>JAINEB010000001.1:11202500-11802500 GCA_022840565.1 Eubasilissa regina | reverse complement strand
GAAACAGTTACTCGTAAAAGAAAAATAATAACTAATACGTTATCTTTGTTTACTTCTATCGAGTTTATAATAGTTTGCATTGCACAATCTCTGTCGGAAATTCCAATTCTTAAGAATTTGTCTTAATCATCATGACAATTATAAACAAATGGGCAGACACGCAGTTTTTATTTTTCATACATAGTACCATTGAAGAATATTTAAATTGCAAAGCACAATATCGCTCAGAATAATAATATATCGTAAAATAATAAATAATTAATGACGAGCAATACAAAATTAACTAGCGAAGATGTCAGTAATGCAATTAATAAAAATTAATTATGTTAACAAAATATGCAAATAAACGATTATCTGAACTAATAATTAGATATATTATGAAACAAATAATAGATATCTCACAGAGACGAGCTATGTTTTATTATATTTAATGGAAAGATATGGAAGTATGGTAAGATAGGAAGATACAGATACTATTATATAATGTATTAAAAACATTTTACAAATAAAGAATATTGCTTTAATAATTTCAAAAAAATAATTAGTTTCTTATTGTGACATTATATGCTGTTTCAGGAAATGAATTATTAAATTTAGTCCATAGACAGCGATGGTGTAGTGGTACTCGAAGTGAGTCCACATATCGACATATATACAACTTTCAAAAATTTGTTAGATATGGAAATTAATGGGTGAAAATGGTGAATATATATATATATATATATATATATATATATATATAAAGGGTTCACTTAAGCCAGCCGAAGACAGATCTTAAGCCCTGTAATTACCCACACTTCTACATCTTTCCGTTAAATATAATAAAAAATAGCTTCGTCTCTATGAGATATCTATTATTTGTTTAATAATAGTGCCTTTGTAGGTGAAAATCCAATAATTGTGTGTTTTTGGATATATTAAAATATTGCTAAGATATATTATGAGTTATTAAATATAGAAAAATGAAGGCTAAAATAGTTCGTTTATTGATATAAGTCTTTTGCTTTTAATGACTAAAAAAAAAATTGGTTGTCTGTAAAGTCGGTTTACGGACGATAGTTTAACGTGACAACGTCATAAGAAAACATTGATGAAATGATTGCATACTTTTATGAATAAAATGGAATCATTTTTATTGAATTATCATTATTTTGTATGGATACGAAGAAGGAGTGAAATGAAATAATTTGGCAATTGGCTAATTGTAATATAAACAATGAAAACCACATTAACATTTCACTTCACTTTATAAACAGTTGTAAACAGATCACGTGTAGGTACTGTAGGTGTATAAGTTGTGTGCTGCCGCTGTCTCTTTTCTACTCAGACGCATCGACCAATCGAGTGGAAGAGAGATAGATGCGGCACAATCCGAACGGTAGCCTGATCGTGCCTCTCTATCGCTTATCCGCGCTCTCGCTCGCGCGCTTGCCTTCGGCGTAACGCGACAAACGGGACAATGAGTCATGTTTTTTCGTGCGTGCAGCGGGCGTTCATCGATTTATAAGACGTTGTCACGTCAAAAAAAGATAACTTCAAATTACCTACTATCTATTTTATGTACATTCTACCATGATAATTCTCATTATGGTCCAGGAATTACTTATTTATTCTTACAGAGGAAAAAAATATTAAAAAAAATTACCTTATTCAGGTAGCCCAAGAGTCAGCGGACCGTTTAAAATTCGAATAACTTTTTACAATGAATTTTTTGGGTGACGAGGCCCACTTTCATCTGACGGCTTTGTCGATAAACAATGTACCCGATTTTAGTGGACGGAAATTCCGAGAATAGTTCACCAACGCGAGATGTACTTCATAAAAGTAACGGTTTGAGTGCGTAACGAGTTCATGGTTCTTACTTCTTGTGGATGGAGGATGTGGCAGAAAATGCATTAATCGTTACAGGAAAACTGCATCTAACGTGTTGGAGTATTTGATGCGACACACCGGCGATATGGTGGCCTGCCCATTCGAAGAAAGTAATTTTGAAAACTAATTACAGATTAATTTTTGTTTCTAAAAGAATACATACGAATTTATAAAAAGTAAACAGATTATTCCATTTAAAAAAGATCTAGTGACTATTGGGACACCTGTAGTATAAAAATATTCATATAATATACATTTTCATCGTCGCTGTATGGAGTTGTTGCGGGTCAGCTGCTTGCAATTTAACTTAATGCGTTGTGACTTCCTTCATAGACTTTTATGTTAAATAATGGGATAGATATTATGATATTCCTGGGACTGTTTTGAAATATACTAAACCAGAATAATCGCTTTAAATTTTTTGACTAATCGTTTAATTATTAAATAATGTTTTTATGGTGGTGTATATTAAGTATCACACATTAAATAAAACTAAAAAAGCTTTCACCCGAGCTGGCCATTGTTGAGCTGATTATAAATCCATTAGTACGCAGCGCATAAGGTGAAAAAAAATAGAAAATAAAAAAAACCTTTCATTGGCGTAGGGCGTAGGCGATCAATCTAGTGGAAAAGGAGTGGGCAAAGAGTGACTTGCATTGAGGCTTTCATTTGTAATACAATCAAATTAACATTCGATGCATTTGTTTAATTAAATCACAACACGTATTCGTGCAAGCAAGTACGAGGCACTTTTTTTAAGTAAGAACTGTTTCTTTTTTTTTTTTTAAAGAAACACAACATCATTTTTACAACACTGCTTTATTCAGACGCTACACACCTTAAACTACTTCTCAACAAAGTTGCCACCATTATTAAGGCACTTGTCATAATGATGCACCAATTTTTGCATACCTTCGTCATAGAACTACACCGCCAGGAATGAATTCTTGGTGATGAATGTCAGCTGGTTTCATGTTTCAAGAAACGAATCACGGACCGTATCTCACAGTCGGCGGGCTTATCTATTGTATTAAATATTTCAACCACTCACAACAAAATGGCCACACTATTTAAATGTCTCTAAAATTGCATGTGGTGAGTCAACAGATTAAGGAAACCATTGCGCATGAGCAACAGCGCAACCGCAGCGCTACAATGGGAATATCCGGCAACGGTACTTTTCTGAAAAACGGGCCACGTAATAAATATGAACACATTCTTAAATGGATTACACATTTATAAATAGTACAAATAATTAGTTTTTCACTGTAGAAATATGTAGACGTGAGTAATGTACAGAACAAAGACTGTATTTCATTACTTTCGTATTATTTTTCAGGTGGTGGTTGTTTCAGTCTTCATAATATTTTAAATGACTGAAGGTTATGTATTATGATTTCACGATGTACTCTGTCAATAAAAACTCAAATTGTTTCATGTTGGATTTATTCAGGAGAACTGGTCCAAACATTTTAACTGAGTCTTTATATAGGCAGGCATGGCTTACGTGACATAAATAAACTGTTATACAGTACCTAAGAACATGCGTTCTTGGGTACTGTACAATTTTCTTAGGACAGTATAAAACAGTGTTCTTTTGGCCGTTTAAATCCCTTACTTTGATTGATATGTACTTTGTACATGGTGCACCATGTAATAATTCTTTTATAGGTAGATATGTACACGAATTCTCGTATAATTGTTATTTACGTTCGTAATAGTAGATGTTAGTCACTATTAACCTGTCGTAAAGATTTACTATTGTGTGACTTGCCGTAATATTTCAGGTGAGTCTGCACGACGGCACCGACATTATCGTGCCGGCGGGCGAGCACTGCGGCGAGCTGGGCTGGAGCGACGGCCGGCTGTCGCCGCTGCTGCTCCGCTGCTACAGCGCCGACGTGGCCGAGAGTTTCGCCGTGGCCGAGCGGCTGGCCGGGCCGTATGGCGCCTCGCTGGCCCTGGCCGCCGCCCTGCTGGCCCTGGCGGCGGCGGCCATAGCTACTTCTGGCGAGCTGGAGGACCGCCGCGGCGCCCGGTCGCAGCTGGCGCACGTGGCCAGCCTGGCGGTGGCGCACCTCGCGGCCGCCGTGGCCTACTTCATGGGTGGGAGCGGGCGCGCCCCGTTCTGCGTCTTCTCCGGTGGGTTCTCATTTTTTATTTATTTTGATTCTTATGTATTTTCATCAACGCTTTTAAATAAACAATAATAATAAATTTAATTTAAATATAATATAATTTTAAAAAACTAAGTATAATTCGAGTACAAATATTTCTTCAATTCAGGTATGCTTCTGTGTTTCGAAAAATTTCAACGAAATTCAACTTGTTCCAATTGGCGAGCTAATAGTATCATTATTTATATGTGTACCTACAAAGAACACTTCATGCTGCCTTGTTTGAGTTAGTGCTTTATATGAAACCATCTGTGTTAACTCAGGGCAGTCCAACATGCTATTGATAATTTTATATATAAATACTGTATCGCTCACATCTTTTCTCCAGGGTATCTTTTTCAAATGAAGTATTCTCTTTAAATAAACGAAATTTATATTTTCTATCGGAATAGGCAATTTAAAATTGATAAATCTTAGAAATTTATGTGGCACTCTTTAGATTTTTATAATATGTGAGCCGTAGTAGGGAGACCACAGAGTGGAGTTAAATTCTAGCGTACTTCTTCAATAGACGTATATAAAGTTGTTAGAGAGCGGAGCGAGTTAAAGTTTTTGGCTGTCCTTAACACAAATCCTAAGGATTTCATCGCCTTGTTACAAATTTCGTTGTAATGTTGAATAAATGACAATTTTTCGTCAAAGAGTACACCCAGATCCCGCATAAGTGCGACTCTACTTAGATTAATATTGTTAATGCTGTATTAAAAAGGAGTTGATTTTTAATTCTATTGAAACTTCTATTGAAACTATGAAGCTGTTGTACAGTAGTACAATAGAGATTTTATTCGAGTTTATTTTTTTCAAAGAAGTGAGCACTGCCACATTAAAATTCTAAAAGAACTACTTTTTTCTAATACACCTAGTACGAATATGGCGAAAAACAAAATGAAAAATTGTAGTGAAGGATAAATGAAATATATATATGCGAGTACATGGATAAGTAAGTGTTGAAAAATTTCAATACTTGCATATTTATTATTGACTTGTCTAGACTTCTTCGGCTATCAATCTGTTCCATATTAAATACATGTATGCATCCATAAATTTTATTTAAATGTGGAAAATATATATTTTTTAAGAATAATATGCTCTTAGCGATATTTAAGTGACATTACACTTGTTAACTTTTTTCCACTCTTCTTTGTCTCCTGCTGATCAAATGCTGCGTAGAGTGATGATCTGTCATTTATTTTATTTGATCTGCTCATCTTGCAGGGAGTCACCTAGTTGTCATGCTTTAAATGTCACGGAGTATTATCATAATTTTCAGACTATTATTTAAATATATAGATTCATTGTATAGAACTTGCATCACATTTCATATAATCACACAGGGAAGAGAGATAACGAGAATCACATGAAACAAAACAACAAGTAACAAGTATTATAAAAAGAATGAAACATAATCGTGATAATTACTTCATTCGCTCAACAGATCATTCGAGAATTTCCAACTTGAACGATCTTCTGACAATATCTAATTTATTGTCCAGATGCACTATCGCACGTCAGTAGTTTTTCAGAATGTTCTCTGCATTTAGAACTTTGGACATATTGATTTATATGATGTGGAATTGAAACTGGGAAAAATGTTTTCATCGAGCGCTAGTAGTGACTCAAACCAATTTCATAAATTTTTTTTTTTTGAACCACCATTTGTGCGTGATTTTTTTGTCGTGATTCTTACTCGTACATCTCTAAATTTTTAAGCTTAGGCAACATTTGTGGCTGTATGTGAAAAAAATTGAGGAATAGTCGATTTGAAGTGGTGCACTAGTAGGGTAGCCGTGTTGGCCACTCCAATCCTTAGTGTGGTCTGGGTACACCGGTGTTGACCCGTCTAGTACTAATTGCTCGCAGTTTTAACAAACGTTAAGTAATTGTATTGTATGATATTTTATAATTTATTGCTCACTATGTCATGAATTTAAATAAAAATATGTGCCGATTAAATATAAAAATAACAATTTTATTCGGTAAAACCAAAGTAGGCAGAGAATATAAAATTGATCTCACTTACTTAGAAGAATATTTAAAAGATTCAATACGTGTTGCAAGATAATTTCATATAACTAGCGATAATTTTGTAAATACGTAATATATAAAATAGTAAGTTAATAATATTTATCTTTTTGAAGATGTCTTCCTGCTATATAATAAGTAAAAGTAATGTGTATGATGGTTTGTTACATATTTTTGTATAAAATAAAATAAAAATATATAATGATAAGAATACGTGATTGAAATCATAAATTTACAAAGTGTTAATAAATTATTAATGTAGTACAATATACATACTGATAATAATATTAAAAAAGTATACGAATTTGCATAAATTACACGATATGTATTTTTATATAATACTTTAACACCGATTAATAATTTCGCATTGCCAATTACACCCTCGTCTATGTTAAAAGAGCTATTGTTTTATTATATCAGAATTAAAAGTCAGCATCATCTATTTATAGTATGCCTACTATAATAATACATACTAACAAAAGTGTTGGTATGACATCATAAATTATGTAAAATAATTATAAAAATAATATATAATATATATAAATTATAAAACATATATATATATATATATAGTCAAAGGATATTTACAAAACATACTGTTACATCAATGGTAGTTAAGTGCACAACTGATCCAGGATAATAAAGGTCGCACCGTATTCTGGTAGTAATTTGCGAAGGGCCGCGCCGGTCGGCAGCGTAAGGGCGGCCGAGATTATTTGACAATATTGATGATAAATCTGAAATTCCCTTCTGCTTCCGGCTGTTGGAATATTCCCTGATGGAAAGGCAAGTTTTGATGTGAATTTAAGTTCATTGTAATCTGTCGTTTACGACAGAGGATTACATTTATCTTAATTTTACTTACTGAATAGCGTTTGACTAATGGACGTCTACAAAGGGATACCGTTTTATTTAATGAATTCAAATTCTACCAAAATACTAATTTAATCAATTCAATAGATAACCACGCTTTTATAAAAAGATATCGTAATTTAGGAGTAGAATTAAAAGCTGTTTACGTTACTTCGCAAGTACTGAAGTGCCACATATCAGTATTATTTGTGTTCCGGTAGATTATTTTGCAGGAGATAAAGAACAGCGAAGAGCATCATCATTAGAGCCTTTTAAGGTTATAAAAGCTCGCAAGTTATTAATATATTAGGTCGTTCCATAAGTATTTGCGTTTTTTTCTTACATTTTCTTCTTCTTCTTCTTTTAAATAGGCAATTCACTCTTTAAGAGTGATTTGTGCTATTAATCAAATTAAAACTTTATTTAATACGAAAAAGTACTATAATATTATAGAATAGGGAATATGACATTACAAGTCAATACCATTGCTTATATTTGCTTAAATGCATAATTTTTTGTATAAACTAATGATATTTATAGTATTCTTTCGGTATCAGTCAACAGTGGTCGTGTCGGTGGTTCTCTTTAGTAACGGGAAATTTTTTAAATATTTTCCATCCAAAAACAATAATAGCAATGGAGATGAAAGAAATTTAGTTATTAAGGAGAACACATTCTTATTGTGAAGTTATAATTATTCAGAACAGACGGTCTGTGACGTTTTAAATATAAATTAAATATATTAATCAGAAAGATATACATATAAAATCAATTTTGTTGTTGCTACCGGGATTCGAACCTGGATTTTTTCCAATCCGGGGAACGTGCGTCAATTAATTAAATTAATTTATTAATACATTTAATTTGTATTAGACATTTAGTTACGCTATATTATGCATTATGAGTTTCGACTTGGACATAATACGACAATAGCAGTTAAAAATATTTGTGATGCAATAGGCGGGGATGCAGTTAAACTAAGAAAATAAAAATTAAAACATGAGAATGAAGGCATGCAAACATATATAAATATTTAAACAAAATGCGTACATGTATGGATTACATTTAATGATTATTCTCCACATCCACCACCAATGTCTCTACAGCAGGGGCGTACACTGCATACAAACAAAAAAGCTGTGCATAACTAAAGATTCTGGGAAACAAATACAAGTTAAGCGATCTTCATGTTCTGAAAAGTACCTGATTAGTGTTACGGATAGAGTTTATAATTTCAACAAACCTTCGCGTGCAACGTCATACCGTGCTGCGAGATAATTCACCTGTTCGCGTGCAACCAATTTATTTGGTCATTTCGCATAAATAATCTTACTGAACTGATATTTTCCTACTGCATATGTTGGGGCATCTTCACGTCTCCCAATTTTTAAATGTTTTTTAATCACATTTTTTTTACTATACTCTGTATTTTTGAAATGAGTTATTATGGCACCTTTTTACTAATTCTACAGACTAAACGTATTTTTTATGGTGTATTTCAATATTATTTTGTAACTACAAATACAATAACTACAAAATAACAAATACGTTTAGTCTGTAGAATTAGTAAAAAGGTGCCATGATAACTCATTTCAAAAATACAGAGTATGGTAAGAAAAATGTTATTAAAAAACATATATATCTTGTCTATGCGAACAGTATACGAACTATAAAATAACATTATATATAGGTATTCGTCACTTATCTGTCAAGCGAAGAGTTTCCATTTTTAGGTATATTATTACCAATATCAATGAAATATTTAATGTTGAAATACATTTTTTCTGTTGTAAGAGTTTCGGTTATGGAAATTTGTAAAGCCAATTATTTAAGTTTTTGACCATTATCTTAATGAGACATTATAAATAACCATTGTACAAAGGAGAAAACGTAGATAATATTGTAAGTGAAATCAAAAGCCGATAACAGTACGGAGCAATAAAAGAACTTGCCTTTTTTGAAGTAGGTACATAATAAATTCACAATTATAAGAATTTTTCTCGATACCTAGTATATCTAATTAGCATCGTCGTTAATAGGATAACCTATGTTTGTATCTAATGCACGCCACTGCTATACAAAGCACAAAGAAATCACCTGTTTTGTGAATGTTTCGCGACAGTTTCTTTGACCTTTCCACACGCCTAGAAAGTCGCTTCAGTATTGAAATTTTTTCCATTTTTTAGAAATGATTTGCATTCTAAATTTGATCAATACAACTAGCACACATTGCTGTTCTTGTGATCTACAAATTATCACGTAAATTGCGCAAGACTTGAATGTGATATGGTATTTTCTATAAATTAAATCAATTGGTTTCGGTACACGTAAATTAGTTTACTGATTCACGCTTTGTCGGTAGTTTTATGATACTTTCTCTCAAACGTTTGTCGGCTTTCATTGTTCTTCGCGCCATTTGTCATGCATGTAATTACAAAAATCCTGTTTCTGAACATTCATCGTCATTGACATGCCTCTGAAAATCAAATTCATGATTTGTATAACAATGTGCATACCCAATACGCCAGTAAATATAATTTATTTTTCTCTAATTTCGACAAGACAGATCATCACGTTAGAAACAAGAAATGAAGACGAAACTTAAATGTTTTGAAATTTATGTGAAGCCAACCAATAAATTAAAAATATATTTTGTGTTTGTGTAGCTTGTGGCTATGTAAAAATTATAAATAAGACTAGCGAAAAACCAATGGATGCCGGGCAATAGTGGCCGCTGCGTGGCCAGGGTCAGTGATTCTGTAAAATATAATTTTAAATCTTGTAAAAATAATTTATTGTAAAAAAGGCGGTGGTCTGATATAGTATTTCTTAATTTAACAATTTTTCTTTAAATAATTTAAATACATACGTAATGTACAATTCTGGCGGTAGTACATGTCAGCCACGTTTCCAAATCCAAAGTGCGATTGGCGTGCTTATAATAATGCTTTGTATAATATTATCTGATAACACCATGTAAAATGGTCTACTTGATCTTATAGCGTTTATGTGTATTGTCGGACGCCCCGCGTTAACAGGAAATGCAATCAAAACCAATCAACCAAAACGGTTGTATCAAAGAATAATATTCACTTTTAGTTACTTAAAGCATTATACATTTTTATAAAATTTTTTCAATTTTATTCTTGATAGAGCTAACAATGAACGCTGCATACGTCAATTACTAAAAGTCTGTTTTGAAAAAAACTAAAATTTCTATAAAACGTAGTAATAGTTAGTTTTTTTTAGATAATATCTTTGTCTACAGGTTTTAAACATTTTTTTTGTAGATGTGTCGATATATATAGGGACAGAATGGTGATTTATGTAAATATTTGAAGCATTGACCAAATGTTCAAAATTCCTTTAGTAGTTTCATGCTAGTTATTCTATTTCGTTAGATTTTTTGTTTTTTTACATAGTATATATAAGAAATAACACTGAATTTACATAAATACAGTTGATTTATACGTGCTTACGACACCAGTTTTCTTAATATCAACAACTTTAATATGATTTTAATTATAGCCTTTTGAATTTTATTCACGGGTAGAATTAATTAGAAATACTATTTAGATGAAATGAGTTTCATCGTAGTGAATTTTAATGGCTTATTAAAGATTTTGATAGTATAGTACAAAAGTTTTTAATATTGCGTTCCGTAATTTTAATCTGATATTTATTGTGTATATAATAATATTATTGATACATTATTATATAACGAATTTTAAATACTAAATTAATGTATTAATTATAAATATATACATATAAAATCAATTTTGTCTAAAAATATTGTTTTTGCGTCACCGAAATTCGAACCTGGATCTCTATTTCCAATCCGGGGAAGTACACTACCAATTGTGTTATAATTCCAGTATCCTTCATGACAAATTTTCGAACCTATATGTTACATTTTTTCAAATTGTTAGTGTACTTCCCCGGATTGGAAATAGAGATCCAGGTTCGAATCCCGGTGACGTAAAAACAATATTTTTCGACAAAATTGATTTCATATGTATATATTTATAATTAATACATTAATTTAGCATTTAAAATATCGCAGACCTATGTTCTGAATAATTACAACTTCATAATAAGAATGTGTTTTCCTTAATAATATTATATAACGCTTATACGTTAGTTATTACAGAATTTTCTGCTATCTATTTCTATTCAATCCCATATATCATTTTATATTCTACATAATACCCACATGCTTGGTAAAAAAAATATTTCAACCAATTATAATGGCAATCTAAAGTTCTTTTAATATTCCATTACATGCCGGTAATGCATTTTATAATCAATAATATTAAGGCGTAGCCAATACAAAATATTATTATGATAAAATTAATTTATCAATGCGGGTTTGATAGTGCAAGAATATTACTCGCGCAATACAATGCGCGGCGCGCTATTACTTTCGAACGGTATGAAATATCCGAATGAAAGTGGCAGCGTTCAGATGACAGATGACTAGACATGGAACATTATCGTATCGGAAATTTTTCGATGATTGCGTGTTACGGTGCGTTTACACGTTTACACAATGTGAGTCGCCTTTTGAATGCATAATTTATTAAAATATTTCTTAAAAGTATGCCGTTTGATTTTTTTTTTTTAAATGTAAACAATACTGTTTACAATGAATGATGAACAGAGTTTTTTATGCTTATGGTAATGAGCGAGGTAGAAATACAATATTAAAAGCTGCAAAGCACGATGAAACCACTCGTAACATTAATGCAATGATTTTTTTCTAGTTCATGATTAAAAAGATTCGTGTACCAAAAAATCTGTATCCGTGTTTGATGTGCGGATTGCGAGCAATTCTGTTCGTTATTCAATCTCAGTTTTCGGTTTACGTGTGACGTCATCAATGTGTGTAAACATTGAGTGACATGAGTAATATTAGCAGTATTGGATGATTCCTCTGCGGCCGAGCGGTATTGCCCGTCGCGGTGCGGAGTACGGCGAGTCGGGCCTGCGAGACGCGGGCGAGTGGGCGCGCGGGGCCGGTCAGCGTAGATCGGATTATACCCCATTGACTTTATTTTCATTTCTTCCAGTACCTCGCGTGACTGATAGGGACGCGGTCACACTTTCTGACTCTCGACGCCTTCCGGCGCGACGATCAAACGAATATGGCCGACGCAATAAAAGGAGTAACATCGCCAATGTTGCTTCTTTTGTTATTATTTTGTTTTCTGCAATGTGATTGTTCTCGAGTGATAAACAAGTGCTGCTCGGAAGGTGAACAGTTTGATGAAAATCTTAAATGTGCAAACGTAACAAAAGGCGCGATATCTAACGGTTTACCGATTGACGAAAAGTACGACATGTTTAATTTTACCTTTCGACCTGGAGCCGTCCCTTGTCGCGGTCGGAGTTTTTTTGTGAAGTCGTCTGATTGGTTCGAGCTGGACGAGGAGGGAACCCTACATCTTTACGATGACGAGGAGGATAGAATTGCCGCGAACTACTCTAAAGAATCGTACTGCGTCGAGAAGTGGAAATTGAGTGAGGATGAAAACGAGAATTATGCCTATCTGTGTTTGTGTGTAGAGCATCTCTGCATATCTAAATGTTGCGCTGCCGGTTTCCAGCTCTATACGAACAGAGGCAGCGATGGAAAAGTGAACTCTAGTTGGTGCGCCCCTAGCAGCGGTGCTGAAGACTGGCACCATAAAGTCATAAGCAGATCGAACGTCTCCAGGTACCGCGAGATGATAACGTCCATCCCGAACTGCGGCAGCAGGTACACCCTACATCTGACAGGAAAATACACTTTGCAAGACGATGATTCAATTTTTTCCGAAAATGATGGAATAATCCTTCCCGGTGACTACTGCGGTGACTATATGTGGGGTGAAAATGCGAGCGGAAGAATTGGAACCGTCCTGGCGTGCGTGGGTGATCAGGAGGACTTGGTGAAGCTGTTGTTCTTTGCAGTCCTAACCGCAATTGGGTCACTGTTCTTACTTGTGACTGTTGCGCTTCACGTATGGTTGCCAGAGCTGGCAGGGCTGCACGGGCGCTGCCTGGTGGCTCACGCTAGCTGGCTACTGCTAGGCTACATCTGCACAATTCTCCACCAGCTGGCCGTTATGCCTCTCAAGCATTACACGTGCTATATTATAGGTACAGACAACGTTTATTATTATATCCATGTCATATTCCGCGTCCTGTTGAGTATCACGCCTAGGGAAATTTAAAAAGACACTGATTATAATATTATATTAGAATAATGTGTAAATTTCCTTTGAAATATGCGAAATAGGTAGAAAAATTATATATTTATTATGAAGGTATATTTTTCAAATAGAAAACATTTATATTGTCAGAAATTTGAGTATTAGAACACTGTAATGTTGTCGGAAATAATTTATTATGTCCTACGTACGTCTTTCGCGCCTGTTCGAGGACGGGTTTTAAACTCTACCTAAGTATTATTTAAAGAAAGTATTATTTAAGAACTTAAAATTTGAAATAAATAACGTAAGGTAATGCGACAACGAAGTATTGACTTAAACAGTATGGTTAAAATATTTAATATTAAACAATAATATATATTTTATTTAACATTCAGTAACATTTTAGAATATAGTACTAAGATAGTACTAAGTCCGTGAAAAAGTGTTACATATGGTTAATTAAACTTTTTGGTTTAGTTATTGAAGGTTATGTATTTTAATAGTGTGTTGTTTCTTGGATACGATGCCATCATGTTAATTTCAAGCGTATATCGTTCTTTGGTATTTAAAAGTTACCAAACAAAAGAGCGCTGGGAAAGTTTCAACACACCAGTTTGTCATTTACGACACTGGTATTAAAGTTAAGCAATACGCATTCATCCCACCTTCGAACCATTCACGGTTCGTGTTTTCTTTTTTGACAGAAGACGTCCACGGACAAGATTAGAAATTTGTTTCCCACGTCAATTTTATGCGTGCTATGTATAATAATGAATATACACATTTTTACAGGGTATTCATTTTTGATAAACTAATCATAATTTTGCATAAGGGAATTCATGGAAATAAATGTGCTGATAAACTGACCAAGGAGGCCACTCTTTCTGGAGTTTTCCCCCACAATTCCATATCCCGATGTATGACAGACTTAATATGGTAAAAAAATGTACGAATTCTATCTGGACTGCACAATGGATGGATCCAAATAATTATAAGGGTAATTGAGTAGCTTGTTGGTGCAGTGGTCAAGACGTTGGCCTAGTGATTTAGTGGTCGGGGGTTCGCGCCTCGTTTCAGGACACCAGCAAGTTAGTCCTATTTTCATAGCACAAGCATTTAGTTTAGTTTGTAAATAGTAAGAATATTGATGTGACATGTATTCCGTGTACGCATTTCTATTTAAAAAAAAAAATCGTCTTAAACTAATTCGAGGATCTATTCCCCGCACCTCCTGGTTCTCAAAAAGGAAAGTCTCCAAAAGAACAGTATCAAATATCTCTAGAATGAGAATTGAGCATTGCCAGGTGGCCTTCATTTGTTCAGATAAAACTTGATAGATTCCCCATTGTGTGAGTGTGGCATCGAGAAAAAAACCATTGATCATGTCTTTTTTGCCTGTCCATTGCGGATCATAAGTTATTTTTACAGTGGTTTCGTCGATGGTAATTTTCAGCTCCCGGTTAACTTATGTCATCTTTTTTCCCTTAACTCGTCACTTTTGATCTATATAATAGCAAGTTTTTTGAACGACAGTGGTATTGACTTGTAATATAGTATTTTCGATCCTATAATATTATTGTACTTTTTCTATAAAACAAAGTTTTTAACTCGATCACTCTTGAAGGGTGGATTGCCTATTTAGAAGAAGAATCATAATTTAAAAGTCTTCTGTAAACTGCCAACTGAAAGAATTTTTATTACGCGTAGATTAATAATTTCTGTTGATTTAATTTTATATTGATCGAACTACATACACAGAGAGCACGCCGTGATTTCCAGAAATAGAACACATTTTTACGATTACATTTTTCGCAGCTGAATATTTTTAGATTATTTCACAGTCGTGTTAATCACATAAACATTTTTTTTATGTACTAGAAGAATTTCGTGTAAATATATTTTATTGAGGATTAAAGATATTTTTCGCCTCGCGCGTTTTAATATTAATTAATCGGTCTGAAGAGACGCCTCGAGATAAGTCGAGAACTTATTATAAACATGAATTAGTCTGACACGTTGGTTCCTGATTCACATTCTGAATACAATATTCATGACGTAAGAACAAGCGTATAATTGATACATTTTATTTTAAAAATGTACGATATATTATGAGTAGAATGAGAAAAATATGTTTATTCAAGTCAAATAAATATACTATATGAACACCAAAAGAATTTCTTGCCAGTAAATGATAATTTTTTCCGCTTATTATGGGAAGTATAACATCATGATTTTCTAAATTTAGAAGTCTGTTCGTAATAATTTACGATCTAATCAAAATAAAAAAATTAATGTTTTTGAAATATATAAATATCTATTTATCTTTAAAAATAATATTTTGGTTAATTTTGGCAGTATGCTTTTCAAAATATGATATTAGTTACTGGAATCACGATATATTCGATGAATACAAAATATTGGCCAGTTAAAGTAAACAGTTGATATTTTATTAGTTTTGAATGAATATCAAAAATGTGTTTAAATATGTCAGTGATAACAGAATGGCTGCGGTTTCCAGTGCAAGTCCAATATTTATTCAACTTTGTCAATAAGTCGAAAAAATTGTACTTAATTACGAATGGCTCTTTGCTCCGTATCCGGTGGATATATATTATGCCAATATTTAATACATTTTTTTCAATAACTTTATATTAATCGTTAAAAATATCTCTTTACGGTTGAAATTTAAAGTGGGAAGTCAGTTGGTTTGAATTTAAAGCAGCGGTGGTTGGATCTAGGAGTGCCGTTAATGTTATGCTATGAAATATAATGTTTGTGAGATGAATGATGAGCGTAATAAATTTTTACTTCGCCATCGTGAATGATATATTTGTAAGGTTGTCATTATGCGGTTTAAAGGACGCATGTACGTACGCAATTAAAATGACTCGCATTAGTGCATGCTACTCATCGGTCCATTATTATTAATTATTATGGATAAGGTAAAGTTCTTAATAAATCAATTTATTTTGTTTGTTTGGCAAATGAACATTACATAAATACATACAAAATCAACGTAACTTATAATTAAAAATGACACGTTCTACGCTTGATAATCCCGCAAATGTGTATGGGATATCATTAGAGAATTAATTAATTTTATGAACTTAATTTATTAAAAAAATTAACTAACATACTGTAGAAAAATAATTTATTTTGTTTAATAATTGCATACATTCAAGAGACAGCAGATATTGTTTGTTTTACGTCGTTTACACCGTCAGAGGTAATTAAGAAATTTTTGATATTAGTGGTCCTTGGTCATTTTATTTTTGTTTTATGAACAATATCGGTACGTTAATTTTAACAATTAAAATAAACAAAATATGTAAAAACGTACATAAATAAAATTAATGTTCTATCTCGTGCGATGTCACTGCATTTTCATAAATCGGCGATTGAAATAAGTTAACAACCTTTTTAATAGATAACACACTGAATGAAAAAATATCAATATCTAGCAAATCATATAAGTTTTATATTTCTAAATACGTATCTCTGTATCCATATTTAACTCGTGTTAGATTGAATGTAATTGTGTTGTTTTTATACAAAACAACTAAATGCATGTTTTATAATTTCGTCACAGCATAACTTAGATTCGGCTTGTTTAATTCTAATCAGGTTTTAAAATATCTCTACGCTTAAAGTGGAGTTAACAAATATTATAATTCTACGACCCACAATATATCAAAACTCGTTCACAGCGCATTTTTTGTACCTGAGGGAGTTTTAAAAAAGCGAGAATATGCGAGTACCCACCACGGATATCACATATTGAAGATTAATAACAATATTAAAAGAAGAACTTTTTTTATTTTTGACAACCAAATCTGAGAATTAAAAATAACCAATACTAAAAAAACAATCTGACAAATTACAATTAATGGAATCACATATGTAATCTATACGTGCACATAAAATGTTTTCAAAAAAAATCTGTAAATATTATAATATATATATATATATATTTTTTATCTAACCAATCTAATCTTAACTGGTAACCTATGTGCAGACGTTACCGTTACGTAACCTATTTGTTGACTGCATTTTGGTATGATATATATACCAAAATGCAGTCAACGAATAGGTTACGTAACGGTAACGTCTGCACATAGGTTACCAGTTAAGATTAGATTAGTTAGATAAAAAATTTCACAATAAAGCACGTTATGTAACGGTAATAATCAATAGTAAAGCTAATATATTTTAGTAATGAGTAATAATCAATAGTAAAGCCAATATATTTTTTTGATATAATAAATATTTACCCTACAGTATATATATAGTACTCAAGTATTTTTTCAGAAAATAAATGAATTTTTTTGGTTATAAAATTTGTATTATTTTGGTACTCATAAGTACTGTCCCAAAGTGCCCATTAGGTGAATTTTTTTTATGAAAATAGCGTCATAAAAAGTATCCAATGTTTTTATTGATGATCACTTCGATACATTTGTCACCTATTCTATGATAAAAATAATACATTGAAACATAAAAATATTTTTTGTATTTAGCTTATATTATTTTGCACTTTAAATAAGAGCATCCTTATAACTAACAAAGAGGTGTGTCCCTGAAACAAAATATTTTAGATTTTCAGTTTAACAAATTCGGTACCACCTATATATTGAAGTGCTGTATAATTTCAAGAAGTGAATTTATATTATTTTCGGAATAACACGGCCGGTTGCATGAGACAAATATGAGGCGTTGCCATATTTATAGCGATAAGTTTCTGTTTAGACATAATTATTAATTTAAACACAAAACTAACCTTGTATTAACGTTTGAATATTATTGGATTAGATAATTTAGAAATTAAATGGAGAAGATGAAGAAACATAAAATATCGCGATAAAAAGAAGCGTAAGGTGTGTCTCGTCTCCCATTCTATTCAATATGTATTCATAGTTAATTTTCCATGGTACAACATGAAAGAACTGAAGGTGTAAAAATTGAAGAAGTTATAAATACCATTCGGAATGTTAATGATATAGCATTAAAGGCTGAAAATATAAAAGATCTTTAGAGATTTTTAGATCATATAATATGGGAACTAACTGAAAAGGCAGTGAACGAAATAAAAACCAAACTCACGATAATTAGTAAAATAAACATAAGCCTAGTGAATTTACCATCGAGTGGAAAAAATATTGACCAAATTAAATACTTAATAAATGTTGGACGAACGAAGATATGAATCTTGAAGATAAGATCGAAATGGTCATGAATACCTTCAAAAGCGTGCAAACTTTGTTATCGAACAAACACTTATCTTGAACTCCATCAAGCATCGAAAACTGAAGTGCATGAGTTACATGATGAGAGGATTTAAATACAACCTAAGATTGAGGGGAAGAAGTGGATAGATCCTGATTGAGAAACCTAGGACATTGGATCGGACTAAACGCAGGAGATTTATTTCGCAGAACTCGAAAACCAGGAGCTTATCGAAATAGTGTTTATCGATGTCTGATATCGGAAAAGATACCAGAGGTAGGAGAATTAAAAACATCTGTTAATACTAAAACAGAAATAATCAATAATGACAAAAGTAAAACAAGTACTCCTTTATTTAATATATTCCATTTCGATGCCTTTATTCTCCCTCCTCCCACCACGACTATAGCCCGTTTGTACACAGAAAATTTGTTTTATGGATTAGTAAGTGTACCTCCGCTCTGACAAAGATATATAGGATATATTTATTGTTTTAAACGGCTATATATTATATGTACTCGTAAGTGCAGAGTTGAGAAATGGAGATATATTTATTTAAAATACTTTTTAAAACATAGTCTTAAATATTAAACAAATTATAGATATCTCACAAAGATGAAGCCATTTAAATTATATTGTATGGGAAAATATGGAAGTATGAGTAATTACAGGGTTTACGGCCTGTTTTCGGCTGGCTTAAGTGATCACTTTACACAATGTAACGTTCACCATTTCCACCCACAATCAACCTCCACATCTATCAAATTTTTAAAAGTTATATATATGTTACCGTGTAGAAACACTTCGAGTATTTGACTATAATATTAATTCTAATAATTTTATTAGTAACCTGATAACCCAGTTTTTACCTATAATATAAAAAGCAACGATGTTACATTACTTGAAATCATTTTCAAGAGGCCATTGAAATACTTTTAAGTCGTCCCTCACTCACAAATGACTTTTGTGGGCACCACAAAAAGTCCGCTGCGAAAAATAAGTTCAAAACCGGTTTCGAGTCGACTTCCAAACTCCGTTTTCCCTGGACGGACCGTTTCTAAATATTACCATGCCATTGTTTGCGTGGTTGAGTAGCTATGATGCTCGCTTCTTGTGGGTGAATGGTCTATTCAAGTTAGTCCAGTTTTCATAGCGTAAGCGGAATTCAATAGTATTAAAACAGTTCAAGATATTAATGAAAGTTCACTTATTTATAACTATTGCAGTGAAATATTCTCACACGATTAAAACCCGGACACGGGAATGAGTTATTATGTTATTCGCATCTACGAGCCGAACCGATTTTGAAAAATCATATATTTTTTTTCATCGAACTGAAGAAGGCGATACGCAATATCAATTTAGCTATCTCTAGCAGAAAGTAATCGGCTACGGCCGATAATCTAATGATCACTGCGCGCCCACGCGACAGACGTGCGCTACCTTCCACATATAAGGCGGACTGCCGAGCGACGAGTGGACGCCAACAAAAAGAGAGACGGACCGAGCGGTTTGTGTCTTGGCTAAATAAGCTAAAATGTAAACGCGCATGTACTTAATTTTAAAATATTTTATTAGGAGAAATAACGTATGTATCCTTATCGACACAATAGTTTATGTACAAAATAGTACCTAATGCGCGTAACTAACTTATCGCGTCGTTATGACAACATGTATAATAAACCTGTTTACGATTGTGTACATATGATTGCAGTTTACTTCGTTTTATATTAAAACTAATACTAGTGTAATATTTAAAAAAACATATTAAATATTTAGTGTAATTTGAGTTGAAAATAAATCAGACGAATATTCTTAAGTTCGAATGTTCCATTTTTATTTTATTGTTTTGGTGTAATAATGACCAAATGTACCATATTATGAAGAGGTATACTAAAGAGTGTGCGTAAGATGTGAAAGATATGTGTAGACTCATCGCATGAACGCTTCAATACGAAAACATCACCAACATTTAAATGGTTCATGGCCGACTGTACTAATATTCTCCAACTATCTATTCTGAAAGTTAGACATAAGTATTTAAACATTAACATAAGATAATGCGCTAAATTACAAATATTTATTGCTTTTTAAGTGTTACTGGGGAGATTCAAAATCACCCAGATGACGAACATGACGACAATGACATTTGACGTTTGATATACGAGCGTGAAGTAAGGTGCGAGGCGGTGATTATCTGAGACACGGTGCGTGAGCCGAAATTTGTAACTAAAGCATCTCATGGGAGCAAAATCTTGAATCTAAAATATCTTCCGTGGACACCGTCCTTTAGAGTTCTCACCTTTTGCAACGTGATTAGCTCAGTCTCCTTGATTACACAATTGTCACTATGTCGAGATGTTTGAAGGTCTTGTTAAGTTCTGAATTTGTTCGCCATCGGTTGGTTATTGACCACAACTGGCTCAAATATTCAGCGAAGAATTTTGTTTTTTGGTTCCCTAACTTTTCTAACACAATTATCCTTTTACCTTTGAAGGTACAGCAATTTTAGATAAATTATGATTTAGTCTACACATGTTCTGAAAATAAACAAATCATATATCTACTTTAATAACATTATGGGTAAATTTTTACCCCTTGTTCAGTAAATTGTATGATAATATTGTTTAGATATAATAAAACAAAATCAATATGTTATTTCTTTAATTATTTAAATATTTTTAGAGTAGGTAGGTACCACGCATACTTGGTAATTTATTTTACTTTTATTTGTATAATTGTTTATCAATATTTACACAGGCAATTCTTATTTAACTATGCATAAAAATATCTAGGTATGAAGATAATTTTGTTTAATTTATACACCAAATCGTTAGGAACGTTTTGTTTATTGATATTTTTTATATCCATCGTTCAACCACAAAGTTATTGTGTAATAATTTATTTTTAATATTTACAAATATAATATATATGAAATTAGCCACATTCTTAAGGATTTTACATAGCGAGATAGGATCTTGAAAATGTATGATACCAGGTATAATTTTCACATAAATATTTATGTTTTATATACATACTTTGAGTTGTATAATACATACTTGAATAATTTTTAGAGTAAGATGTTTTATTAAATAAGTGCCTACATAATTGTATAATCTGTGAATGTTCACATCGGTACTGGCAACATGTAATTTCATCTAGTATACAGAAATAACATAAGTTTATGCATATTATATAGGTACTTATTCATGTACATATTTAATGTTTAGTTAAGGTGTATCTTTATATGATGATGTCAATACTATTTCGTGTGTAATGAGGTTGTATTTAACCGAGGTTGTAATTAATATTTGCCTTTTGCATCAACAATAATATTTGTACACCAAAAGATGTGCAGCAGCTGGAGCTCGGTATAGAAGTAAAGTAATCTTTCACTCTGCATTGTGCTGCGCGCGGCGCTTTGTAGTCACACGGTTACGGCATTTTGGGCGTTATTGTCGAGGTGTGTCCGTGAACACCGTACACTTGCATACATTATGCTCGGGTTAAGGATGTTATGAATATTTAAAATATCTCAAATAAATAAGTACATAAATACAATAAAAGTGCACAATTCGGCCCAATTACATTTTTAAATTAAATTTAGAACTTATCGAAATGAAAAAGTTAATATTTCATTATGGCTTCGAACAATGTAGTAATGAAATTTAATTATAATTTGAAATTTAAACGTGTTAAGCGTTTCGCATCACGGAAGCAGTTCAGTCCCGTGTGCGCTCTTGGCCAAATTGAATTCAAGCATTCTCTAATTGACTTCCTGTGCGATACAAACATTATTAAATCGACGCTTTTGTTTAACGAATACATTTTACCTTGAGTATCGCCAACTAATTAAAGATTGCATCCAATGAGGTATCGTACTCCATTTTTCCATCATTAAAACGATACCGCGCAATTACACTCGTAAACTTTGATTAATTGACTCGTGAATTAAAAAGTACGAATATAATATTGGTAATTATATATATATATATATATATATACATAAAACGGACTTTTAAACATAATATAATTATTAAAATTCACTTACTTATTTAACCTTTACCATACCGTGATATAAAATACTCGTACGCAGCCATGCCGTCAACTCGTGTTACCGTAAGAAATTAGACTTCTATTAGCTTTTGAAGTGTGTAAAAATGCTTTTTTTAATGCCATAAATTTACTATAAATATTAAACGTTAAATATAAAACATATAATATTATAATTGAGAGCGTCAAGTCCTGTATAGGAGATTTCATTATATAATACAACCTTCGTTTTTATCTATCTTTCTTTAATTAGCGAGAAAGAGACACCAATATATTCGTATGTTTGTTATTCTTTTCACAGTGAAATTAATATGCGATTTCTTTCTGTCTTGACACAAATTGTATTTTTGTCAACGTATTAATTTTACAACGGATTGAATTAAAATATAATTCCCTTTTTAGTATTCGCCTTACACACTTGATTTTTCGCTGGTCATTTCTAAGCGTAAATATTTTCCTTCAATTTGTCTGTAATATGAATTGCATGTTGTGTGTATTTACCGAAATATTACAGGCTTAATTAGAGCGGTAGACCTGCGTTACTGCATGGTTTGGGAAAGGTTAACCAATACCAGAATCATTCACTCAACGATATAATTTCGAATCTTCTGATTGATTAATCGGAGTGGTAAAAATTTAGAATTTTTAAAAACATAAAAAAAAAACTGAACGCGCGGATAAAAAAACTGGTAGTTGTAATTAATTTATCAATACACTTAAAAGTCAAAAATCTGTTGTCTTTAAATATTAAATCCCAGTTTTTAAAAATCTATATATACTATGTAACACGTACGAATGTGAGCAACTTATCCGATGCACAAAAATTAAATGTAAAATATAAAAATAATTTTGCATTATTGTTCATAATACAGATAACAATATTTACTGATGAAATTGTGAACATGTTATTCATCGGAAGTTGTGACGGCTAATTAAAAATATTGACTCATTGTTATTTGGATACCGGGGGTGATCTTGACTGCGCTTATTCAGTGTTCGCTTTTGAAATAGATTGGGCGCGCATATTGCACTAAATTGATTTTTTTTCCAAATTATTTTGGTGGAAATTATCTAGATTTTTTTTATCAGAACATTTTTATTCATACGGATAGTTTACAGTCTGTTATAAATTGCTGATCATTCAAATATCTATAATCTTATATTAGGTATCTTACAATGTGAAAAGATTAATGCATTAGAAAATCAGACAATAAGTAAAATACTTCATAAAGCGATAATTATTAATAAAATATTTATTTATGACTAATTATTATTAGATTTTATTTTGCTCCGCGCGTCAATTCGATGAAGAATTTCTTTCATGACGCCATCTATGTACATTGGTCCTTAAGCCAGCTGTATTATGAGTTGGGCAATTTCCACGTAAATTAAATTATTATTCTCCGAATAGCGTGCTGTGAAGTAATTAACAAATTGCTTCGTTACATACGTATAAGGGAATTGCTTTCCAAAACTGGCTGTCATGAATATGACAAAATGTTCCGATTTATATTTATGTGTACATCCACCGATTATTTAATTAAATAAATATAATGGTAGAAATAGAATAATGTTTTAGAAACAGTTTTTGACAAACATTCCGTTAGACATGGACAAATATATAAATAAACTTATTTGCGCCTAAATTCATGAACTACACAAGAGCCAATAATCTGGTTTTGAGATATTATGTAGAAAAACATTAATAAATTTTCTCCAGTAAAACCTTCACAACAACCTGTTACATCCATCGTACTATGAGAAAGAACTAAAATAATATTACAATGCATGTGACCATGTTGTCAGAAGTTATGAGAATATTGTCTGACGATTGTTACAATGTTATGAGAAATAATGAGAGTCATGTCATGTTGCTTGTTACGATGTTGTTACAAACATTAGTATAATATCACGACGCTAGACACCATGTTGTAACTTGTTATCATGTTGCGCGAAATCACAAGAATATTGTTGATATGACAAGCGGTATCATAATGTGAGAACGCACGAAAATGAACGCCATGTTGTGATTTTAGAATAAAAAGTACACCTACATTACAAAATAAAAAAGAAAAAATGTATACACCCAATATTGTATACAATATTATTAACCTAATAAATAGAAATGTTGAAAGAAAATGGTCTATTTTAAAGACACTATATGACTGACGCCTTTTGGTTGATCTAAAAAGGTCATTCTATAACTCGAATAGTAATTAAAATTAACTAGCAATAACGTTGTATATTACATAATTTTATAGCAAAAAATAAATTTATTTATATAATAACTTTAGATTTTATAATGATTTTTATGAATACGAGCCGTAATTCAAATTGATAGGATATCACGAGTAGGATATATTTGTGAGAATCTCACGAACTGGAGCAGCGTTCCAATTTGTTCCGGTCCATACCGAACCTTATACCCAGTGGCATGCATTAGGCACAAACTTAGGTTATGCCTACAATGCTAACTAAATAAATAATACATATACTAGGTATCAAAAAAAAGGTTAGAAATTTTTGTTTAATATTGAGAATAAATCTATCAATTTGAATTTAGAATATAAGTAATTGTAAATTTATTACTTTAAAAAGGCAAGTTCTTTTATTGTTCGATACCGTACTCTACTTTCAATTTCGCTTAAAATTTATCAGTGTTCAAAAACATTTATATAAATAACTAGCTTTACAAATTAGTAAAGCCGAAACTCATAATATAAATAATTTAATTTAATATTCGTATTAATAAACTAAATAATATCCCAAAAAATTCAAATTCGCTCACTTGACAGAAAAAAAATTATAATTTATACATTTTATTTACGTAAACACCGAAATATGGAATGACGTTGGAATCATAGGTTGGAATACAATATAAAAACAACACGTAGTCTTTCAAGTAAAACAAATACGTAGAAATGTCATTTCATGCAGATTTCAGTAAGGATTAATTCCTTTCAAAGACAACAAAATAAAACACAAATTGTTTGAAAAATGCAGAAATCTAGCTTCAGTAAGAAAATATTTAGTTCAGTACGACATGAAGTTGTTATAAGTGGTTCGCAATTTTTCTAAATAACCCACGGCTACACAAAAGTCGTGGGATACGTCATAGATAAGGTTACGCTAATCTAGGTAATAATATAAAGATTATTTAATTTATATTTATTTCCCAGAATTTTTAGTAATACACAGCTTTTTTGTTTGTATGCAGTGCATGCCCCTGATTATACCCCACCAGTATAACGCTCGCTAATGGAACATAGGTCTAGCAACATATAAAGCTTTAATAGAAATAATTTCCAGTTTAATTTCAGAGCTATTCTATTTATCGAATTAAATATAAATTATGAAAATGACACTCATTAAGAATATTACAAGACATAAAATATTGGGCCGGATGCCAAGTGAGTTAAACTGAGTGTATAGAGAATAATTTGGAATTAAAAATAAAACCATCTACATCTTCATTATAAATGTCAGTTCGCATTAACCCTTCAAGAGCGCGATGAATAATTGTAATCAGTGAATATTTTTTATGGAAACTCATAAAGAAAATTATTAGACTTGAGATTTTTTCGATATAAAAACGTATTTCCACACAACTTCACAAGTATCTTCATCGTTTAGAGATAAATTATGTTTTTACATGTCTTTGGAAAGAATTCCACAGCCAGAGAATCGTTTGTTTACAAATGTTTGCCAAGTCTTTTTTGATCAGTTTCTATAGACATTGCAGCTTCATAAAAATGATGTTTAACAATGTAATAAAATCTTTAATCTCCCTGCTGTTAGAATAATTAAAAATAAGAAAAACAATCAACCAGAAATTTTCACGCGTTGAAAAACTATTTAGTGGTTATAACTCAGTACAAATACAGCTGTTCTTCTTCGAATACTATTTTTTTAAGCTAATACACAGACCAGTAAATGAATAGACATGAAATTAAGTGTACATGTAGGAGAGGGGTTCGGTACATTCTTGATGGAAACATAAATCCGATAGTTTATGACACATTTATGCAAGAGTCAATGTATTTACTCTTCGAAAATAACAACATTGTGTATACAGAATGTATTCTTAACATTATTACATATTATATGCGTCAGCGTTTAAATTTTCGTTCCAAATCGAGTCATATTTTTAAAAAAAGTCGCGGAGCTTTTTGATTGCGTAAATGGTCTCAAAGTGATCACGTGAGTGACACCAAAATGAAAATATAAGGACAAGAAATTTGCGTCAGTTCATGTCATGTGGTATGCAAACTCATACAAATTTAATGAAGTGAATATTATGTGCAAGTACTGTTTGTTTTGTTCCCAAATGAGTTTATTAGAAATTTACTAAAATATTATTATAATTGGAAATGTATTATTTGAATAAGCAATTTTTTTTACAATATCAAAACGCATTATTTTGTTTGACGTGATTACCGCACTCTTTCACGTGGTAGAATTGACAGCAGATCTTGTTTGTTTAAATTTGCCATGCAGACAACTGACAACATACGTTACATGGACGGATGAATAAACGAGTACATGGAAATTATACATGTAAAATACAACATCATCATTATCGTCATTTTTATCGGCTGTTTTTTATCCACTGTTGGACGAAAGCCACCCCAAGTGCCTTTCGCTTTTCTCTGTCAATTATTATTTGCTGCCATGTATTACCGAAGATTTTGTCCGTTGTTTGTCTGTTGGCTGTAAGCCTTTTGATTCCCTTCGGATATTACTAGATGACTGCATTTGGCCGGCCCATTATCATTTCATTTTCTTGGCGTCTTCAGTTATATCAATCACTCATATTCATTGTAGAATATATACCTCTGGGGAAAATTTAATATTCTACTTAGTAAATAAAAATACAATGTTTCAATATGAACATATTTGTTTCTACTCATAAACATTTCACTAAATAGTGTGGGTTTGGCTTCATCAAATATTAGATATCTCATAGACGAAGCTATTTTTTATTAATGAAAAAATATAGAAGTATGGGTAATTACTTATATATCAATTATTTGTGAAATATTAGTAATTTAAATAAAATTATTTTTCGTTGCAGGTTATCTGATGCAGTTCTCATTTCTGGCGTCGTTTTTCTGGTTGAACATTATGTGTGTGGACATGTCCTACACGTTCAGTGCCTTCCGCCCTAACAGCAAGGGCAGCCAAAAGGAGAGAGATAGGAGGAAATTCATATGGTACTCGATGTACGCATGGGGGTGCACCTCTGCCTTCACGATCGCCGCCCTCGTCGTGGACTTCATCCCCGCGGTGCCGACCTCCTCGCCCTTCAAGCCCAACCTCGGTGTGGTCAAGTGCTGGTTTAATAGTAAGCAATTTTTTTGTACCAGGTGCTGAATTTTTTTTGTCGCCAAACATGACATTTACAACAAAATTTTTAGCGGCTTCTAAAACATATTATTAAGGAAAACACATTCTTATTGTGAAGTTGTAATTATTCAGAACATAGGTCTGTGATATTTTCAATACAAATTAAATGTATTAATTAGAAAGACATACATATAAAATCAATGTTGCTACTGAGATACGAACCTGGATCTTATCCAATCCGGGGAACATGCATTAACCGATTATGCTATACAAACACAGTGGATTGACGACAAATTTTCGAACTTATATGTCACACTTATCAAATTAATACATCTATCGTTCCATTATTTGAAAGTTGATTTTATATGTATATCTTTTGTAACTAATACATTTAATTTGCATCGAAAAGGTATTGTATATTTGCAGTGAAAATCTAAAAAAATCAATTCTATCGAAAACATGAAACACTCGCGTGATAAAAATTAAGTGAAGAAAATTATTGCAATAAGTGATAATTATTTTATTAATTAATATCTTTTCTCATATGTAAAGGCCGAGAACATATTAATTATTAATAGAATAGGTATCTAGTGCCGCATTTTATTTTCTACAAAAATATTGCACGCAATAAAATACTATCAATTTTCGAAAATATGTACCTTTTTGCCTGTAGGCGCTTTAGGAGTAAGTCGTCGAATAAGATGCCTCCTGGGTTTTCGAAATGTCCCTCCCCATCGCCGTTCGAGGGATGATATCAGCGAAACATTGATAAAAAAACATTACCGAAGGCGCAAAATGATATATCCAACACACTATCAATCTAACGTCAACATTACTACTTTGACAGCTAGCGGGAGACATACCTTAATCCCTGAGACATATTGCGGCGTGAAAACATAATATTCGATCGAAAAGTGTAAATACAATAAAAAAAAAATCATGTATTTACAGTCGTTTTCTATCCAATACTTGATGAAGGCCTCCCCAAGTGTTTTGCACTTTTATCTGTCCGTTGACATTTTAGCAGAGTTGCTCCAGATTTGATTGGGAGGTTTTCGATCATCCATCCTACAGTGCGAACCTTGCTCCACATTTCTCTTGAGTTCTTGAGAAAAGTTCATGAGTGCAAAACATTTTAGATGCGATGAATAATTGCGGTCTGCAGTCAGCATTGGTTAAATGTACTGGCGTTGGATGACGTCATGGGGCAATGGATTTCAAATGTCAATTTCTTCAAAAATATGTTTTTAATTTATTTAAAAGTTAATGATATTTTCCCTCATATTATATTGACTACTTATGTCTATTCTCTTGACCATATATTTCTTTGTGCTAAACAAAAATCTATTCACGTAATTCTATGTTTTTGGACCTCTTTTTTGTTGTAAGTCCATGTTCATCATCATGGAGGATATTTACATAGTACGCTGTGGGTAAATGGATTTTTCTAGGTTTTTCTTCCAAGGGAAGGGAAGGGAAGGGAAGATGGTTAAGACCATGTATTATTGTTATTAGGAGACAGGAGGCTCGTTTGATTAGCAATATGCAAGGGCTGTTCTCGGGGGGGCGCGTGGAAGTAGAAATAAGGCTTCTTGGTTGAGAATTTATATTTTCTGGCTGTTAGTTAATTCATTGCAAATGTATTTAACATTTATTAAAATAAATTAAATTACTCACTTATAAGTATAAACCGAAAAAAATAATAGGTCCCACCGGGGTTGGAACCCGTAACCTTGTCTTACTGGAAAAATGAGTTAACAATTACACCACGGTAACAATTTTCTTTATCGTCGAATTATAAATATTATTATTAAGGAGAACATATTCTTATTGTGAAGTTGTAATTATTCAGAACATAGGTCTGTGATATTTTAAATACTAATTAAATGTATTAATTAGAAAGATATGCACGTTCACAGGATTGGAAGAGATCCAGGTTCGAATTCCGGTAGCAATAACAATATTTTTCGATAAAATTGATTTTATATGTATATTTTTCTAATTAATACATTTAATTTGTATTTATAAATATTATAGTATATTATTACTAATTAAATGCTATAATTTTTTTTTATTCCTAATGAATTTTAATAACCTTTGTGATCATATATAGATTTATTCTATTTATCCTTAGAAGAAAGTTACAAAAATTGTTTTAATTATCAAAGAAATATATAATTGCAATATCACAATAATAATGTGTTTTTATTAATATGTATAAATATTTGTTCTTCATGAATATTCAATTGATAGAGATACATATAATCAGATATTATTTAAAGGAGTAGAAATAAGTAGAACTGTGATATATTGAATTGCCGCTCGGAAAGAATAAACTAAATGACAGATTTTATAACACGAACGCCATCAGAATAATTAAAGTGCGATGCAAAATTTGTTACACGCTATTACTAATAATACAATACGAGCAATATTTAATATTACCCCTTAAATTTGAATAAAAATTACATTTATTAACTATAAAAAAGGCAGTTGACAGTGAGGGTTGGCTACTGCTTTGGCTCACCTTTAGAAGTATAAAAAAAGATGTGCGGCATACATTTGTTTGAGTTAATTATTAATCTAATTACCATAAATCAATCTCTGTCAGCAATGGAAAACATGTTTAGCATAGCCATCATGCGAATCCACTATTTAATATTGATAAGTCGGTTAAGTAAGAGTGACTAATGGAAGCGACCAGTTCTAAATTAGAAATTAACTCTTGTATTTTAACTCGTTCTTCTTCCACGGCACTACATACATCCCAAGGTGAGATTTGGTCTTCTCCACAACTAGATCCACCGAATCCTATCAATGTCCATTCTTCTCCAGTTCCCAGACTTCAGAGTCAGCCCACATCGTCTTTGGTCTGCTTCTAGGTCGCTTCTACTCGATCCGGGGTATCTTTTGTGTCCTACTACCTGACATTCTATCAACACGGCCAAAAAAAAAAACTTGACGTCATCAATTTCATCTGTTAAGATGCTGTGCGAGGAAGAATAGAAAATATATAATGAAGATTTATTATTAATTTTAGTTTAAACTTCTCCTTTATACCGTTTTAAAAATAATAAAAATATTTCTGGGTCGTGTTTAAAAGACGACTAAAATGTTGTGACAATGTATAATTTAACTTTAAAATGAGATGACCACTCTATATAATTAAAACAAGGGCATAAATACAAAACGGAATAAATATATTATGTACAGCATGTAAATACATATAATACGTGATATAAAAACTAATTTTGAATATAGGCGCTTCACACACTATGCATAATGGATTTTGGAGATTTCCTTGACGTTTCAGCCCGTCTCATTTCCTGAATCGTATCCGTGAGACTTACAGGAAAATTGGTTATGCGTAATCCGTTACGCATTTCCAACAATGCCAGAAGGCCTTGAAATTATTGAACTTGTAAGTACACGAGCAAACAACCCGCCGCGTCCCGCCTCGCCGTCGCCGGCAAGTCACTTATCCCGTCAGTTGATTAAAGTATTTAAAAAAAAATTATCAAGGTATCTTTAAATAGGTAAGACTTTGCTATAAATATGAGTACATATAAAAACCAAGCTTGAAGTATTTATTATATAGGTATTCAGTTTTTTTTTTCTATTCTATAATATACTTACTTACCATCACGCCGTTTCCCCGTAGGGGTAGGCAGAGAGGATAGAGCGCCACACTCTTCTGTCCTGACACACAATTCTCGCCTCATCCACATTCATACATCTTGTCATACAAGCTCGCCGATTGTTGAGGCTTCTAACAGAACCATCCTCCATTATCTGGTTTACCTGGTCGTGCCAAGTCTTGCAAGTGCAAATTTTGCTCTTAGATAAATAATAGATTATTTTATGGAGGACACATTCTTATTGTGAAGTTGTAATTATTCGGTCTGTGATATTTATTTTGAAATACAAATTAAATGTATTAATTAGAGATATACACATAAAATCTTGTTGTTGCTACCGGTAGCAACAACAAGATATATATATGTATAATATATATATGTTCTAATTAATACACTTAATTTGAATTAAAAAAAAAAAAGATTTTTTTATTCTAATTTTATGTCATAATGTTTAAATAGGTACCTACTTATTTAAAATATCATTTTTAAGACAAATTATGTAATTATTTAATAAATAACATTATGATAGAAGTTAGATAGTGGTAAATTAAAATTATATTACATTTTTGAATAAATAAACATATATGTTAAAGCAAATTTGATTATGGTTTATGTTGAGAGTAGATAAGTAGATAAGCTGACGTAGATAACTAAAGAAAAACTGGTTAAAAACTTTGTAATGTAGATACAGCGCTATACGGCAGAACGCTTTTATTACGCCCTGCACTTGTTCCCTTTATTTCTCTGATAAGTGTTGTTACCGAGTTAAAGGAAATCAACTTTGACATCCCCGAGTTTACCAACGGTTGTTCATTTCCTTTTTTCGTATTCTTAGACGACATTGTCGTACCCATCACATCTATTATGAGAAAAGTGTTTTAGGAATTTGGTATTGAATTTTTTGTTAACCTACCTTAAAATTTCGACGCATTCATCTGAATCATCGATAATAACAACAATAATAGTACTACATTACAGGATAGGCCTTGGTAACTCCAAGAAAATCCCTTCATTTCTATCTGCTCTAAGCTCTGCTTCTCAAATCATCCAGGTTTCTCCGGATCCCGTTCAGCCAATGGAGTCGCGGTCTCTCAATGTTCCGTCTCCCTTCTTATTTATAGAATGTCAGGTGCGCTCATGGTGAGGTCTATTCCATCCGAGACAAATGCCTAGCCCATTGAAGTCGCTGCACCTTGAATAACTTGACATCAGACTCATAATGCTCATAGACTTCGAAGTTATAACGACGATACCAAATATTATCATCGCAAATCGGACCAAACATCCTTCTCAGAATTTTGCACTCAATCACCAGTAATTTCACAGGTCAACACCTGAATCATCGGGTAGAAATTTTGTTTTTTTGAGAGATACCAATTATTGTATTCAAGTGATAGATTTATTATCAATTATTATATTAAAATATGAATTAAATATATTAATTAGAAAGATATACATATAAAATCAATTTTATCAAAAAATATTGTTGTTAAGAGATCCAGGTTCGAATCCCGGTGGCGCAACAACAATATTTTTCGATAAAATTGATTTTATATGTATGTCTTTCTAATTAATATATTTAATTCATATTTAAAATATCACAGACCTATGTTCTGAATAATTACAACTTCACAATAAGAATGTGTTCTCCTAATAATTATTATATTCAAGTGTGGGTATTTGTAATACATGAGTCTAAAAATATTTTAAATATTGATATAATAAAACAGATAGATGTACTTGAAATATGTAGATTGATTCTCTCGTCAATGTATTAAGAGAATAAACTCTAATGGATTGGTATACATGTCAGTTATACGTAACGCATTCCAAAATTTACATCTGCTAATTTTTCACACAAACAGAACGCAATTTGAGAAGTGTTGATGTTAGACAGGCTCGTCCCCAATCCATTTACTGCGTATGTTGTGAAAAAAACTGTTAACCAAATGTACGTACATAGGTTGATATGTACAGAAATATTATTTTTAATTGTCTATAAAAAAAAATCATTCATTTACTTTAAATTCAATTAAAATCCATTTAACTAGGTAAATACATATTCTAGGGGAGGGCAATGCTAAAATTTGGACCCTTTTTATATTTCCCCAACAAAGAGTTGAAAAATGTTTTGGGGATTGTGTTTTTAGTTATCTTCTTGATATTGTTGGTACTCCACCGGTATATTTTAAAGGGGTTCATCTCGTGACTGAAACGTTAATTGGATATCATAATAAATAATTTAATGGAAGATCGAAACGATTCTAGGTACATTTGAATAAATTACGCGTACCTACTGCCTTATGTGTAATTATCTCAAATCGTAACCGATTAAATGTAACCACATTTGACACCACAGAACACGATCAAATTAAACCGAGAGATAAAAAAAATAATAAGTTGTCAAAAATTTCGCGGTCAAAATCGAAAACTATAACTGAATATTCGGAAGAAATGTGAAAAAAAAAATATAATTAAATTATCAATATTTGTACACATTACATTGGACATTATAACTCGGGTAGGTCTAATCAGATTTCGACCAAAAATTTTGAATAACTGATCTGGTATATGTCTCGTCTAAATGTATTAACCAGTCTGATCCGCCATCTAGTTTAAAAATGGCGGCTGATAAAAAAAATTTATAACTCCGTTAATAATGGACCTAGACTTACAGAAAAAATGAAACAACACGAACACGTAGACAAAATTAATTTGATTATTGCGGCTAGCGCCTGAAGGGATATTTTTTATTCAGATGTATTTCGTATTATAAATATAAAGATTAGATAATAATTGTGAGAAATTTTAGATTACCACCAGATTTCCTTGGGCTTCTATCCTCTGATTACTGTCTAATTACTTGGGTCCCATTTCCTTGTAAGTGAAACTTTGCCTTTCCAGGTAACAATATTATGCGTTTATTACAACACGTTACACAGTAATATAAATCATACATTCAGAGATAGACTAGTTATTCAGAAGAAGCTGTGATAGATGAGAGCTGTTCCCCCGGAGACGACCTCTTATAAGGTTCGTCCCCCACCAATCTTCTACTCACTTTCATGACACACACACACACATACATTGACAAAGTGACAGTTCTCACAATAATTATTCTACATATGAACAATGAACAATGCAGACAGCGTTGAATGAACAATGTAAAAAGCGGACATCAGATAAATATATTTATTGTTATCAAATCAACCAGTGTAATGACAGTTCTATAAACAAATAATATACATATAATATAACGATTGTGTATAAGGTTTAAAATTATTTATATTATACAAGCGTCAAAAACCTATTCATAATTACCTTCGTTTCACTAGGCGTAAAAAGTAATTGATCATCATATTACTAGTCAGAATTTGCTGTCGAGATCTAATTTCAATCATTGAGAACCAATTCAATTCCACGTATTAAATTCTTTGTACAAGGGAATAGAGCAATAATAGCTGTCATAATCATGTTAGCTGGGGTGGCAAATATATGGATTCAGCCAGTTTCCGTATGGGGAGAGGGGGCTCGGATGTAAGGAGAGGAAAATACAAATTCAAAGATCGTTTCGCAATTCGTCTTCTAATCATTAAAATAGAGCGTTATTACGATAAATCACCAACGATAAATAATATTGTATAGTGAATAAAAAATGGGGAGAAATTTATTAGATTCGTTAACGTTAATAGATCAACAATTATATAATATGTTAGATACATGAGCTACAAATTATATTTTTATTTCTAATAATTAATTAATTATTAAACTAGTAATTAAAAATTATTTTTTAGCTATTGTATAGCTATCAATTTATTTCTATGATATTATATTTATTAATTTATTCTCCATAAATATGCAAAGTATAAAAATAAAATACGAAATATAATAAAATAAAATTCATTTTATAAAAAAATAATCCCATGTCCGCCCTACTAGATGAACACCTGTCTCAGAGTAGACTTTGCATATTGATTTATAAAATACATAAGTACATACATATATTTTTCATACGAAAAATATTATTTTGTGAATTCTTCGTGATATGTAGAATATTATCTAAAAGATAAACAAAAATAAGATAAAAAGACAAAAGTATTAAAAAAATTTTATTTTTATTTTTATGTAAAAATACCCCTGCAATTTATAATATTATGTAAAAGATACATAAAAATGTATAAAGTTATTAAATCATTAAATAGTAATGTCACTTTTTTGCCATTACTTAAATATTTTGTTTAAAACGTCATTAAGAACGTCTTAAAAATAATCTTTGTGTCGACTCAAACCAAATTTCATAAACATGGTTTAACTCCTGATAATTTAGATTGTTGATTATTGTATTTTTTGAAATACACATCAAATAAAGTATTTAATATTAAGTAGAAATTATTAATAATTCAGACTTATCCTCGAAACACAGGAAGTGTGCCTCACTGCGCAAATGAATTAATAACGGTTGGCTCTTGATTGGTTGCAGGTACGGGATCCTTACTTCTCTACTTCTACGGACCAATGGGAGTACTGTTACTTGTGAATCTTTTTCTGTTTGTATTCACAACGTGGAGGATTATAGTCATGAGTCGAGGATCCGATGCTCTTCATCAGGGAGACAGCGCTAGGCATGGTGGATCTCCATCTAATAAGGATAAACAAAGGTTAGATGTGTTCATATTGATTTCTGATATGTGTTTTATATACATGTACAAGTAGATCCTGCAAATGATACAAATAAAGAAGTCACCGAGTTAGTATTATAAACTAATAATGAATTACTTTATGCACATAGCTATAAAATAATTCAAATGAAGTTTCCAGGTGGTACAGATAGATTTTTCGAAATAGTTCTTTCTTCCTCCTTTATGCCAGTAGTTACATACATATAATGGCATTAATAAGATGAGACATGGCTCATTATGTACCTTCATAAGTCTTAATCCTGGGTTACCCTCACAGCTGACTCCAGGATCTATCTAATCAGATGCAACGAATCTAGGTAGTTAGTCTTCTAAAGTTGTATACAGGATAGTGTCCTTTTCTAGAATGCCCAATATAAAATGCAATATAAATTTATAAAGCGCCTATAGAAATATTTAATTACATTTTTGTACAAAAAAAATGATTGTGTTAGAATGGGAAAGAGATCCTTTTTACATATTATACAATGAAATTTAAGACGTCTTTTGGCGAACATAATTATTCATGTCTTATCCCAACATCAATATTTTATATTTATTTGTGCTAATATTGCTAGATTCCTAACATAATTAAAACAGAAAACTTTCCAAAATAGAAATGATTGATTATTATGAAATGTGGTTCAAGGATTGAATTTATGAAAATATCTAATTATTTTATTATTTAAAAAAATATATAAACCACATAAATGGCGGTTTGCGGTAGTTCCCATAAACCGGAAACAGCATTATTAATATTATTGTATTGTATTAATATTATAACCCTGAGTTAATAGAGCACCTTATCAATTGAAATAAAATTCAATTAAAGAGTCGAGTAAATATTAGTGTGATCGTAACCTTCAGTTGATAAAAATAATAATTCTGATGATATTGAGAGGATTTTATTTGTACTTGATCTTATTGAAAGCCATCAAACTCAATCATAATCCACATACAATGATCACAATCAGACTTGAGCTATAAAGACAAGAGATGGTTTTGATGATAACAATTAACAATCAATAATAATAAATGTAATGATCTCGAATTGAGCAGTTAAGACTTCAGTCTTCAGAACCAATTCGCATCTTGTAAATCTGAAGCCGACTGTGTATAATAGATGGGACAAAGAATCGTGCGTTAGATAAAACACGATAAATAATTCGTCAAACTTTATCTTTTTTGAAATACCTGTTGCATTTTACAGTTTAGAAAGACTTTTTTTTTACAAAATTTTAATATAATATCTTTTATAACATGTATTTTTTAATATTTAAAAATATATTTTTATAACAGTATCTGTCATTGCACGATGTGGATCGCGCAAAAATATATAATTAACGATTTTGTTCGCAATAATTGACAAATTAATGGATCAGTAGATAAAATTAAAATTATTCAGAGTCGCTAGTAGTGTTTTACGTTCTCTTTATAATGCAGTGTTAAAAAAATCTGAGTTAAATGTCAAGACCAAATTGACCATTTTTAAAGCCAAAATGAGGTATTCTAGTGGAGTAGTAGAAGTAACATTAATGAACCGAGTGAGAAGTACCGCAATTAAGGAGTCCCTCGGTATAGAGCTCATATTTCTACGTATATTAATTATGATCTCGACTGAGGTGGTCTGGACAGTCATAGGAACCATTACCAAGACCGGCAAACATGGAATACATCACTTCAGCATTCTAGCTGTTTTGAATCTAAGCTAAGCACTTTTGTTGTGAAAATCGGAGTAATTTGATGTCCTGGAACGAGTCTCGTACTTTGATCACTAGGTAAGATGTATGATTTTTTAAAAGATTTATCTTACATTTTAAAATAGAAAACATAATCAAACATAAATATTAACATACTGTAAAAGTTGGTTGCGTGCTTGTTGAGGATATTTAAATATGATTGATTTGTGATTGTGTCGGAAGGTTTTGTTGCCGTGAGACAGAAGCTCGGAACATCTTCTAGTCTCACTGGTGTTGTTTGTTGCAGTATAGGGTGTCTGTTGTTGTAATTAGAGCAGGGTGTAAAAATGAAAGAGGACTTAGAATATTTCGTTTATTGATGTGATGAGTTATACAATTAAATTCGCGTTGAACTCTAGAGTGGCTCGCTCGATATGCTGTTGAATGGAGATGTTTATGAGAGGACGGTCTGCGGAAGAGTCATCGCTAGCTACTTGGGCATTATCCGTCTCATATTATCTCAAATCCGGTGCATATTATCTTATTGTGTCTGCTTATTGGTCGCTGTGGTTTAGGTTGATAGGTGAGTCCACCTATATGGTTGATAGATGAGTCCTTACACGGCCATGTCTATGGGCGCGTGCAGGATCACCACAATACTAACAATAATACAATAATACTATTCCCTTTAAAAATACGGTACATATGTGAGATATTTTAATATGACGTTGTAATATACAGAATGTTGTGCAGAATTTCTGTAAAATATTATATTTATGAGTTGTACCCTTTTATTTTTCACAGTCGATATGAACTTTTTTATGATTTATTTATAATTATTTATTTAGAAATAAGATTTCGGTTCACTTTTGTTTGATAATGGAAGTTGTTGAGAGACGCCTTACAATTGCTAGGTAGTTATATCGTGATGAAGAAAAAAAAAAAAATCAAATCAAAAATCATGTAAAAAAACTGTATAAAATTGCACAAGGTTTCCACCAAAAAAATAAATTATGTTTTAAAGAGAACACATTATTATTTGTGAAGTTGTAATTTTTTTTAGAACATAGTTCTGTTTACAAGGCTGACGTAGTGTAATTGGTTATCGCACTTCCCAGGATAGGAACAGATCTTGGTTCAAATCCCGGTGGCAGTTAAAATATTTTTTCGATAAATTGAGTTTGTCTGTCTGTACTTGTATATATTTACTACTGAGCTATATAATAATATTAAGTTGATGCATAATTATCCGCTGTTTAAAAAAAATATACATTGCAAGATAAATTATATTGTAATATAGCCAAAAACGAAAACTAACTCAAAACATATTACCAATGTATAATTATCATTCGGGGGCGTAGTCACCGTAATCGTGGACTGAACGATGTTGAAGTTCTCAGCTAGTGTCATAGTGGTGCAACTTTCGTCCTCTTTCACAGTCGTCAAAAGGGCCTGGTCATCAAAATCCGAAGATCGACCCTTTCGCTAATCGTTCCTTCGCCGAAAAGATCGTTGAGATTGCGAAATGACTCAACATCTGTTCACCCTTTCTTCAAGTGGTGCAGCATAATGTGACGTATATGTGTATGGTTTTCTAATTTCCTTATTTTATTAAACAAATATATTATGACAAATGTCAATTCAACGTCGCGAAATAAGAAACGGATAATTATGCATCACGCTAATATATTGTTCAGTATGTTGGTTGGTAAAACGAATATAAATTATCATATCACGAGCATTTTAATTCCAGATACATTCTTTACGCGAAGATGTTTTCTCTGATGGGTGTGACTTGGCTGACTGAGATCATCTCCTGGGCAGTTGGTGGTCCCAGCTACATATGGTACCTCACTGACTCCATCAATCTCCTGAGAGCCGTTTTCATCTTCATAATCTTCTGCTGGAAGCCCAGAGTATGGACAGGCTTGAGAAGAAAATTTTCCCATATAAAAGGAACGTTTCTAAAGGGATTAGGTCAAAAATATGAAGAGCATCAAGGACCAGACCAGTCTGAACCTTCTACCCTATCAACCGGTTCTGTGAATAAAAGTAATTCCGTGGCTCTAGAAATGAGGTCTGCTAAGTGAAGAATGTATTGTTAACTTTTGATGGCTTCACATTAACAGGTTGCGGTAAGTTCCCACCAACATGATATCAAACTTTATGTTTGCAAGAGAGGATCAATTCTATCCTTGATTTTCTACGGTATTCATTCCTTTTTACTATTTAAATGTAATCAGAGTATGATTTTGAAAAATAGTCTTTATTTTAACTTTCAGCAGGTGCTTATAAAGTGTGATAGGTGTGTTATATTTTGGAAACATAAAATTCTCTCTAAAGAGAGCTTTTATCAGATTGTATGTGAATTTGTGTTGAGTGAAAATACTGATACTTGAGTCATATTTTGTATTGTTTTAAGACTGATTTATTTATTAAAAGAACTGAAAAGATCCAAAAGATTTAAAAAAAAAAACTCAAAAATCAAAACAAGTTGATTAAATTAATTAAATATAATTTTTGCAGAGTTTTTATAATATTTTGGTTTAGTTGAAACTTATATAGTATACATATTATATTAGTGGTTTTAAAAATTCAGCTTAATGTGTCCATTTTGTATTATTTTGTAATAATTATAAAGTTTTGTAAATTATTGAATTATTTACTAACTTTGTTTTTAACTTTTAACCGATTTCGGAAAATACATTTTCTTTCGTCAGGATGTTTTTGACATCCTGATAAGAGAAAAGGTATTTTCAAAATCGGTTGGTGTATAATTAACTCATAAAAGTGGTTTATAAACAAAGTTAATAAATAATTCAGTATTAAAATGAAAAGAAAAAAGAAGTATTTGGCAAAATAAATGCGATTTCATAAAATTGGAAACTATTTTAGTTTTAACGACAACAAAAAATTATAGACGAAATATTCAAATGGTTCTGACGCTTAAGCAAAAAAATAATTATTGTATTTTGTCATATTGTTACATAATTTTTAATATTTTTTATATTTAAAATTATAAATAAAAGACAATTCGTTACATAACTAAATGTAAAATATCTTGATAAAATTCATCTGAAGAATGAAGGATTTTGAAATTTTTGTAGGTGTATGTATATTATGTGTAGGTTGTAAATGAAATAAAACTCGTTTTCTGTAAGAATCATATAGGTTTTATAAAAATAAAGCATAAAATAATAATCAACATATCAATTTTTATTTGCAGGTAGTAACGTAACTCGAAATACCTCTTTAATTTGTTTTACCAAGAAACATTCTTTGTTGATTATTTACTTCATGAGACGTTGAAAATAAGCTTAAAAGCTGTATTATATCTATTTTGTTTCCTTGATCGACATTGGATGAATATATTCTTTTTCAGTCGTCATGTTACAACACATGTACAAATATTGTTGGTGAAAAAAGTTATAGAAAGTGTAGAAATTTTTTTTTTTAATTAAAGAGTTGATCATGCTTGTGAACACTGATTACAATAAAATATTGTTTATCGACATTCATAATTAATTGCTCATATATTGTACACTAGCTGATATATTGAGGATTTTTTTTTGTAGATCATTGATAAATTCGTGCTTAATAATGGATATAATTTCTTCAAAACTAAATCTGATTGAGCGGATTATGATTTCTTTTTAAAATACCTAGATTTTAATTTTTCTCCCTTCACAATGCATCTAACTGACTATAACTGGTAAATTTGTTGGAAAGTTTCGCTAGAAGTCACTTTCCGAAAATGAATTTAATCCCACAGTAAAGTAAAGTAAACTGTATTTATGAGATTCTAGAAAGTAAATAGGTACGTAGGTATATGTATTACATATAGACAACTTTGTGAGAGGAGAAGTTGGATCGGAGGTTTATTGACGTCCCTGCAACGGGGAGCCCGACTGAGAAAACTTTAAAATGCAATTTCGATTAAACGCAAATTTGTAATGATGGAGTGGGCGGAGTTGGGGTAAGTTCTCCAGCAAAGTTTTCCAATAAGGGGTGAGCTGGTCAGGGGCCTGTTGTTAGTACAGTTTTTGTTGAAAACTGCTAACAGAGATGGTCGGAGATAATCAGATACTCTCGCTGACCACTGTCTCTGCTTGCTTTCGAAATGTTTCCCAAGAGCTTTGGTCCAGCGAACTAAAGAGAAAAGAGTACCGTGTAGATTGTAAATCTTGTAAAGTTTAAGAATATTAAATTGAACCTTCTTCAAAAACAAAAAAACCTTTTCCATTCACAATTATTAAACTTTTACGAACGATCTATTTAATAATGGGCAATTCGAAATCATAAGTATTTCAAAACTGAACTAAAGTATTTTGAAATACTTATAATTCACATTAAATAAATTTGATAAAAAAATTTTCTTCAGTATTTTAGAAAAATCGAAATTTGCGTATTTTTTAAATCAGTTTATTTCAAAGAAACAAATATTGTTAGAAAAAGTGTATTCTAATTTAATTGAAGTGTTTATTTAAGATTTCAAAATTTTGCCCCAAAAATGTAACGTTGCATTCTGACACCTTTAGTCGCGACACTGCATGGGCAATGGTCGATATATAGACTAGATGAAAACGTTAATGTACGAGCAGTTTCGCCAACTTTGCGTTGTTGGGTCAATATATAACAAAAAATATTCTCGAAAAATTATTGAAATATTACAGGTGACGTTACTACGTATGTGATTTAAATTATAAATCATAATAGTTAATAAATTAACCATATTTAAATATTGTTAATAATAAATATATAAAATTGAAAAATATTGATTTTTCAGGCGTATTCTAGTATAATGAGTTAAAAACATTTAACAGATAAAGAATATTGCTTCAAATAATTTCAAAAAAATAAATTAGATTCTCATTGTGACATAAATGCTGTTTCAGGGAAATGAATTATCAAATATAGTACATAAATGGCGATAGTGTAGTAGTACTCTAAGCGAGTCCACATATTAACATATATACAACTTTATTTTTTTTTATAGGTATAGAGATTGATGGGTGAGAATGGTGAATGTTATATTTATATTAAACCAGCCGAAGACAGGTCGTAAGTCCTGTAATTACCCATACTTCCGTATATTTTTCATTAAATATAATAAAAAATAACTTCGTCTCTATGAGATATCTATTATTTGTTTAATAAATTAACCGTTTATAAAGAGTTAATAAAGCACTAACACGTATGTTAACATTTTCTACGCCTGTGACAAATAACTATTGCAAGTAAATGTTTCAAGATTACAAATACAAATAACAGAAGGCGCAGGCCATTTATGCATAATGTACTACTGTGTATATTGTTTAAATACGTACTGACTCATTCCACGAGTTATGTCTTAACTTTTTTTAAATTTACGGAATAAACAAGAAAACAACATTATGTTGTTCAAAATTCAATTGTATGAATTGTAATAAAAAAAAATAAGTTTCTGAATAAAATTCTGTCCTCAAAAGTAAATTTTTTTTTCACATTCAAGGATTTGATATACCTAAATCCATTCTCTCATACTTGATTCGCTGCATGTAAAATATTGCGAAATAATTTGTGAATAAAGTGGATAATTTCATAAATGATATTTTGTAATAGCATTTGAAGTAGGGATGTATCTGCTGTGCGCTATTCACCCTGTGTTCATATAAGCGATTTGTATATTTTTTATTTTAAACAAGCGGTTGGTGCTCAACGTTGCTCGTGGTTCAGATTTAGTTATAATTTTAATAAAATAAAATTGGATAATTTAAAAATAAAATTATTATTTTTAGTAGGTACTCACATGTAATATATTTTGAATATCTCGATCAGAATCAAATCTTACGCACTTGTAGTCTACTGCTTATCTATGGAAATATCTAAGATCTGCGTAATTAATTTCGTTAGTTTATCAGTATATAAACGTACTCTTCTGAAAAAAAAAAGATAAAAATATACACTCTGTAGATCTCCTTATACTGATTCGTTTGGTTAGTCAAATGCGCTTTAAAAGTTGCGCGAACAAACTATTTTCGGTATAGAATTTTGTTTGTAAGATTTTCTGAATCGTTATTCTCACGGATGGCGTACAACCTATCAATATTATTTTTTTGACATACATTTTTTTGGTGTAATACTCGTAGTTTATTGTGTGAGATGGAGTAGACTCCACCTTTGATATATACAGTATTATCCTAGCTACTTTGCTAGATTGCTGTCTGTGTAAAGTAGCCAGTTTTTTTCGTGCTGTTGTGGCATTATTTAATTCAAAAAATATAAAGATTCGACAGGAATAAAAATAAAAATATAGAAAAAAAGTAGTGAGAATGTTGTAGAATGAGTGAATTGTTAGTGTAGACACTATATAATGATTATGTTAGAGTATTGGATAGCGATGCTTCTGATTGATCTCTACCCAATTGGATCATATATTGGGTTCATATTTGTGTAATCTTATAGGAAGTGAACGATTTGCAGTTGGTGTTGAGTGTGCTGTACAGTTTTGGTGCTAAGAACATGTAGAATCTTTGATAAATGTCGCTGTTGCTCTCGGAACTGGCGTGCAGATGTTCGTTATTGGTCTTGTGTTGTGTCCATGATTTATTGCTCGAGGTGAGTTGTTGTTAGCATGGAAATATTGGACGAGTCTCAGCATATAGATTTGTCTTATGTCTAAGGCATTGTACTCTTTAAATATAAGATCTAATGGATATCTAAAGGGACGACCATTTATTACCTTAATAATAGTCTTTTGTGCTCTTTTAGCAGACTCTAATATTGTTTTTGCTGCTCCTCCCCAAACTAAAATAGCATAATTAATTAAGGAGTAATAGAGTGCAAAGTAGACCGATCTTAAGAGCTTGTAGTCAATTGTACATCGTATTCCTTTAAAAAAGTAAATTAGTTTTCTTATGCGTTTAGCTAAATTCGATAAATGTTCTTTCCAGTTAAGATGATCATCGATCAGTACTCCCAGATGTCGAATAATTTTATAATATGATTATGTTCATGTTGAAAATGCTTATTGTGTAATATGATTACTGGATATAAGAATCCACAATTTATCAAATATATTTCCAAATACAAATGCAACGCATGTGCTTGTATTATATTTTATTGTATCTAGGAGAAAAAAATTACTTCTTTTCGGAAAACCATTTACTACAGCTCGGGGATTTTTCATTTATTGAATATTTAATGAAATCTCTTGAGAAAAATCAATGTCCCCAGAGACGATATCAGAGAGATGGATACAATGGAACTTGAGGAGGTAGCTCCACAAAGGATTATCAGATATTACCAGTTGATCCTAGAGCGACCCATTCTTTGGTCATTCGCCTTTTGAACTCGACTAGAAAAAGAATGTCAATGCGGAAGGTCTGTTCATTGTTAGCCATTATCAAAAGGCTTTGGGTTTGTCAATAATACAATGGCACGTGGCCACGTGTAGGTTCTAGAATCTTTGATAAGTACCAATTTAGTCGGAAGGGTGGAGTACTATGTAAAGATAAAAGAGTTTGTAAATAAGGCCATTCACGTTTGTTCTGTAAGTATTTGGCACATGTGTGTTAAGGGTATTGCACACCAAAAATACACATCGTAGCACAAAGTAATAAATAGACAAAGGAAATTACAAATTTGCTCATACTATTTTTATATGTTCTCATTTTGCTGACATTTCTTATGACTAGCTTGTATATTTAGTGTGTGATTTAGCTCCAACAAATATTTGTTTACGATTCCTTTTAGGTATGGGTTTTAGGTCATAGGTTTTATGTTTTGTTTATATTTACTCATGTATCTACTAGTAGACAAATCTGGCATTATTTCGAGGTCAGGTAATCTGGCTTATTTTTTATTATTTCAATACATTAGTTCTGTTGAAGTAAATAAATATAATATAAATCTGAAAATAGAGACAAGGGATTTTTCAGAAAATTTTATTTTTTAATTGAGAACATATTTTTGTTGCATTTTCAGAACATAGTAATACAAAATCCATCTAGTTGATTAATTTAATTTGTATTACTAATTTTGTAAATAAAATTTCAAGTTACACAGTCTTTGAATAGTGATGTACACACTTTGAACAGTAATGTACACATTTTAAACAGTGATGTACACATTTTGAACAGTGATGTAGATATTATTTTTATTATGACTAGAAAGGTATAGTATTTACCTCTCATTAACAAATAACAACTGAGTTGAGCCTGCACATCTCGAAATAGTGATAAAAATAATACTCACTAGTGTGTATAATACTTACAAAAATCATGTTTCACCACAATGTAACTTATTACTATGTTAATTAATGATATTTTATTATCATTTTGAGTTTTTCTTATGATATCAACCGCTGCAAAGGTTTAATTCAATTTAATAAGGTTTAATTTACAATATAAATAATTTATTTTTTAACTATCTATCAATAGAATAATTAGTCATAATTCTGTTTCTTTTGAATTGATCTAATTGACCGAAAAATGATGCATTTTTATAAAGAAGTGCTTCCCCACAAAGATATAGGAAACCTACCATTCTAATTGATTGTCTTTCATTTTTGACTTTTATATTTTGTTTTGTGATATCTTATGTCTAAAGAGAATAAACACGTTACGTATCACAGACACATGTATCACACCACCTTTACATAAAATAGGTTTTTGTGGTTAAAAAAATAAATTATTAATTCAGTTAAATAAATCAATTTTAAAATAAACCTCCCTGTTTAAGAAATGAATCCTGGTCTTTGGCATGACATGATATTAGACGGAAATACTAACCATAATGCTGCCGAGAAATCAATGAGTTGTGAAAATAGCACATTAAAAATATTTATAGCTTCTTCAAAGTTCAACAGGGGTAACAATATTTTAAATTAGTTCATAAAGTTTTTAAAATAGTACTAAAATTTGATTTTTATAATGTATAAAGAAGCTATATAAATCAAAGCATTAGTTTCTAACGCATAAACATTAGCATTATGTTCATATACGACAATTTGACACTACGTCTACTAGTAGAGTAGTTAAGATAAGCACTGTCTGTTAGCTAAAATGACAAAGCATTGACTGAGTGTGTGAGGAAACAGGATCAATGCTCGGCGCATCCAAAATCTGTTCGATTTCAAAAAAGTTTTGAAGTCTGATGGTATGGTATGGTAAAGAAGAAAATAAAACGCAGGGTACAAATATTAGAGTACATAAAAATTACGAAATCTTCTAATGCGTTATTTCAAACTCAGTTTTCGTGACAAATTCTACGTTTAAAAACTGTATTAAAAAATTGTTAATAATTGTACGATACGAACAAATTGGGAGCGAATGTAGGTCTGCTTGCAATAGTATATTCGCTAGAATTAAGAAAGTACCGCTGAGATGGTTTGGTCGTGTGAAACGTAGGAGTGAGGGAAGGCTAAAGAAAATATATGAATCGAGTGTTAAGTGTGATGTTCTAACCTCTTTTCCACGGGGTGATGGCAAATTAGTTTAGTTAGTATCCTATCAAACATTCGATAGAAATCTTATTTGTTCAAAGACTGTCGCATAGAGATAAATGATTATTTTTCAAATACTAAAAATACATTTTTCAAATAATATTTCTGTCGTTTGAAAATCATGGAGCTGAGCTACTATTTATTATATTGCCTTCGTCTATGTGGGTATTCTTTGTAGGAAGTCTAGTGGGATTACGGAAGACTGTATAATGATGAAAGCAAGTCAATTGGTAAAGGTTATAAAATGTAAAAGAATATTCTGAAATTATTATTAAAATTGTTGGCACGTTTTCTAGTCATAACGAGTTTCTAAAGTTCAGAATTTGTTGATTGAGCCGTGGCCGGGCGCCGGGCGACTGAAAGCTTTCTGAAAGCAATTTGTGACAGCCATTAGTTATTTTTAATACCCACCCTGTAGACCTGCAGGATAATATCACTGCAAGCATCTTATTTTTAATCTAGTTAATTTGTTTTGTTTATTTGGAATAGTTAGTGTTTTTTGCACCAGTATAAGTACAGGAAACACAGCAAACTCAAACATGATATTCGTGTATGATACGTATGACGCTTTTTAATTCACTTTACTTCATACAATAATTAATATATAATTTATTCAAATATTACAAGCGTTTGGCGTGTTTGTTTCGTCTAGTGGTTAGACACTCTAATAGTGACCAAGTGGTCGAGGGCTTGAGGTTCGTCCCGAGAGAACACTAAGTAGTCATATTTTCAGAGCGCAAGCAATTAGTTTATGTTCAAAGCCGCACGAGCATCTATCTCACGGTCTAAATCGTTAAATTATTACTACGAAATTTGTCTATTATATTTTTTTCAACTAACAATGCTAAATATACTTTGGTCAATATATTTTGGTTTTCTACCAATACAGACATTAATTACACTTGATGCAAATGGATGATTTAAAAATTAAGGTAATGTTGGGATAAAATATTGTATAAATTTTAAAAATTTAATTGATTATGGAATTTGATCTTTTAAGCAACCCATTCCCATCCTTTAATTAGAGCTTGGCTACATAATAATTGGTTGTTTGAAAATATTTCGATAAATTTGATTAAATACTTGAGCTCAGCGTTCAAAAAGACGAACGTTAATTAATATTATAAAATTAAGACTGACTCGGATAGTTGAAAACGATTAAGATTTAATAATCTTTGCTTTACTGTTGATTATTTGAAATCTTCTTGAAATATAAAGTCAGAGGTCTTCTACCTGTAATATGAATAATTAAAATAATATGTTAAATTTATTAATTCACATGAAAGGACTTACTATTCATATTTTCATTCCCCATTCATTTCTCACGAAGCAACATTTTACAGAAAATCTCATTCCCCTGTGTCTATCGCATTCTGTACCTTCCAGTTTTATTTTATTTAACCTACTTTAAATCCAAATAGTATTGACAGTATTCTGATTGTATATATACATGGTTATAACGGTATTTATAAATAGTTTTAACGGATTTTTAAACAAAACAACTGAGTGTGTAATTGTAATAAATGATACTCAAATTTAAGATGTGTGAAGTTATGAGTGATTATCAGAAATTAAGTATAACGATATAATGGATGGTTGTTTATTGCTTCCGAGGTAAGTTTACAGAATTCAATAATCACATATGTGAAAATAAAACACTTGTTTTTTGATTCTACTCGTTTAATTTATTTGAGACGCGTTTCGTCTTGCAAGAGCATTATCAATATAACAATTTTAATTCAACAATTTGTATTTACAACCATAATGAGGGTCAGCTATACAATTTATTCTCACTGTTATTACTCGCATTCATATATGGAATGATTGTTTGATGATAGATCTGCGATAACATGGAACGTGGGTCCCAATAATGGGGATTTGTGATATTGTAATATAACTTTGGGGTTTAAAAGAGATGTAATGTGATGTTTAATATGTATAAGGATCAAAAGAATGTGAAGCGTGAGTAGACGAATTCCCCATTATATTTCATCCATCCATTCGCATGTTCATTTGAATTACAACGCGGAGGGTGTGCGCATGTAGCCAGAGTAGGATAAACAATAAAATATTACTTCGAGAATAGTTATGGAGCAGTAAGAAGTCTACAACGTGAAGTATTTGTTAATGAACTAGTCGAGGAGATGACGAAGACGGCTGCGGCCCATTTCATTGATGTCTGTTGGGCATCGGTACCAGGCGTATTTTTGAGATTGATGAGAGCCCGGTTTTGCACCTAGGTTTGCAAGCTGGGTGCGGATTGATGTTAGAGTAATATAATAAAAAAGATAATGGTAAACTTACGATCATTTACATAAGATAATCGTTTGTTTAATGAATGAATTTTTACAACAGATTTATTTCAATGGTTCGCTTATCAGTTATTACGTCATGTTCAATATCGTTGTTTTATTTTGCCACACTGAAAGTCCATCATTTGGTATCGAAAGGTTCCTTGATGATAGCATTGTTGATCATGACTGCTTCCTTGAAAATTATCACTATATACACACTCCTACATAATTCCTTGTTCTATTATTATAATATAAAATATGTAGGTCAAATAGATGGAAAACGTTAAATGAGTTTATTAAAGATATTTATAAATTAATGTAAGTAAACAGTGAAACATCGAGATGACTTTTAATGTAAATGACTTACTCGGTAGTTTCGAATTGTCTAAGTGCTCAAATAAGATTAAGAAATTAACTTTGATAGCGACAAAATTGAAGGTAATAATTCCATCGGCACAGTTTCAATAAAGATTTAAGATATTTATTTTATTTTCAACTTGCGGTCCGTATCTAGCATTTTCCAAGATTAAGTTTTAATTTAAAACAGATAGATGGAAAGTTAGTCTTCTATTTCCTAACTTTTAATGCAGTTGTCTTGTCATATTGTATTAATTTATTAATAGTAAAACTTTACTCTTTTTAATGTAAATTTGTTATTCAAAATCGGTGATAATTGTAAAAACAGTTACTTTTGCTCTTTGCCATTTATATTAGAATTCAACCAATAGCAGTCTTCGCTACTCTGAAATTTAAATGGCCTCCGGTATGGAAATTAGCTTGTTTTTGAAAGAAGGTGTAGCATTTATTTTGTATTTTAAACAAGAATGAATTATAGAAACTATTATTCATAATAAGAAGTGCATTAATATTTCAACCGGTTTCGGAACCACCGTTTCTTCTTCATGGTGCACAAGATACCAACTTAGCGTTACAGAATATAACAGTATAAATATATCGTTCTTCAAGCTCCTGTCAGTTTTTTTCCAAATAAAAAAATTATAGAAGTTGCTGAGATTGCAACTTATTACTAGTACACTCATATTACAGTGGGCATAAATTGGACATTGATTTTAATTGCTTATGTAATGTTACTGTGAAGACATTAATAAATTTAAAAAAAAGAAGTTAAATGATCGATAAGAACACACAGATTAGCAAATATGAAACGGAAATAGAACGTGCGCACCAGCATATACACATACTATATCTCCAATATTTTGGACACATTGTCTTGAAAAAATTGGTAAAACTAGAAAAAAGGAAAATCGGAGAGGAACTCGATGAACCGATCAGACCAACGGCACTACTGAATATCCTGCTGCAACATGAAGTCTCTCAAACTGTGAGCTGTAGAAAAAGGTGGAGGAGAATCGTCAAGGATATAAACACTTTATAACCTGGAGATAACGATCCTTAGAGGAAATCGACCGGAATAAAATATTGGTGGTTGTATAGCAAAGGAATCTATCGAAAAAAACTTTTTTTTGTCTTTCTACTTATCCGATTGCCGTATTATTACATTAATTTAAAAAAAAACTTCTTTTTGACATGCACCAAAATCAGCTCTATCATTACAAAAGCTGGATATATTATAGCCATGTATTATGATATGATTGCACATCGTCGCTATTGGATATGTTAGTGTCCTTTAAAGTAGTCTATAAAATCCGCTAGATAGCAGTACAGATTAGCAAATAATGAATATTAATGTTCATTTACAATTTTTCACCCAAGTATTTTGTGTTACCCCATATTTGTTAAAACTGCTCTTAATAATTCTTAGATATAATAATAATAATACGTTTATTCCAGCGTGATCGGTTTTTTTTAAGACCCGATGCGCCATAAAGATAATACATATTAGTTACGAAATATTATTTATGTTACGAAAAGAAAACCAAGAAAAATATAAATAAATAAAAAGTTCACACATATATATAAATATAAACAAAATATAGATACTACATTTATAAATGTTTCAATCACGGCCATCATTGTATCTATAGCTATTCTGTAAGCGTTGCCATTCTCTGTTCAGGGAATCAGATTTACATGAGAGCGCCGCTTGCACCAGAGAGTTGGTGCTGAGCTCCAACGGCAGTTTTACGCTCGCAACTTGATGTCTCAGAAGTGGATGTACGGCCTTCGGTAAACATTATAGATGCGCTGCAATAACGCGCCAATCCGTATAGTATTCTGTATGAGTTGTACTGAATTCGGAGACGATTGTACGTCACTTGCTTGTATTTCGACTAGAGCTCGCAGATATAATTACTCGATAATTTTAGCATTACAGTTCAAAATGGTTTTACACAAAATATCGTATTCAATTGAGATTTTATTTTAATTTTTTTTATCTGTTCATATAATTTTATTCCTTTAAGTTCACTGTTTCCTTCGTGTTAATGCTTTTAATAATTAATAATATTCTGACGATAATAATATCAATTTAAGATAGCTCTAGACGTACGTATTACTAATATTTTATTTTTCCTTACTGGAAACAAAGATAACGTACACAACGTGGTGCATGCTTAAACCAATATAATAATGGATTTCCGCATTGAAATGTAGATTCTACGGAAGCCCTGGCAGCGCGGCGGTCACCACTGGAAGCGTAACGGCGGCTGTTGGCTTCGAAGCGGTCACAATATCCGTCCGCAGGGCCTAGCAGCAAGCAATCGGCGCTAGCCGATTACTTTTCTTATAATGTTTAGAATCAAATATTTTTTTTTATTTCGATAGATCACTTTGCCATACAACTATCGATATATACTATTATAGTATGTACTTGTATTCATAAAAAAATGACATTTTAAAGTTTTTTGTGGGTATTTAAATAATGTATTAGAGAATGTGTCTAACCCAGATTTCATAGTATTGAAATTAAGCAATGTATACTTTGTATACAATGTGTACATTAATTTAAAGAAGACATAGTTTCATTCATCAGATGTTTTAATCAGGATTTCAAAAGGAATTAGTTCAAAGTAAAACAAATTACACTATCTCCCTTCCCCCCGTATGTAAAGTTTCATCAACGCTTTTCTAGCTACCCACGTAAGGGAAACCAGTTTTAACAAAGCGACGAAAAATTTGCCGAAGTCAGCGTTTTACTTCTCAAACGCTTCACTCCGGAAAATTCCTAATCAGAATTGTCGACAAATCACATTCCACTTTATCCATTTACTGCAATTATCTTACTCTCGTTGAAAACCCATTTAGTTATTTTTCAAATCAAGACAATTTCATTAGTTTCCTTTGTGCGAAAAATCTGGTTCGGAAGGTTTACCTTTTAAATTGATTCATTTGTTACAAGAATGTTTCGTCCGTTTATATTTTATATTTTTCATTAAAACTCAAGTACGTATGAACTAACCTTTATAGAAACTAAAATAATTGGATACACGTACAGTCAGCGCCAAATAAATTCTACTATTTAAATCAGAAAAGGATGATGCTGTTTTTAGTTTTAAGTTTTGTTATATTCCAAGCCGATGTTATTTCATTAGCTCGGGCTGTGTGTGAGGTGGCCCCGTCCTGTTGAAAGCACATGTGTTGCAGGCCCAATCGACCCAATTCGACCACGAATAAGTTTTTACCTGAAAGAAATAGGGCCCAATGATTCCGCTGGTCCACATGGTGCATCATACAGTAACTTGAGTGTAAAGGTCGTTGGTGGATCAATTAAGGGTTTTAAGTGACCCAATTACGGCTGTTTATTAACAAATCCCGCCAAGTCGAAATAAGCTTCGTCGCTTATAATGTTTTTTTACCCCAAAAGTCAGATTTGTGTTTGTTTTAATGTTTTAATGACTTCAACACGTTGATGAGGTGTTAGATGCTCCATAACAAATTATATTTAAATACTCTCTATAACTACCAAATGCATAATGATAAATATCTGCCAAACCAAAATGGCAGCCAAACAAAATCGGCCTAGAAAATAATATTTAATCTGTACGTTTATTCAATACTCGGAAGAGTGGTCAAATAATTATTAATAAAAATATTGGTTCAATTCAAAGTAATATCTTGTAGTTCTTTACAACTAAATTATTTAATTCTATACACGAATTGAAAATTCGATGTAATAAAAATGATAAAAATTCATGAAACAATATTATTCTCACATAGAAGATGATGTCGAGACACGATTTTTTTTATTCGTTCGCGTACATACAGAAGACACTTTGGTCTCTCATATCAGAAATAATCATCTCGATAAAGCGTAACTTATAGGTATTAATTAGTTGTTCTACTCTGCGTACAGAATACAAAAGACGATGGATGATATCTCGCCCCGCGCTCATGTTTATACTATACTTAAGTTGACTTTTAAGACGAGACTCCGAGACAAGTCAACCGTGTACACGCGCCATTAGAGTGCGAGATAAGAGGAGTGGGAATGCAGGAAAGCGTATCAAGGTCTGATCAACAAACATGGTAAAGCCATTATCGAGCGAGGTTTAATATTGAATGATGGTCTGTATTTGAAGTATCATCCAATGAAAATAATAATTTGATAAAAATATGCGGAGTCAGAAAGCAAAGGCGTCATCTATCCGGAGAATGTAAAACCTAGAAAGCGTGTGTGACCACAAAGGCTTAAAAATATATTAAAATATTTAAAAACGAATGTGTGCATTAGATAATATTGTACGTACGCAGGTAGGAACATACATACATTAATAAAAACGACGATTTGATATTTACTTTAAATTGGTGTTCATTCAATTCTGGAGTTAAAAAACCTAATTAATATATATATATAATAATTAATTAACGACGTTCATTCAAATATATGTATAAATGTACATTGTGATATTTGAATTTGATCTTGGTCGCAAACGATGGTTTTCTCCCGCGGTGGATTCAGAGATTGAAAATGGGTCTGATCCATCCACGGAATTGGAGAAGATTCCGCTGCAACCAGCGGAGAGACTCGACGGACTCCACAGGGACGGGATGGCATCAAGGTTACCTCTTGGAGGAGATCACTTTTCGTACTGGAGTGGCGGCCTGGACCAAGGCTGCGACAACACCTCATGGCAACCTGGCATTTGTTGCGACTTTACCTCTTGGCAAACTAAGTATAAATCGATGTGCGCTAAATCGATAGCATTGTGTGTACTCGCTAAGAGGAAAGTTTAACTAGAAAAAATAAGATTTCAAATGCCATTATCGTACTTACAATGACGGAATTGTTATGTTTTATGTAATTAAAGTGTAAATAGTGTATTGAATCTAGTGTTATCATTGTTTGAGACCATTTACATCCATCCGAGCCAGCCATTCCGACACCATACACACATACACCGACAGACTGAGCCTAGCCAGTGGCGTATGCCCTGGCATTCGATCCGCCGGAGCCAGAACGCAACGTAACAGTAGTGTTTTAAAATTAGGATAAAATTGATATTTCCTCGTGTCTCTCGTATTTACATCACTCCCGAAGCTCGAAGTCCGAACTCCGAAGACCTTATCAATTTACTTCCATCAATAACAGTTGTTGCAGTGGAGGTTTTGCGGTGTTGGTAGCATAGTTGTACGACAAATGCTTCTAGCACCTAACATGTTTTGAAACTGAAGGTCTGTCTGTCTATTCTATATATAATTCTAGGTTCTTTGACCAATTTAAATGAAATTTTGTGTGTGTATATTGATTTTTTGAGAAAACTGAAGAGGGAAAATAATTATTAATCTATGATATTTTATCACATTTATAATAAGAACGTTGTGCAATGTGGAAATACTTAATATATATTATAGCGGAAAACGTTTAACATAAAAAATCGATAAACATGAAAAAATAATCTGATCCCTGTAAAATGCTATTTCAAAATGTGATTTCATACATTTATTTTCTTTTAACATGAAACAAAATGCGCATAACATGAAAAGATTTCGCATCTTAAAATAGCAAAATATACAAGCCGCCATGTAGCTACTGTTTATGAATCAGCTTTCTGACTTGATCGATATTTGATAGTTAACAAAGATGCCACTTGCTGTACACCACCCATATCATTTTAAACATTAGTTTGATTATCTAAAGGTTGCGTCGTAACTGAACTATTTACTGTTTATTACTTTATGATACAACATTCTATTGATTAGGTCGGCTTTCTGTTATTACTTTTAACAAGAATTCGTTTAACATAAAAAAATATTTCATGTTAAACTATTTTCACTGTCTAAATTATTGATATTAATGTAATAAATACATAACCTTAAATAGTTCAATATATATCACTCACATTCCTTCTCTAGGTTACTTTTTTCAAATGAAGAAGACTCATTAAATAATCGTAATTTATATTTTCTATCGGAATATGCAATTTAAAATTGATAAATCTTAGAAATTTATTTTGCACTTTTTCGATTTTTATAATTACTTAATGTGTAAATTTAATCGATTACTTATATTATTACTTGAAAATATTAAAAAACATATAACAGTAACATATATTAGGTACTTAATAATGATAAAAAAATTGTCTTCAGAAAAATTATTCAGTTCAATAATGTTGAGTTATTAATTAAAAAAAAAAAGTACAATTATTGCTATCGCCGACTATTATTCCCCCGAAGCTGTATTCTGAGATGAACGGGGAGCACGCGGGAATGTGAATTTGAAATTAATTCAGAAAATAATAACCCCAGCTAAAGTAATTATTTTAAACTGTGCACAATTTACTACAAACTTCAAGGTGTGCACGGCAAAAACTTTATTGTTATTTTCAGTTTCCCCACAACACGGAGGCGATAAAACTTGCTTTGATTTTGTTATACCCATGATTATATAATAGTTAACGAATTTTTTCCTCATATCCATAAATATAAGTATACCTGCAAAATATGTTGATGTAAACATACATAGGTACATATACTAGCAGTAGATGTACATGCACCTAGGTCTTGATGGCTGTATCGCTGCCAAAATTATATAAATACGTAATGTACCGTTCCGGCAGTAACACGATGTAAATGTGGCACATTATGGATAAAGACCATCTGTCAACGCCATCTGGTGACATCATATGAACCGTAGTGCATATGTGCGCTTGAGAAAATTATAAGTGATATTTACTTCATGTTACAGAATAAACTATTTTCAGCCGTATTTATCAGTTTATAGATTTTTTTCAGTAATTTAGAATGGATAATTTCACAATATTTATGTCCATGTTTATGAATAATGTTTCACGACCTTGGTTTTATAAACACTTGATTTGCGTTCATGAAAAATAGTTTATTTTATCTATATATTTTTATAAAATTATTTTCAAAATGATAAAGAAATAAGAAAACATCAAAGATATATTTGTGGCGTATTCTTTATAAGTACTCGTATTATAATACGTAAACGTTTGACTGATTATTTGAAAAAAATATTATTTTAGGATGGTGTTTAGTAGGTGGGTTCTGTTACTGGCTTTGTATTTCGCTCACAGATGGCAGGGTTGGTCTTACCTAGAAGCTAAAAGGAGACTACTGCTTTTATATGGATTTACTATATAAACAAATTATTGTTTTTTTTACATTACTCAAGTAAGAAAACATTAAACCGTGATTCCATTAACATGTTTAATACTTTATTATACATAATTCCTATCTTTAGAAGAATTTAATTGTATATAACTTTTAACCAATATGTATGTATTATACATACATATGAGATTTCCAGAATAGTAGAAGAGCCTAATGGATAACCAACCATAATTAATTAATAAACAAAAAATAAATAAATACAACGTATTGACCATGTTTAAGTCAACACATACGTACTGAATACGGTATTATTACAATTTAAATTGAATTCAAATTAATCTACACTATATTTTAATATTGAGTATAAATTTACCGGGTATACGTAATCGTAAACGTATCACGTGAATATTATTATTTATTAAAACTAAATCAACCTTCTCAAATAATTTGCAAATTATCTCATGATTCATTTTTAATGTCTAAATCAGAAATAACTTTATACATTTCACTTAAATTTACGAAAATAATAAAAAATGGTGTAATTGAATATTGTGACTTCAATGGCAGATCACCAGAATTTTCACAAAACCATGTATTTTGAAAAAAGCACTAATACAGAGATTTTACAAAATATGTGTTTACGCCTACTAGTGAAGAGATAAATCGCTTCTTTGCCAGTGTGATTGGTATTCGATGATATTAGTGATTGAAAACTGTGACTGTGATTTTATGAAATAATATTAAATATAAAAAATAAATTCAAATAAAATTAGCACCTAAAGAGAATTCAATTTTAATATTCACAGTTTCTTAGGATAAATAAAAAGTACCCAACATATAGAAAGCCACAAAAATATTACGTAAATTAAAAAAAAAAGTATTTTATTACAAATTAAATGAATCAACTAGAAAAAAAGACAAAAAAATCTATCTAGCTGATTAATTTAATTTGTATTAAAATATATTACCACAGAACTATGTTTTGAAAATGTAACTTCACAACAAAAATGTGTTCTCCTTATTTTTTAAAATACTAATTAAAACATCATAAGTTTTGGTTTTTCATAATTTTGATAACTGTCGTGCATTTCTAAGAAAAATATTATTTTCTCTCGGAATAATAAAAAAAACTACTTCCTGTAATTAGTAAGCAGGTAAAATAATATATTTTGTATGTAAGCCACGGCCTAGGTATTCTGTGAAGGCTTTAATTGCAAGGATTTACCGCTTCCCTCTGTAGCCTTGACCACGATAGGCTACACGAAAACCTTTCGTTTGCTTAAAATATTGGCAACCTTATACGAGCAGAATAGTTAAGTAATTGAAAAATGTATCTTTCTTTGCAAAAAAAGAACGGTGTTTTCTGTATCATTGGTAATGTAAGGCTAGACGTCTAAATACAAAAGGTCGAACGAGGCTTTCAAAGATGCCTTTTTTTGAGACACCCAGAGACTTAGGCACGAGAAAAATCTCATAAATTTGTGAAAGCTCCCCCGGCGCAGGCTATTATTGTATTGCAGGGTTTAGGCAGTAATTGTATTAACATTTACTTCTAAGGGATATATTGTGATTGCTTGCTTAGATGGGAAACGAAAACCTACACTGAGCTGTTTCCCCAACATATATAAAAACAGTCAGACATGCGCAGATTATATAAAAACTCTACAAATAAATAATGATATCAATTTTTGAGGTTAATAAATTAAATGATTTGTAACTAATTTACAATCACGTCGTTTCCCACCGGGAGTAGCCAGAGAGGACATAACATCGTACTCTTCCAACATACACGGATCACATTCATACATTGTTAAGGCTTCTAACCGACCGAGTTTTTCTGATATCACATAATATATATTTTTTTGTGATGTCGCATAATATATATTTTTTTACTATCCTCTCCTCATTTTAGTTCTTTATGGCCAAACTATTTAAGTGATCCTTAATCCTATTCACTATGACAAAATAAGCATAATAATTTTTTCCAATTTTTTTCATAAACCACATAAACATTCTGTATATAAATAAATAAATAAGAATGTTTACAAAGTACATTTTATTTTAAAAATGTGGATTTGTTTTTGTCTCTTTAAAGATGAAGATCCATAATTTATCCAGTTAACGTGAAAAATCTTCGATCCATCTAACGAATGGCATTAGTGAAATTCACGAAAAATCTAATTTTTGTCTCTTTAAAGATGAAGATCCATAATTTATCCAGTTAACGTGAAACATCTTCGATCCATCTAACGAATGGCATTAGTGAAATTCACGAAAAATCTAATAAATACTTAGCTGGTGTAATCTATTATGCTCGCCGAATCACAAAATATTATGCGAGAGGAATAATGTCAGGTACCTTTATGCAAAACGGTGAGCCCAAATTTATGGCATCCCTTACCCTCTTAGGGGTTGAAGGAAATGATCCTGGAAGAGGGGGTGAGATGGCTATATATTTACGAAAACAGCCTACAATAAGAATATCAATTGTCCTAATAGGACACCTCACCCATATTTCTCGACAATAAAATATCTCCTTATTATGAATATTGTATTTTTCAACAGCCCTGCCGTAAATCTGGGCGGAGCGATAGTATACTTTATTTCGCAGGTTAAGTTTAAATAAATATATATTTTTTTGGAACCAGTCGAATAATTATAATAAAACTCCAGATATGTGGAGTGCCGATTATACGGCAAGCGGATTACAAGATATTAATAAAATAAAAAAAATTGAATACATATTTTTGGTTAATTTAACGTCATCCAGTACCAATGTAAGAAATTATTTCGTCAGAAAAACATACACTCACTGATAATTTAAATTTAAATTAAAGTAGTATTTAAACTCCCGAATATGCATCCAATTCACATGCTTCATACTTGAGATATATTTTAACACTTTAATATAGATTATTTAAAACTTTGCGGTGGGATAAGATCCCGTGAACTGTATCGATTACAATGATGATTAGTTGATGCAATCCGAATTGGATTCAAGTGAGGAATATTGGAAAATGGATTTGGCCTACCTTGATCTCGATCCTGGATGTGATATCAAGTTTTCACCCCCAGTTGACTCGCACTTTTTTAGTAAAGAACCGAGATATCACTGCACTTCCAGAGTTGTTTAGAACACCGTTTCTTCGTGGTCCTAGCGTTACGGACGGCTCCTTTCGGACGTTAAAAAAATAACACAGATCTTGACGGTTCGGTGTCTGAAGGTAATCTGTTCCCACGTCGGCGAAATCCTTAAGTCATTAGTTGGTATATTAAGATATATATATATATTGGAAGGACAAAAGGCACAGAGAATAGGTACTCAATTTGCTTCAACATTTTGTTTTTAACCATTTTATGCGTTATATTTAATACTTCAACCGGTTTCGGAAAGAATTTTTTAATAGTTTATTAGAAAATTATCACACTTAATAAAAAATAGGAATTCTCTATTTTACATACAAATAAAATTGGTTTTAAATAGAATAATGTAGAATCATTAGAAATAAGTAAAGCGTGTAAAATTAACCAAAATATTATAAATAACCTATTTGATTTAGTCATATTCTAATAATTTTGTATCATTAAGTCAAATTCCATATCTTTCATCATCGCAACAATTTGTTACGTACTAGATTTATTTTAAAAATAATAATAATTTTTTAAAAATTAGAGTTTGAGTTTGAGTTTGAGAGATATGGTTTTAGAAATAGTATTTTCCGAAATCAGTTGATGTATGAAATATATCTCATAAAGTGGTTAAAAACAAAGTTTTAAATAATCTACGATATATTAAAATGAATATAAACTGCAATGTAAAATATGCAACAAATTTAGGAATATCTTTTAACTTTGTTTAGTTGCTAATTATCAGCATTTCTTGTGTAAGGTAGTACAATATCAAAAATTCCTATAGTTAATATTAATAGTTAATAGGCAATAAAAATTGATGAATTATATTTGGTTCAACAAGGAAAACATTATAAAAATGGACATTGAAACAAAAATGGGCATTAAAAAGTAATAAGTAATCTTGTGTTAAAATTTAAACAAAATAAAAATATTGTGTATCGTAAAATATAATCTACATCTACTCATATATAAATGTGTATCATATTTAATGCCATCCATTTCAAATTTTGCTTAGTTGCACTCTTAAAACCTGAATCACCCCTTCTCATTTCTTAGTATATATAACCCTTCTTACTATCTTACTGTTTGGATAAAATTTTGCGTACATCGTTATTATTTAGAGACTGTGCAAAGGCAACTAACTATATACCTGAATCCTGGGCAAGGAATTGTTGGCATTATAAAGAGTATTTTTTTTGAGGTTTGTTTTTAGATCACTTAACACTTTTTACACCAACAGGCAATTTGACAGCTGACAGCTGATTTGTAAACAGTTTGGTTTGTTATTTCACCATGAATAGACTTACGCCAGAACAACGCTTGAAAATTGTGTGAATTTATTCCGAAAATCGTGGTTCAGTTCGCGAAACTTACTGTGCGCTACGTCCATTTTACGGTCGACATAATCGTCCATCCGACCAAGTAATTCGAATAATCATGGATCGTTTTCGCACGATAATACGCACCCGTAGAGACGTCGTACAGTGCATACCGAAGAAGTTGTTACTGCTGTGGGACGTAGTATTGAGGAGGACCCGAATAAGTCGATTCGCCATCGTGCACATTAATAGATTTTTTATTTTATTTGTAACTATATAATACAATGTAAAAATATGTTTGGACTGTGCCCATCTCACTAGAGAAATTCTGTCCATGATTGCTGACTTTTTTGTTCCCCAATTGAATAGCATTAATAAGGAAGAGCTGTGGTTTCAACAAGACAAGTCACATAGTGTAGACCTCAATTAATTTATTGAAGGAAACATTCGATGAGTGCATAATTTCGCGTAATGGACCTGTGAATTGGTCTCCAAGATCGTGTGATTTAACATCTTTGGATTATTTTCTGTGGGGATATGTAAAGTCGCTAGTCTACGCCGATAAACCAGAGACGATGGACAACTTGGAAGCCAATATTTGTCGCCTTATTCCCCAGCTGCTCCAAAAAGTGGTCGAAAATTGAACTTCCAGATTGCGCTTTATTCGAGCCAGCCGCGGTGCCTGTATGCGTGAAATCATATTTAAGTACTAATGGTATCAAATTATCTTTCCAATAAAGCCAAAATCATGACTCTAAAAAAATAACCTCACTCAATAACTTTTAAACCTTAATTTGTTGACATTTTTCACAAACACATTGTAAGTTTATATTACTTTTAAAATTAGCAATATTAACTTGGTGGTTAAGATTCATATTTTTTATTTATTATCTTAGTTTAATAACCACAATTGAGTTTAAAAAACATTGAAGCATTTGAGATGTTTGAACAATAGTGGGTTTTCAGAATTTGCTAATCATTTGATAGAAAATAGTCATGGTTTTGATAAAAAATTGGGATTGACAATTTTGCATATAAACGGTGTAGGTCACAAATTAAATAATTTGGAATCGTTGGAGATAAATAAAGCATGTAAAAGTAATCAGGAAATTCTAAACAGCCAACTAAATTTAACTACGAGTCCTATTCTAAAATTTTTTCCTAAAAATTATTCGACTAAATTTGTATTGAGCAGCAATTTGAGTTAGGTACTAAATTAACTTTTTAAATAATTGTTGTTTTTTTAAAAAAATTTAAAAATAGATTCTGGATAAATAGAAAAACAATGCTATATTTTTAGTTAGTTTTGACATATCCTGAAGAAGGAAAAGGTGTTTTCCGAAACCGGTAGATGTTTTTTAAACTCAATTGTGGTTATTAAACTAAGATAATAAATAAAAAATAAGTTTACATTCTTTGTACGTAATATACATACGTAGATATTCTTAGATCCAATATTATTATGTAGTTTTTTGTTAAAAAGATTTTTTTTTTTCAACATTAGAAAGATATATTTAGTAATTATCCATAATCTATTTAAGTAATTAATGTTGTCTGCACTGTATTACCGTTCATGATTTTCTTATTAATTCTGTATAAATAAGTCGTTTGGGCCTGTCCCAAATCCCTGTTCTATTCCTCGACCGATACCCCAGAAGATAGTCCGTTTTGAGCGAAACGCTGAAGTAATTTCCCTCCCCATGTTACTGTAAGAAAGATAATGATGCAATAAATGTTAACGATTTTCCAGAAGGAAAACGTGGTCCAGTTTTTCAATGAATCAGATTGAAAGTGAAAATCAAAAATTAATTAAACGCATTAATAAAAATAAACTGACCATTAGGTCGCAAGATTTCATTGCTCTAACATTTTATGAAGAACTTTGATATTCTATATGGATATAATATTTATCAGTAATCCTAGTTTGTTTAAAAAAAATTTAAAGTCAAAAATGCGCTTTGTTATATTTAACAACCAATCATTTTTAAACGTTTAACTGTGAAAAGACATACCTATTTTGATGACTAACATAATCATTATTAAAATATTTTGGTCGGTTAAATATTAATAAATCTGTACGCGTTAATTATAAATCACTTCAAGGATTGTTAAGTAGTCGTACGATTGGTTAAAAGTATGTTTAATGAATAAAAAAAAGGTAAATTCCTGTTGAAGTTAGATAATTAAATAATATACTTTAATTGTTCTTAAAAATGTATAGACTGACATCTATCCCTAAGCATACATAATATATTCATGAATTTTTAACGTAGGTACCATCCATTGTATAATATTTAAAAAATCAAGGAAGAAAGTTATTTAAAATTGTGGCTTTATAGTACGTCCGAGTTTACATAACCGATTTTAAAGATCAAAAACAAAAGATTCTGTAATTTTTTTGTTTTGGTTAGCAGCACTTGTCAGTATTGCCAACAACGCGATAAATGTACCGCCATTTAAACATCATCCTCTTTGCTTTTAAATAATTATTTGGCTATTGACTCATGTAGTATTGATAAGATAGCAAAGTAAATACACATATAAAAACAAGGAATTAAAATCAGCCTCGTCGATCAAGTATATTTCAAATTAATTTAATTTGTTGCTATAAAATTACTCCCAGTAAGGTAGACTGATGATTTTTTTACTTTAACTACCGAGTAGCAAAAAAATATAGTAAAAGCATGTGAAAATTTTTCAAGTTTCTCGTAAAATTAAATTTTTGTTGCTACAGATAAATGTGACAGCATCTATTTTATTACAATACTTATTATTTTATTATTTTTAGAACTACCCTTAAAACCCCAGCTACTCAGCATCTTGTTTCACCCTCAGGAAGAAGAGCACTACCTCTGGTAGCCAACTAAACCGTTTTGGATAATGGTCGGCATAAATAATATTTATGCACGGCGATACTTTTACATGTGTTAACGAGGAGAAGAAAACATAAAACTTCCATTCGAAATGGAAATCGATTCTTTTTTATGCTCGTTTTAAATAATGTATCCGCCCCTACAATACAGGGCTAAGAAATGTACAATATCGGCGTCGATTTAAAATGAGGTTTTCGTAAGGAAAATGTTACAATTCAATTTTGGTTGAGATCGTTCACTTACCGACGGTTCAGTCCTTCTCCATATAATTCATGAAAGTTATTGATACATTGGCCAATCGCCGTAGTTCTCTTTTTAACGAATATGATTAAATAATTAAATCTCATTATAAATGTGTTGCAGTAGGTATAGGGCATTTTTCGTAATCCAAATAAGTACTTAAATAAATATTTGGAAAGGAAAATTAATTTAATTAATAATATTTACAAATTAAACAAATTGATGTAATACACATATCTAATTAATTAAATTATCCTTACGTTAATTGGCCTGATTGCTTGTTACTAATTCGGTAGTCACGCGTACTGTATCATGTTCACAATCAATCATTTTGGATGAAACAGTTTTAATTCTGCCTGGGCACTTGGTCAAAGTACAATAAATTTTGTTTGACTGTAATATTAAGGAAAAGTGGCCAGATCAGAGAAATCTTATCACCAATATTTTAAGTGGAATTGAGAGAAAGAGTACATGTCATCTGAACGGTTAACAGGGTTGATCCTCTACTGGATTACATCAGAAATTTATTTTGTTTTAGACCCAGTTCAGTAAATCATTACTGTAATATTTTAATTTGGAGTAGCAATTAAAAACTACTCGTTAAACGACATAATATGTTAAAATATATTTATTCTAACATTACTTTAAAATACTGTCACAAATTATTGTATTGTAATATTTAAAAAAGTATTCTCAAAAACATTTAGAAATATTTAAGAATAAAAATACAAATATTGTGTCACTATACTATATTTAAACATAAATATAAGTTAACGAGAAATATTTAGATATACTATTTCGTATTATAAAAATACATTTAATTATACATATTTTTACTATACAGCAATTAAAAATAACAAATTTTTCAAAGTTTATTTTTAATAAAGGTCAATAATTTAATCGGGCTCATCAATATTTTTTTTGTTAATAATAATATTTTATTATTTATAAAATAGGAACAGGATTTTATTAGTGAGTAAAGCATTTATCAAAGAGTGAAAGAGTTCATTAATATACATATATATAAAATGTATTTAAGTATAATATCTGAAGTGATAAATAAATTAAAATGTACATGAGTCGCAACTAATCCCCGGAGATCCTAGTGGCAAATTGTTAACTGTGGTATGTGTAAATCATCATTTTCTATCTTCTGCTGTATATAAAATAATGATAAAGGTGTGTCTACTACTTCTGCTGTATGGAAAATAATGATGAAGGTGTGTCTACCACTTCTGCTGTATAGAAAATAATGATGAAAAGTGTCTACCACTTTTCTCTATCCATTGTCATTTGCCGTACCATATTTTAGCATAGTTTGATGATTTCATCGTTTCAGAGGAATTTAGGGTGTTCTATCAGTCTTGATTTCCTTTGATAAAGTTACCACTGGATGACTGTGTTCTTGTTCCATTTCATGTTTTATTATATCGACAACCCCTGTCTGTTCTGTTATTTGCATGTTTATTTTCTTGTCTCTTCGCGTGATACCCAACATACATCGTTCTTTCTTAAGATTTTTTCAGAATAATCTTTGAACTTAAAGAACACCTGAATTTTGGATATAAGGACAATGACATAATATATTTTAAATAACTTTAAAAAAAAGGTAAATGATTTGGCGCAATTTGTATTCCAGAATTTAATTGATTATTCAATGTTATTATGAAACACACAAAACTGATCGCGGGTCTGTGACCTATATCTATGTGTTCTTTGAAGTTCATAAAAAGCGAAACTCTTCTTGAAGTTTCCTTTGATATCGGCTTCAAGAAAGTTTCTAAGCCTCTTATCGCCTGAAACTTTCACATGAATAAATTAAAGAGACTGCTAATAATTTTATCAATTTGATTAAGATGGCTGTCGAGGCAAATATAATATTGCTTTGTTTTAAATGAAAAATGTTTCAGAATTTATATTTTATAGATAAAAGAAATTTTAAAATTTAATACACTTTGTGGTAATTTGGTTTCAACGAAAATGCTAATTTTTAACGGTTGGAATATACTTACTCTAAATTAATAGAATAATTTTTTATCGTTCACGAATTATTTCGTATTTTATCACGAACATATTAATTTTTCAAAAGTGTTAAAAAAAGTGGTAAAAATATTGCATTTTTACATCTTTATTTGTAAAAGTATTAAGTACTCGTAGAATAATTATTTTAACATTTAGTGTTTGGGAGCAGCCTGTACAAAAACTGAAATATTTTAGTGGGTATGTTTATGTTAATGCTTTAGCCAACATTCCTTGTCTCCGTGGTTACTGTCTGCAAAATAATTGCTCACTTCATTTGCCGTTGTAAACCTATTGGCTTTTAAAATAACAGCCTTTTAAATCCGAGAGCCTCTAAAGTTTCGGGTTATACTCCGGAACCATCCACGTTATTATTGCTTACAAAAATCGAGATCTCTATGTATATATAACAGCTATAGAAATGAACACTTAAAAGATAAAATAAATGTAATTAGATATATTTTATGTTGAATATTAATATGAATCTTAATCATTAATTTACATTAAAACGAAAATACTGTTTGCGCATCGTGCTAATGCATCACAAAAAACTACCCGAATTGCAGAATGTGATGTGGCTCGAGAAGCAATTTATTTTGTAAATTCAAAGAAGCACACATCTAGCTAAAGTTCAAAAATTAAACCAGCAACTAAAATTATGTCGGTTCATACTCTTGTATTTACAATTTTCATGTATGCAGCTGTTACTTGGACAATCCGCAATAGAGACAAGCGTAAAATAGATGCTTTCAAAATGTATTGCTGGAGAAGGACGCACGATGCACGAATTCCTTAATCCTGCAACAAATCCAACCACATCAAGGGTCATCTTCAACAGTGAATAAATGATTCTTCCAATTCTTTGGTCAATTGATGCAGTAATGAGGTGAAGAGGATCATGTTTAAATCATTCTTCACGAGCATGTATACCTGCGAGCTCTGGTCGAAATACTAGCAAGTGACGTACAGTGGTTTCCGAATTCAGTACAACAACTCATATAGAATACTGTTGGGATTGGCACGTTATTGCAGCGCATCTAGAATGTTTGCCGATGGACGTATTCATGGATTCGTTCCGCTTCTGAGATATCGAGTTACGGGCATAAAGCTGCGACTGGAGCTCGGTACCAACTCTTTAGTGCAAGCGGCGCTCTCATGGAAAGCTGGTTCCCTTACCGGAGAATGGCAACGACAACACGGCAAATAATAGCCGTGACTGAAGTATTTATATATTTTTTTTATATATATAAACATGCGTGAACTTTTTACTTATTTATATTTTCCTTGGTTTTCTTTTTATAACATAAATAATATTTCGTAACTTTAATATATTATATAATATGTATTATCTTTATGGCGAATCGGGTCTTCATAAAAAAAACCCGATCACGCTGGAATAAACGTATTATTATTATTATGCGTCAAAGTGATAGCCAAGAAAAAGAGATTATTCTGGGCACAACTTTGGATCGAAAAAGACCTGGAAAAGTCCCACAACGTGAATAGATACATTGCATCTAACTGAAGAGACCCTAAAGTCAACTGTGAGGGCGACCCAGGACCGGGACTTGTGGAGGTGCATTAGTCGAGCCGAGTCTCATCTAATTGAGGTCACTATATCGACCCCTCAGTATAATAAGGTTGCATCTGACACTGACACTGTTTTGAGATAATGAGCACAAAAGTGTTGATTGAATTTCAAAATACATTCATGTATATTTTGTTTTGAGTACGCAAATATGATCAGTTTTAAGGTCTTAACTTATTTTAAATATTATCAATGACCACTGTCAGATGAGAGAAATTAAAAATAAAAAATACATTGTAATAATAATGATCCATAAATTGAAATAAATAACTGATGCAGTTGGAACTTTCAGCTCTTGCTGTTTCCTTTAAAAATAAAGAATAGTGTATTTGGAACCCATTTCCCGCAATAACTAAAATTAGCCCAAAATGTTAATTGAGACCATGGTATTCTAAGGGGTCGATATGTCAATACGTCTAATGAAAATAGGTTCGACTCATTGCTGCAGTCATACTTAATAATACATATATATGTCATAATCATACACTCAACTTTGAATCGTTTGAAAATGCTATTTGAGAACTTGTATCATGTACATTTCTGTAAATTGAACTAATTTGATAGAGTAATGCAAACATGACAATGTGTATTGGCATTAGGATATTACGTATGCAGGTAATACTATTTCTCTGCAGTGGCGCACTGGTCATGCAGGATCAAAATATATACAAAATAATTTATTACCGGTTGGTGTCCGTTGTCAATCATATTTGTCATTCATACCCATTAATGAATAATAACTTAGTAAATACAAATAAATCTTATTTAATTTGGTATAAACATGTAGGTTTAATAAGTACGATACACTAGCGTGGGTATTCCTATGGTTAATAATTATTCTATTGGTTGATGTATAAGTTTTTTCCATTTCTTATAACAATAAAATACTTAATATTTTTTAAAGATAAAACATTCATTCAATCCACCTGTCTTCCATCTGTTAGTCAATTTATTTGTTTCATCTTTATACAATATTTCGGATTTTAGGGCAAAAACACATAAAGGTATGTTTTGACTTACCCTGTTAAAATACATTTTTTACCATTGAGAAAATTTTGCAGAGTTCAGAATAAATGGTGTAAATAAAAAAAGTCCGAGGAATATGGGAGATGCTGTCAAACTTCCCATTTCATGTCAATTAGTCTTCTTTAGGTGGTTGATGCAACATGTGGTCTGGCATTAACTTGATGAAAAATGACACCTTTAAAATGTGGTCGTTTTTTAATTATCCAATTGTTGACAATATTTATCAGTATTTATTGTTTCATTCGATTTTAAGAGCTCATAATACACAATAATACACGTTCGTCTTTTCACCACACCTTCACCCCACACACAACGTATATTTTCAGTTGCGGTAGTAGCACTCTACCCTTTTTTGAACTCACAAAGCATGCAATGTCGTAAATGAAATTTATTCGGGGCCGTTGCTATTTTTTTTGGAGTTGTTATACGATTGGTTGTTGAACGGAAACTGGCCCAATCAGGTAGAGGGTGTCGCTTTTGAGGAATGACAAAATAAACAAAATTTCAAGACAAAAGACAACTGTTTACACTATTTGCAAATAAGTACAGTTAAAATGGCAAGAACTTATGCATCAACCTAATATATATTATAGTAAAATATGAATTAAATATATTAATTAGAAAGATATACAAAAAAAACAATTTTATCGAAAAATATTGTTGTTTCGCCACCGGGATTCGAACCTGGATCTCTTCCAATTCGGGGAACTTGCATTATCCGATTATGCTACATTTTATATGTATATATTTCTAATTAATATATTTAATTCATATTTAAAATATCACAGACCTAAATAATTACAATTTCAGAGTAAGAATGTGTTCTCCTAATATATTATAGTGTTTCAATACTTAGTGTGGTTTGCATCACCGCTTTTATTGCGAGTTCTTTGTATTTGATTGGGTTTCGCAGAATATTAATTTTCTTATTAAAAAAGTACAATTTACTAACCATCATCATCATCACTTTCACAGGAGCTTCATGCTGAGGGTCTTCTTTGTATCGGTACTTCTCACTTGGTTTAATAATGACACTTCTGTTGCTCCCTTAAAATGACTTTTTCAGGAGCCTAGATTTTTGATCTCATTCTCTTCGTTAGGATCCATATTTGGTGACTACATATTAAAGTGGACCTATACGCATTTTTAAAACTGTCAGTTTGATCTTGACACAATTCAGATTTCTCTATTACAGTGATGTCAAGGGAACAAAACAACACAAAACACGGCATTAACAGAGTTATAATCAGATTGTTAATAACAATGCTATATATATTTTTTATAAAAATATAAAATAACAATTGGTTTGTTAGTGTGAAAAAATACATGTTTATAAAATTTATAAATAATAACAGTTAATAAGAGAATTAATATTTGACAAAGTATATTTTTCAAGTAATTTCTACGTAGTCTGACCCTGCTTCTGAAGTAAGAAACAACCACCAATATATTATATATAGTTATAGTAGTATAATAATATATAATGCACAATGTGCATGTAGTATGTGCACACGTTTAATATGAGTATTAGATGCAATTCATGCCACTTACGTACAAGAAGAAGAACATGTTGGATCTTGACGATAATTCTCTGCACTTTAGTCGTGTACGTACAATATTATGTGTTCATAATGGGAGAACTCTCATCTATGATATGAACGTTCCAAAATTATCATTAAATAATATTTAACCTGTTTTTCGCATTGAATAAATTATAGATTTTATATTAAAAAAACAATGTTCTAGAAATTTATGTCAGAAATAGTAAATTGTTGGATAAAATTAGATGCAAAGCACAAGAGACAGTGGAAAGGAAAAAAAATGTAGACCTTTATTCAACACTGAATAGAGACTGGTAAAAGAAGAAAATTGATAAGTGAAAAGGTACTTTATAATGTTTTTAAATGCACAATAATAAAACTTTATAAATGTTGATGGCCATTCCGAGATTTTTGAGTTAATCTGCCGCATGTCTCTAATGGCATTTCAAATTATGTGGTCTATCATCAGGGCTGATATCGCTGATCAGCAACATTCGTTGCACGTTAATTTGAATTATGACATTTGACAGACGATTTCATTTGAAATAAAGGTGATCCATTTCGATCTTGGGATTTTCAAAAAAGAATGGCCCAATGGCACATCCGACTCAAAAAGCACAACATACGGTCATTGATATATCCGCTGTGGTAAAAATAGATTCTGTAGTAGAATTGTGATGAATTGAAGTTTTTGGATTTTCGGCGACATTTTCACTAATTTTAATAATTAATAAATTTTAGTTTGAATGAGCACTACGACCACGCACTGGTGTCTTTGCACTATCGATTGCGAATTGTGGTATCTCGTAGCAACATGATGACGACCAAATAACAAGAACTTTGCGAATTTAATGTACAATTTTTGAATTTTCATAAATGGTTTGCAACATTGATATATATTTTTCATTTTGAAATGTTGTACGATGACTTTAGTCGGTATTAAATAATACAATTTTCAGATAGACATCTACAAAATGAGACACTATTTAATTCGTTAATACTGATATAGATGTATGATACTAATAGTACGGTTTTCTCCCTACCTAAATCACATAATTATTTTTAAAAATACAAATTTAAATGGATTTTTCTGATTTCTTCAATATTTGCAAAATTATTTTGTGGCAGGATATTATATAAATAATAAGAAAAACACTATTTAAAAAAACAACTATTTATTAATACATCGATATATTTCAAAACCGATGGTCAGGAAACAATATATACTAAAATTAAAAATGCAAGCATAGACAAAAACAAAACTATAAAAATAAAATTAGGGACTAGAATTAAGGGACAAATAATTTTCATTTTATTATTTATGATGTTATTTATTATCAGAAGAAAAAATATTATTTTTTGAATAAAAAAACTCATTATGAATACTTTTTTTTCTATTAATAGTATTAAACTTTTTTTGTTACCCCTGTACGATGTCTATAATTTTTGCGATATTATTTGTTATTTTGCTTGTCGCTCAAATAAAATTCTCATTGAAGTTAACTTGAAGCTCATCAATAACTGTCAAAATATTTTGTCATTAGTGATATTTTACCCGGATACGAATCACATTAAACAAAGCCAACGTTGAATTATCGGTTTATTTGTTTTTGTCAATAATAATAAGTCAAGCAAAAATAAGTTTTGGCGAAGGACTAACAGTCTTATACATGACTATTTCTATCGTCAATATAAAATATGAATATATTATAAATCGTTCCCAAAATAAGGAATAATTATTACTTAATTGTTCTCAATCATAAATCACAATTTTTATAAAATTTTAGCAACCCAACTTCGCTGAAGCTCAATATCTCAGTTTGGTGTAAATGTCAGATAATACATTCAGTTTTAGTGCCGATAAATCAGTGTTTATTCGCAAAATTACTTTCTTTCAAAGCTTGGATCAATATAAATATTTTTATAGTAATTAATACACTAGCAAGTACAAAAAGTATTAAAAATTACATTTTATTTATATGCAAGCCTGTTAGCCGCTTTCTACCTCGCTATGTACATATAATGTACCTGTTATGAGAAAGGTTGCCATTAGGTTCCATTAGTTATTTATTAATGTTTTTAATATTACAGAAAACTGATATGTGCATAAGTTGGAAGTGAGGTAGAACTAATTTAAACAAATTAAATTGTAAAAACAGAAAAATTAAAAAAGAGACTAGTAGATAATAAGTAAAAGGAATAAAGTAAAATTTTTGATAATACATGTAATAAGTAATAAACAGAGTGTAAAGAACATTAAAATAAGACCATATTAAAGAAATAAAGTTAAAAATATAATGACAGGTTAAAATAAGTAGATATGAGATACAAATAAAAAAAAGAATAGTAAAGATCAGAGTAGAGTAAAAAGAAGGACAAGGTAAAAATAAGTAGATATGAGATACAAATAAAAAAAAGAATAGTAAAGATCAGAGTAGAGTAAAAAGAAGGACAAGGTAAAAAACAGGATTTGAATAGAAACAAACAGTGAGCAAACAAAACATGATAAGTACGTCGTACAACGAGAACTATCAAATAAACAAATATCAGATATCTCATAGAGACAAAACAATCTTTTTATTATATTTAATGGAAAATGTATATGGAAGTATGGGGTAAGTAAGCAAGTATATAATTAACAATATTAGAATATAATAAAAAAAAATAGCTTCGTTTCTATAAAATATCTGATATTTGTTTAATAACAGTGCCTTTGTAGGTAAAAATTCAGTGATTGTGTGTTCTTGGACATATTCAAATGTTGCTAATTATTAAATATAGTCTAGAAGTAGTTCTTTAGATTAGAACGCAATTTAGAAAATATACTTTGTCAAAAGGTTTGAAAATGAAATCGTTTTCAATGGCGCTACAGATCAAATCGAACCTCGGCATCCTTAATCTTCCCTATCCATGATATCGGTCTCCTGCTGTTCATTACCAATTATTTACCAGCAATGAGGGCGGACCCATCGCTCACCTAGGAGAGACGCGATAAGTTCAAGGCTCCTATCTCGGTCCTATTCATTCGTCGCCTGGTTGGCGTTTTTTTATGCTACTAGGCAGCTGTTCGATAGCGCCCCGCATATTGCGATACCGCCCAGCTGCTAAAACAAAATTTCCCTGGTTGACTCACTTTATTAGTAAACTATTTACAAGAGACAGGATCTCAGAATTCTTCTCCACATCGTCTCTCACACACTGCAAAGATCGTCATTGTATTGAATTCTCCACATGATACGCCGATTTAGCATTAATATTGGTTTGGTAATGAAACGTCTCGTTTGAATACAATTTTTCAATGTTTTAAATAAATTATGGTGAATCGCGCGTACTCTCGGGTACTTAGATAAAAAGTGCGCCCCGAAAAAAGAACAAGATGAGATTTTGAATAAAATATAAGAGAAAAGTACAAATGCCAATTGTATTTTACTTATTTTTTTTTAAAAGATATCCGCATTTGATATGCGGGGGATGAATTCCAAGAAATACTACAGAGATTGCGGAAGTAATAATAAATAGGTTTTTATTCCCGGAGTGACTGAGTGGAATATAATATATTAAGTAACAAAAGAAAAATTGACGTACGTCAGCGTAATTTGCAAATGAGAGATGCTATTTTATGTTATGTTGACATTGAGAATCAGAAAAAAGTGTTTCGTTCTACCCCTGCATAAAATATGTTTTTTTTTTCTACATATTTCTTCCTCGACAAATATACGAGTACTAAGGGCCATTAATTAATATGGCGGTTACTTTGTGGTGTAACATGATTATTTTAATATTCACTACTGAATTTTGTAATACACACACGTTGGGTTATTTTCACTACTATAGATTCGAAAGGTGCAGTCCCTCTCATCATCATGTGATAACTAAGCTAAATACAGTATTGTAGTCTATCGTTAATGGGAACATGGATAGTAAAGGTGAAGTGTTAGAGAATGTCATGTTGTTAGTGTTTTCTTCGAATTTAAATTCTTTAGCATTTCAACGATTTCTAAATTGTTCATTATTTATTCTTTATAAGCTACCGAGTGGAGAAGTTTGAGTGTATGACTATCGAAAGAGTGGTTTGTTTAAATTATGTGGTTAGAAATTCCGAGAAGTTGTTATTTTTTAGGGAGCGGTGATATTGCTTTATTTTCGGGTCTACATCTCTTAAATCTATAGTAGTGACAATAACCCAACGTGTGTGTAGTACAAATTTTAGTAGTGAAAATTAAAATAATTATGTTACACCACAAAGTAACCGCCGTGTCAATTAATGGCCCTCAGTATATTTGTTTAGGAAGAAATAAGTAGAAAAAAGGATATTTTATGCGGGGGTCGTGAGAAAATTTTTTTATGATTCTTTACGCCAACTTTATTCATCCGTGAGATCATCATCGGAAAATCACTAAAATAGCGGTGCATTGAATGATTCATTGTCATATACTGCAACATTCAATGCGTCAATGTGACAGATGACTTTTGAAACAATTGTGAAGAGTGCGCCATTTTTAACTAATAGTTTACGAATTTCACCATCCGATTTTGGATAGTAAAATTAGTTTACTATAGTAAAAATTTTCCACTGATCACACAACCGGCCCTCAGAGCGCATTCACGAATGTTATTATTATTAAAAATGTATATAAATAAAACTTCAAACATCTAAAAGATAACGAAATTTCACAATTGAATAATTTCATTTACAAGGTGAGAGGGAAAAGTATGATATAACAGAGAAAGTAGCAATCTTCATTAGTCACCCATCCAGCGAGCGGCGCGGTAGGAACTGAAATTTCACTCATTTATTTGGAAGGCTCCCAGCTTGTTTTGCACAACTTTTCGAATGTCTACACCTCGTTGAAGTCAGGTGTGCTTTTAGTTTTGCAATTTCGTTTCAAGTTAAATAAGAATGTCTCGAAATGAACCGTTCGCCCGTCGAAAACGATGTTTGCTCTCGAGGCGCATGTTGGCTGCCGGGACGGTTGGCGGAAAATCTAACAAGTAACAGGCACACCGGCGTAACTTGTGTCTCTGCGAAACTTTGATTACTGAAAACCATTTTTAGCATCACTTAAATCAAATATGTGTTTGTTGTTCAGAATGATATTGGTGTCTTTCTTCCGACGCTCCGCTGCTTCGCGGAATAAATTATTTCCGCGCTGCATAAAGTATTTCGAGTGCATGTTGTAGAGTGAACTGAATATTTTAGGGGTGGTTTTCAACGTACCGATAATAAAATAATTCTCAACGAAACTCTAAAATATTTTGCTAGATCGTACCAAGACGTCATGGCTTGTCGGCACGTTTCTCAATCTATTCTTATATTAGTACACCATAACAGGTAACTATAACAGGCAATCATTATAAAATATAATAAAAGGTATGGTATCTTTGGAAGTACCACCAGATTCCCTTGGAGTTCTATCCTTTCTTTGAACTCTCGAGTTGGTTTGGAGTGAAACTCAATAGATTCGTGTTAATAACAATATTAATTTATTACAACAACGTGTTTACAGTAATGAACAATTATATAATTCAGATATTCCTATTGCGAAGTGGCGATGGGAAAGAGACCCGTTCCCCCAGAGATGGCCTCTTATAACCAATGTCCCCCACCAATCATCTAACACACACACACACACACACATACATGTCCAAAGTGACAGTTCTCACAATAGGTATATGACAGGTTATTTTTAACTATTTGTTCCCATATTCGAAAGGTAGTATTATTTAATAAGAAATTCTGGAAATTCATTTGATCTCTTTGCCGGTTGGTTATTATGGTCTCGAGTCAAAATAATCCATAAATACTAACAAACTTCTTTAAAAAAATTCGAATATTTTTGTGAAGTATCATAAACAATTTATAGAAGTTTTTAATTTTAATGTTTACTTATTTTGTCAGAATGATGCGTGGAGAATTCTGTGTAGTGCGCGGAAACATTTCTTGATCTGCGTAGTTGCATGGCTTAGAGGGAACACTTTATTATATATTGGATGTTAACATAAGAGTACGTTTTTTTCAAATGAAGAGGGCAAGAGAACACAACAAAAAGATTACAACAAATTAGTTAATAATTGCGTAGCTTGTTGGTCTAGTGGTTAAGACGTTGGAATAGTGATCTAGTGGTCAGATGTATGCGCGTCTTTCCAAGAAACCAGCAAGTTAGTCCGATTTTCACAGTACAAACGTTTAGCTTAGTTTGAAAATAGTAAGAATATTGATGTGAAACATATTCCGTGTTCACATCTCTATTAAAAAAAAATGTATTCTCCTTCATTACAACTTACAACTTCTTTCCAACGTTCTACACGTTTTTCGATGCCTTTGCAGCAGCAGTTTTGACGGTTTTATTCCCTTGATTGAATGCGAACAGGAGGTGTCGAAAGAGCTCACTTTGGTCTACTTGACATTCCATTTTGAAGGCCTATAATGAAATGTATTGTAAATATAATTTATTAATAAAGTGAGTCAACCGGGGACAATGAGGGAAAATTTTCTTTTGGCAGCTGTGCGATATCGCCCTGTCATATATACGGGGCGCTATCGAACAGCTGCCTAGTAGCATTAAAAAATGTCAACCGGGCGGATCGGACCGAAATAGGAGCCTCGAGCTTATTGCACCTGTTCCGGGTAAGCGGTGGGTCCGCCCTCATTATAATTAAATATAATAACAAATATAACGTAAAAGTTAACACAATATCTTGTAGAATAGAAGATTTTCTTTCGAATAAAGTGGTATATATAACCTTTAAATTTGAAAAAAAACGGACACTACGTATGTGAACACCTAATAGTTATAGTTAGCACTACTGTAAAATTCTTCTTACTCAAAGTAATATTTTGTTCAAGAAATATGTTTATTTTTCTCTCTAACTTTCAAACTTTCAGCGTGTACGGAAGTAGCTGCGTCGTCGTTTCTTATTACCAAGTCAGATACGACAATATATATCAGACTGTATCCAGTGCTGCTTCAGTGTGGAGTGACTAGCCGCTATCACTCTTTATTGTGACAACTTGGGTTCGATAGCATCAGTTTGAAAAAAATAAGGTGGAATCCATAGTTAAATAAAATTCTGCAGATACGATTTGAAAAATTGATTCCTCTTATACGGCATTTAAAAATAAGAAATCCATAAAACAGATTCATTAATTAATACAAAAATATTAATAATATTATCACAATTATAAGCTATTTTAAATATAATAGTATATTTTAAATGCGTATGCTGAAGTATGTACATTATCAATATTCTATTTTTAAACTAAATTAAGAAAATATAACTAACGAGAACGCGGTGATCTACCAGGACATATCTATAATAAGAAAAATATTAAAAAAGATTTGTTTTAACCTCAAATAATCTACTTTTCAATTAGGTATTATGTTTTTACAACTGAGCGAAAATAAGTCGAACATTTCAAATTTGAATCTTCACGAGATTTTTACAAATTAAAAACATGTTTTTAACAAAAAAATTTCGCATCATTGTGTCAATATGGAAGGGAAAAGTCCAAAGTGATACACTTATTTTTTGAAAACATTTCAAAAATAATGCCGTTTGTTGATAACCGACATAATGCAGGTTTTTTTATTACACATCTTCAAAGCCTTCGGCAGGGTTCCTCCCCGTGGCTTTGTCAGCAAACCGTAAGTTTATGGACCCTCCTCGTGCCAATCTTTTTTGCAAATTGCGTACACATTTTTCAGAGGGGAGAACTATACAGATCATAGCTGATGGTATACCGTCAACAACGGTCTACTCGTATCTCCTCTCCAAATTAATGCTGGCGTTCCACAGGGGAGGGTTTTCACCAAATGTATTTTTTCTGTAGAAACAAAACAACATCTTATGTTCGGCACGTATCTGCTTACCGCTATTGAAATAGCAAGGTATATTTAGAATGCATACAACTGCGGCCAGGTTGATTATACTATCGATCATACCCTTTTCTTTGCTAACAAGAGAGCATTTACAAAGCATGTGAGTGGCACATTAGCGCCGTACCTTACTCAATTTACCTTTATTCATTAAAATACTAGCGGTTCGGTGTTGCCTGAGGCTCAGATTTAATTAAACACAATTTAAAATTGATAGTTAGGATTTGAAATGAGGGGGTACTATTGTTTTGCGCAGGCCCTACATTGACGTGAAAAGATACATTTTTATTTTAGAAAAAAGTATTGTTTTATTGTAGTTTTTTGAAAATGTGAATTTTTAAAAAGGGTTAAAACGTTTGACGTATTTATTTTTTCTCCCATATTTTTAGAGGTTATTCTAGTATAATATTTTGGGGTGGGGGGTGATGATTAATAAAGAGTAAAAATGCACGCAAAATTTGAAACAGATAGAAGGAGAGTGATATGTAAGAGGACGGGGTTCCTCAGTGTTCTAGAGTATAACTGAGCAAAATTTGGAACGTATGATATTCAATACAGTACATATTTATGTCGGGATAGTGCTTGGGGTGGGTAAGAGAAGGAAAAGTGTTCGGGGAAGAGAATGACTATGTTTTGAGCAGAGTTTTAAAGAATAGCTGTACAATATTCTATGTAACATTTTAGAGATTATCTCTGTGCAATGCAATCTTTACTTGTAATAAATAATAATAATTTTCTTCTACTAGTTTAAATAGCTTTAAAATAGAATATATAAACTAAAATAAAATATGATCTTTATATTGGACATATTTATGTAAATATTTAATAAGGTATATTTGACAGTAGATCTGTGTTACTGCATGCTTATTTGAATTTTGCGACGTAATCTATTCATAAATTAAATTTTTTTAACTCGTATACATTTTCTTTGTTATTGATACAAATTAAGCGTATCAATTAGAAAGATATACAAGAAAATTAAATTTATAGAAAAAATATTTTTGTTGCTACCGGGATTCAAATCTGAATCACTTCCTGTCTGGGGAAATGCATTAACTGATTATTTATCTTAACTTGAACTTATATAGTTCTTTAAAATTTATACATCTATAATTCCAAATTTAAAACCTTCTTTATCACCTTTTATTGCGGCGAAATATTCGCTATTGTACCAGTTCCTGGTAGAATGTAAATTATTTTTCTAGTATAATTTTGAATACTATAATAAGTATTAGGTTTTGGACGTTGAGTCGAATCCGATCATTTGTTGTTATGGACCGCACGGAGAGCTTTCTGCGAGGGCCGGTCGGTGAAGGCAGAACTCGTTAAAACTTCAGCGGAAGCCCTGTCGTATCATTTTCCCGCCGAGTAGCGCCATCAGAGTCATCACACTCTCCGACGGCCGCGAGAGAAACTACATTCCAAAGTTTTGGATGACAACTAAATATAATGTGGCTACGTTTTCAGTACAGTGTGTTTGTACATATGTGATTAAGTCTTTATCTGTCTAGTTAAATAATTGTTGGATCAATCTAATGTTGATACGGTTGTGAGAAGTGGTTTATACTATGTATGTTTCTAAAATTTATTAAATTATAGGTATAGTACAAGTTGGTAAATTAATATATTATCTTTTAATTACGAGTACCATTGTTAAAAATAAATAAAACCAAAATTTAATTCCTCCTTTCTTTCTTAACATGAGATAGTTCTGTACACATGTTTACAAGTATGTATACAAAACTGTAAACATAGGTGTAAGCTAACTAAATAATTAACTTGCCATCACTCCGTTTCTCCGCGGAGATAGGCAGAGAGGATAGAGCGCCACACTATTCTGTTCTGACACACAATTCTTGCCACATACACATTAATATATCTTCTCAAACAAGCTCGCCGATTATTGAGGCTTCTAATATGACCATCCTCCAGTATCTGGTTTTCCCGGTCGAACCAAGTCTTTCGACGTTCTCTACTTCTGGTGCCATCAACTGTTGTTTCATATATCTTTCTTATCATTCTCTCCTCATTCATTCGATCCATATGACCAAACCACCTAAGTGATACTTTCTTAATCTTACTCACTATACTAAGATCATCTAATCAGATGTAAGTGCAAGCTAAAATATTAGAAAGCGGTTGTTAAACATTAGATACAACACTCTTAGATAATGCGCTTGTTGGTCCTGCGATTAAGACATCCATGATCCATAATCCAGCGGTCGGGGGTTCGAGCCTCATTCCAGAAGACCAGCAGACAATAGAAAGGACCCACCCTTATCCGGAACTGTTATGAGAGTGGTTACTCTCGTGCCAGTTCCTCTCAGTAAAGCAAATGCGCGGGTCCAGTTGTAACCAGAAGACTTTAGAAATTATATACACTAATACTAGGGGTTTACAGTTAAGTAAGAAAAAGTGTTAATAGTAAGCTATTACAATTATTATATATTATAAATAACCAAATCCTCTTTGCAAATAGTCACTTTTTAATTTTGTTTTCATATTAGTTTTTACTTATTCACCACTACATAGTTATATTTTTATCTATGCTTGTATTTTTCATTTCAGTATACATTCTTTCCTGAAGAAGATGCCTTAGGATGTAGAATAATCAATAAATAGTGGTTTAAATAAAGTATTTTGTCTAATTATTTATAATCTAATTGAGATCACTGTATGTCAATACTATCAAAAAGGAGGAAAGAAGAAGAAGAAGAAGTAATAAGAATAATAAGTTCTTTACCACCTACCATGACGTCAAAGTAAATGTGAATGTTGTGACTTTACGAACATGTAAATTTCTAAAAAGTGACGTTTATTAAAAATTTGACGTTTATTAAAAATTAATAAAATATGTAGTCAGTTTTTCGTCACATATTATTCTGAGATTACTCCAATACGAATTTTCTTTTTGGGTGGTGTAAGCTTAGATATTTATATATCAAAAATAATGTGCGCAGATGAAAGTTGTCTGAAAAGCATATTATTTCATCGTATGTCGCATCACTGCTCAGGAGACAAACTTTATAGATGGGTCGAGTAATATACATACTGATCCAGCTCCGATTGTCGAGATTTTTTTGTGTCATTGTGTATATTAATAAAATAAAATAATAGTTTGAGAATTAATATCTCATAGGATACTATGCTAAGTATATTTACGTGTCCTTACACATACTTTTTATTACATATATTGTTCGATCTTTATAACTATCCAACGATCGCCGGTGCCCACGTGTGCGCAATATAAACGCGACGTAGATATAATTCCTATCTAGTACCTACCCACTACCCCACAGAACACGACCTATTTGTGGTGTGTTCTCTATGGTTTTTGTTAATGTTGAACTTTTGAACTGTCAAGATAGCGTTTACCATTAGATGTGTTGATTTGCCGCCAAGTTTGTCCTGTTGTGTGGGAACGAATTATTGGCTTGTGAAGTATCGTCCTGCTATGTGGGGCCGACACTATGGGTAATCGAGTTCTCGCTACCGTGCGGCTCGATTAATGTTATACATCGTGCTCGATTGATACTCGATTGACGCTACCACCGAAGTGTATATGTCCAAGTGTATTTTGTGCTGAAGCGTTGTACGTGTCTTGGAGCCGGAAGACCTGTAGATCCAGTGGTAGAAGATCCCGGAAGGAGCGTTTCACAGGTTGGTCATGTTTTCTGCTTCCGGGTGGTCCTTTAGCCAGCCCCCCTCTCCCGAATTCCTTCCACCATTCCTGCATACCTTAGTTCCTTACGCCCCTGGGTAAACACATGTATTGGATAAATAGTACCCACATTGAAAATGTTTCAATTATGTTCATATTGTTTTTAATTACATAATTATATTTATTTATTCAAAAGTAAACGATAATGCAACACACAATTAAAAGTTTATGCTAAGGAAACTGATGGTCCAACTGGAAATTTTCCAAGAATTGGTTGCTATAATCATTTTCGTACGTAAACAGTATGTACATAAATATGATATTCGTTTATTAGAAAGAGAGAAAAAGATTTTTAAAATTTTTTCCTTATTCTCGGATTTTACACTCTTTTACTCTGATGATGCCGCACTTTAAAATACGAGAATTAATTTCTCTATTGAAAGATATCTTAAGTTAAATTTTCTAAATTAATTTGTGTAAAATTAATATTCGTACATGTGTTTAAAAATAATATTTAATATAACGAAATAAACGTTAAATAAATACGAAATTAAACAAATTGATACAATATCGTTTTCTGTACAAATTTACTTAAAAAATAACAGTTAACACTAAATTAAAATGTGTAAAAATGATTCATATGAAAATGTTGTCATATTTAACATTTGGTTTGATTATAGGGCACCATACAAAAATATTATTAATTCTACGTAAATAAAAAACATTTTATTGCGTGTTGTTTTTAAGACGTCTGAAGCGATATACGGTCTTCCAAAATTTATACCGTTAATAAAGTAACACGCGGCCGTGACACGTAAAATGTTCTTTTATTTATGATTTATTGTGATAGTATTGTAAATAATATACTACAAACTCCTTTCTCTGGTTAATATAATATATAATTATTAACTTATTAAAAATACTACTTTTTATCATTCATCAATATCATTATAATCATTAAGCATTTTATATCCATTGCTGGATGAAAAACTTCCCAAGTGTCTCTTTCTTATTTATTTTATTGTATTGAGGGATTTTGACAGTTTATAAACTTATTATAATAATTAACATAATAGATATTTAACATGTGATACGATTTATGAAAATCCACAGAAATGTTTATGTACATAATTATGTTTAGGTGCAGAAGATAAATAAAAAGATAAAAAAGAGGGAGAAAGGGTGTTGAGGTTGCAACTATTGTTGCGGTAAAAGGAGAACAAGACTTGTTTGTAGGTAGAATGATTAGTCAAAATTGAGATTGAGGTAGTTCAGCCTAAAAGAACCCTTTAAGCGCAGTAAGGCTACTGTTGAACAAGTCAATTTCCGTAAATTTCTCATTATGGTATTTGCATGACCGGTAAATGAATGAATTTTGTATGAAAGATGTTCTACTTCTGGGAATGTGGAAGAGTACGGATTGCCGGGTTGATCTAGATGGCACATGGAGAGATATTAATTCCAATTGGTTGGGGCAATCAATATGGCCTTGCAGTAGTTTGAAAAGAAGTATTAAGTCAGCACGTGTTCGTCGATGTTCTAGGGTCTTCACATTGTGGAAGCTTGCTGCATCTAAATAGGAGCCAAATGAAGATTAGATTTAACATTCAGATGTCGAATAAACCTATTTTGTATTCGTTCTAATCTCGCAATGTATGTAATCTGCCATGGGTTCCAGATTTGAGAAGCGTACTCTAAATGACTACAAACGAATGCGTAATACAATATTTTGAAGCAGTATGGATTTTGGAAGTGTTTGCACGTTCGAAGTATGAATCCTAGCATTCTATAGGCCTTGGAGGTAATTTGGTCAACGTGATTTTTGAAAGTAAGTTTGGTATCGAGAATTATTCCTAGGTCTTTAACATCACTTTTATTGTCTAACTGAGTGCTGTCTATTTTGTAAGTAAAATTAATATTATTTTTATTTTTTATTTATTATCTTAGCTTTATTAACCACAATTGAGTTTAAAAAACATCTACCGGTTTCGGAAAACACTTTTTCTTCTTCAGGATGTCATAACTAACTAAAAATATAGTATTGTTTCTTCACCAGAATCTATTTTTAAATTTTTTAAAAAACAACAATTATTTAAAAAAAAAATTTAGTACCTAACTCAAATTACTGCTCAATACAAATTTAGTCGAATAATTTTTAGGAAAAAATTTTAGAATATGAATATGAATCTTAACCACCAAGTTAATATTGCTAATTTTAAAAGTAAAATTAATATTGTTCAATTTTCTTGAAAATGTTATTTGAAAACACTTTTTATTATTCAGGAGTTTGTTCACCTTACAGTAGGCTGCAACGCGGATGATATCATTTTGAATTTTATGGCAGTCATCTAGAGAGCTCACTTTGGCAAAAATCTTTATATCATCCGCACAAAGAAGAAAGTTGACAAATTGAAAGCATATGTATATATCGTTGATATAGATTACGAATAATAATGGACCTACCAAACTCCCTTGAGGAACTCCGGATGATGATGAGATGCGCGCCCAATCTGATTTAAAACCGCCGATGACCACCGCTTGGTTTCTGTTGCTGATGTAGGAGATAAGCCATCTTAGTAGGTCTCCATGGGTTCCTATTTTTATCAACTTGTCAATTAATATTTGATGGTCGGCCTTATCAAAGGCTTATATATTTATTAAATAAATTGATTATCAAATAAAACTGACTTTTTATTTTGTGTGTCTTTTAATAATGCCCAAATTTAAAAAGTCAATTAAACTCAGAAGATCACTTTTCGCATGTGCGCCCTTTTCCCGAAGTATTACGAATATCTGAATGGCCGAAATCTCTTGCGCAAACTTACACTGGCCGTACTGTAATTCCGCTAAATTTAATAATTTCATTAATCCAGTAGGTTTTAGGGCAGTCTATCGAGTTCTTGATTCTCTACGGGTACCACAGAATGACTGCGTTTGTCCAACGATTGTCCGTTCTCTGAAGAATATGGCCTACTTATCGCTATTATATTTTCTTGGCGATCGATTAAAACAAGAATTAATCATCATTAATAAATAAAAATACAGTATTTAATACACTTTTTGAACTTTTTATTAATATTATTATTAGTGGTAGACGATTAGGAAGACGACGGAAACCTTACAATTTTTCGATTAGACGTGAACAACTGTGACTATAATAAGTTATGCAGACCGCGCCGGATGAGCAATCGTTGGTTGCAGTGGAGTGCACTAAGCATGGACTTAGGTTATGATGATAATATCGATGGTGTAAAAGCGATGGGTATTATCATTAGATGTTTGATTATCATTCACTCTTTCAGAAGCATGTTTTTGTACCTGTGTGAGTTTATTATTCATTCTTGAAAAATATTAACATTATTACTACTATTCTAGGAATGTTTTTAAAGCAGCTTAAATATTTTATAATACTACTTATAAAGTTAAGTCCACTTCAAATACACACTTGCGGCGTTTTGCAACACGCCTGTTAAAGCGAAAACGTGTATTCAGAACACCGCACGGTGCGAGAGTTGCGTTTTGTTCGTATTTGTCTGGGACAGATTTTGCGAAAAAACACATGCGCAGATTTATTTGTCAATTCTAAACTTTTCCGCTAGTTATACGATTTTAGTTAACACGGTAACATGAGAACTGAATTATTTTCGCGTGGATCTACATACATACATAATATATAAAATAAATATTTAATTTACATTTATTTCGCAAAGATTATAGTTATGCACAGCTTTTTTTGATTTTATAGAGTGCACGCCCCTACTGGGTTGGGTTTAAATGTGACTGTCAAATTATATTTAGTGTACATCGGTTTTCACGTAATTGATACTGATGCTGTATTAAAAAATACCTTTAAAATTCAAATAAATTGAGTTTTAATTTTATTTCTAAGCAGTTTTACACTTTTTAAGGCCATAAATAATAAAATATAAATGTGAAAACAGTGTTTAACATCCTTATGTTAAACACTGTTTAGTTTGACTTAGTTTGCAAAGAAACCACGACTGCGCTATTTTTCGTTTTTCAAGGCATATATGAATTTTTAAATATTAAATTAATGTATTAATTATAAATATATACATATAAAATCAATTTTGTCAAAAAATATTGTTTTTGCGTCACCGGGATCATAAAATATCATAGACCTATGTTCTGAATAATTACAACTTCACAATAAGAATGTGTTTTCCTTAATAATCATATATGAAATGTTTCAAGCTTCTAGTACATATAATTTTTTTTATTTATGTATATGTCTAAAAATTTAGTTTTGAACGAATTGTCGTGGTAGGTTTGCGCAGGTTTGACTGGTGGGAATTGCATTTATCCCGGTGTCAAATGACCGAAGTGTGCTGGCTGGCGGAGGTCAATCCTATTTTAATTGTTCTCATCGTTTAGCGACTGCCTGTCACATGAGCACGTTACATGTAGGCTGTATTTACCTACCCCGATTGAGCCCGGCGCCAATGCAACGGGGCGAATCAATTTGCTAATGTATTCCGCAGGCTACAATTTCGATACAGCTATCTGCCGCAATATGATAATGTACAAAATGCACAATGACGACTTGATGAAACCCATGAACTGATATTGACTACAATACACAAATATTGTTTCCTGTTTAACTATGGATTTAGAAATAACATATATACCATTCCATGCATGTAATTCCTTTAAATTATTATAAAAGCTGTCTTCTGTACAAACTTATGGTGGAAATATGAGGAAGAAAGGAAGGCATTTACTTTTCGTCTGGCGGATACTGGTCCATTGATAGATTTGCCTCCACCACTAGTACAAGCGTTGCGGTCAATATTATCACTTTCTAAAAGGATTATTATATATAAGCGGAATCAAGATAAGATTAATTATACGTGTTAGCGGAGTAAAGCGGAGTGAAGAGACGGTAGTTATCCGTACAAATGTTTTAATCACTGCGACATCTTCTTTCTTCCTTGTGCTTAAGGATAGGTGAAGAAAAAAAAGGAAGGAGATATGCAGGTTAAAATTTGGTAAACCGCAAATAGAATGTATCCATGAGGCAACAAGTCAAACGCCAAAAAACTTTATAGAATTTAAATAATTTTAAACTGCGCTAACAACCGAATTGTATAATAATATGACGTATAATTTTTTTCATACTCTTATCTTATATTTTATTAATAACAAAAATATTTTTGTATCGTACTTTTTAAAAACATCTGTAAGTGATCTGCATTCTCTGTTAAACTAATTAATGTGACTAATTAATTAACTTATCATCACGCCGTTTCTCCGCAGGGGTAGGCAGAGAGAACAGAGCACCACATTTTTATATCCTGATACACAATTCTCGCCTCATCCACATTCATGTATTTTCTCATACAAGCTTGTCGATTATTGACGCTTCTAACAGGACCGTCTTCCAGTATCTGTTTTACCTGGTCGTTAATTAATAAATAATTAATTTGATCAGAGAATAATTATAGAAAAGTGTAAATAGATGTGTAATTTAAAGGCTTTTTTTATGAGGTGAGAATCCAGTAAAATTTTTTAATCTACTCAGAATAGTAGATACCTACCATCTTGTTAAACTATATTAAATCTACGCAGAAAATGTAAAGGCAACTAACTATGCGGATAATCTAAAGGTGAAATAAAATCGAGTAGATTTTTGCAATACTCACACTTTCTCTACAAACTTTGTTAAAGTTCTTCCGTTAAACAGTCTTTGTCACCATCTGCTTACTTTCAAGAAGCCAGGTACCAAATCTACTCCAAACCAGAATGTTTCTTTACGACTTTTAAACTACAAGGTGTGAATGCAACAGGAACACTCGCGTCGGCGTTGGCTTTCTTCGGAAAACTTTTATTACGGTTTTCAGTTTGACGTCATAAAAAATAACGCTTAGAGCTGTACGATACACTTCAGTTTATGGCGAGGTCCGTACCACTCAAAAATATTTGTTATTTTGAATTTGTATTTTTTTTATTTATATAATAATTAAACGTTTATTCTGAAAAACAAATTAAGCGCACATTGAAACTTGTAAATAGGTTTAGATTTTGAAATGGTATAGTGTAATATACATGTTTTTGAGACTAAAAGTAAAGAGTAAAACTAACGAGCGAATAATTAAAAACATGTTTATAGGAAAACCTGTTTTTATCTAAATGAAATTATATTATACAATTAATTTTCGAAAAAAAATAGAATTAAATTTAAACTTGTGTAAATGTAATACAAATTAAATTAATCTAATAAAAAGACAAACAGAAATAAACTATTTATCGAAAAAATATTATTTGTTACTTGGGATTCGAATTGAATACGTTTTCAACAACTTTTGAACTTGTATTCTGTAATCTTTTCAATTGATAGATCTATCATAATATTTTAAAAATGGTAACTCGCTTTCCCCGAATGAGAAAAGGTGGAATGTTTCATAGCGATGCTTCTGATTGATCTCTACCCAATTGGATTATATATTGGGTCCATATTTGTGTAATTTTATTGGAAGTGAACGATTTCCAATTGGTGTTGAATGTGTTGTACAGTTTCGGAGCTAAGCTAACTTTGATAAAATGTCGTTGTTGCTCTCGGAGCTGGCGTGTAGATGTTCGTTGTTTGTCTTGTGTTGTGTCTATGATTACTATAATAAACTAATATATTGGACCACGAATTGCTTACTTTGTTGTAAGGATTTAGGATATCTGTAACAAGATCCTTAAAAATAATAAATTATAAATATATTTCTAAATTATTTTTTATTTATTATCCCAATATTTGTAGTATATTTTTTTTTTTTCAGAAGTTGCGAATGTACCTATATCAAATGTATGTAAGAACTTTTAACGAATACAAACAAATCGAAAGTGTTTTAAGTGTTCGGGAGAAATGAAAGTTTTAACAAAATGTAATATATGGAATAGCAAATAATAAATTCTCAGGACCACTGAATGAGGAGTAATAAGGTTGAGAAAGGTACCGAAAGGGTGACGCGGGAAATAAAGTGAATGGTGCTCTAAACGCTAATACGAATATGTCATCCGAAGAAGAAAAAGAGTACACAATGTAGATCTGGTGTCAACACTACTCATTATCATTATTATTACCCATCTTCCGTACACAGCTGGATGGAGGCCTCCCCGAGTGTCCCCCACTTTTCTCTATCCATTGTCACTCTCTGCCACGTATTTCCGCAGAGCCTGATGATATCATCAGTCTAGCGGATTTTAGGGCCGACAACACTAACGTATGGAAATGAAACCAGGAATTGGTAAAAAAGTATGAAAGTGTGTGAACAATTTGTATATACAGTGAAATCTCGATCGATCGTTCCTCGAATAATCGTTTACCGCATGTGTCGTTTATTTCTTCCAGTCCCGAATTAATTTCATACAAAACACCCAAAAATAGATCGCATCGATCGTTCATTCTTCAAGCTATTCACTTATTCTGAAGTAGATATATCTAACTATTTATTACATGTAGTAATTTTTTTTAACCGATCAACTCCCGATCAACTAGAACTATATATTAACATTTTTCAAATAAAATATCGTATATTATAATATAAGTAATGTACAATTTCGCTTTTTATGATACGTCATATAATCCTATCCTTACACATCCTACATCGTGTTTAAAACGTTAATTGAAATTCACGTTTGAATTTAAATTTGTAAAAGACACCCGTGATGCCCACCTACCGGTTGGTGAGATTTTAAAAGGAATTTAACATTAATTGAATAAATGTCGCCCTGAGCGGTACGTAAACTGAAAAGTGAAAGAGTTGCGTCCGTACGATCAACAAGTACGACATATTTTTTTAGTGTATACGCCCCACGTTTTTTCCTACGAACATTAAATAAACTTTTTTTTTACCATTAATAAAACAAGTGTGCCAGATATAATATCGAATAAGTCTATACATTGATACATTACATGATAATTGATGATGATGATGATGATGATTAAGGTGATAATTGATGATGATGATGATGATGATTAAGGTGATAATTGATGATGATGATGATGATTAAGGTGATGATTGATGATAATAATGATGATTAAGGTGATAATTGATGATGATTAAGGTGATGATTGATGATAATAATGATGATTAAGGTGATAATTGATGATGATGATGATGATTAAGGTGATGATTAATGATAATAATGATGTTTAAGGTGATAATTGATGATGATGAGTAAGGTGATAATTGAAGATGATGATTAAGATGATTGAGGTGATGATGATTATTAAGGTGATAATTGATGATGATGATGATGATGATAATGATGATGATGGTAATGATGGTGATGATGACAGTACGTAGTCCAAAGGAGAGCGGAGAGATAACATCAATTAGTGCATCGTGATTCACGTGCGACTCGTGTTTAGAATCTACGCATCTTTCAACTTCTCTAATCTATGCCTCTCACCCTTTGACGTCTTCTTCCCTTACATATACTGCATTATTTTTCTATAAAAAATAACTTGCTTCTAAACTGTTAAACCGTTTTTTTTAAATAAGTTCTTTTTTAATGTCATAAACTGGTATCTGACATTTAATATGCAGAATTACACTTTAATTTATGTAATTGTTTTTGAGGAAAGGAATTACTAATTGAAAAATATTATAAAATTATAATGATGGAGGCACGTTCAATACGAGGTCTATTGTTTGATATACTTTTATTTTCTAAAGATGACGTACGATTTTATAAATAGTATGAAAATATTGATTATCTAATTTATAAAAGTAAGCGTACAACTAACTCTTTCCACCATAACTCGAACATTTCAAAGGTTATCTGAAATATTTTCTCTTACCTCTTGTAGCCGGTTCAATTATGAGAATTATTAATACTTTACGTAAACCCATAATAAGAAATCCTAACGTAATTAGATTGAAAGGACGTGTCTACCAAAAAAAATGTTTCTCTACCTGGTTCCCTACGAATTATTTTTGCAATTTTGGCATTGGGGCCGGGAACTAATATATATCAGAGTTCGCGAAAAATCTTGGAACGCCAAATAAACCCTAAAGCAATACACTCGTAGTATTTCAATAATTCAACTTCAAATTTATATTAAAGTGAACACATAATTATTGTGAAGTTGCAGTTTTTCAGAACATAGTTTTGTGGTATTTTAATATATATTAAATGTATCAATTAGAAAGATATACGGGAAAAATCCATTTATCGAAAAAATACTTTTATTGCTACCGGGATAAAAAAGCTTTAAAAATAACAATTTAGAGTTTTAAATTTCTTTTTGATTGTAAAGCGATGATGGGATTATTTATAGGATAAAATAAAATTGATGAATAGGTAGTACATATAAATATATTTTCAAACAAGGTTTGATTAAAGCTATGTTATATATGTATATTACAATATGCCACTGTGTTTTGAGAGGAGATACTTTTTACACATGATATGAAACCTGGACTTACTCTGTAACTCCAGACAATATAGCGAGGCCATTGAAAGTATGCTGGGAATCATTAAACGAGTCAGAAAAAGAAACGCGTGGATTAGAGCGCAGACCGAGGTGATATCATTGCCACTGGTTAAAATAGTACATGGAGACACGCGGGCCATATTGTAATCGGCAGGCAGGGATAATCGATGGACAAAGGGTATTCTTGAAATGTATACACGAGACAGGACGAGAGGTAATCGATGCACAAATAATATTCTTGAAGTGTATCTATGAGACCGGGAAAAGTTAATCGATGGACAAATAATTCTTGAAATATATTTATGAAACAAAAACGACCTGGAGAACGCCTTAACTCTCGATGTTTGTCTAAACATGAATACGTTTTTTCAATAATTAAAACTTACAATTTATTCTATTTAAAATAAACATTATTATTTGATATTTTCACCATTTCAAGATAGTTTTTTCTATCTTTCATCTCTTCTTTTTGTCAACAACATTTAAACGGGTGACAAAGATTAAGTCTATTTTAGATTTATTTTTATTTTTTTTTTATTTTAATTTTTTTAAATTTTATTTTATTTTATTTTTTTTATTTATTATCTTAGTTTAATAACCACAATTGAGTTTAAAAAACATCTACCGGTTTCGGAAAACACCTTTTCCTTCTTCAGGATATGTCAAAACTAACTAAAAATTATTCGACTAAATTTGTATTGAGCAGCAATTTGAGTTAGGTACTAAATTTACTTTTTAAATAATTGTTGTTTTTTTTAAAAAATTTAAAAATAGATTCTGGATAAATAGAAAAACAATGCTATATTTTTAGTTAGTTTTGACATATCCTGAAGAAGGAAAAGGTGTTTTCCGAAACCGGTAGATGTTTTTTAAACTCAATTGTGGTTATTAAACTAAGATAATAAATAAAAAAAAAAAATATGAATCTTAACCACCAAGTTAATATTGCTAATTTTAAAAGTACTATTTTAGATTGTTGAAAAATTTAATTGAAGATCATTACTGTATACCTAACTACTGCAGCAATTAGCGTTCCTCTAGTATTTCACACTATGAGCAACCCTCTAAACTTAAGCCATTGGATTACAGGATCCAATCCTCAAAGGAGATGTGACTCGTATCCTAGATTGTATTTGGATTGAGCAGCTGTGAACTAAGTAAGTGCATCCTTTGTAGTTGGAGTGAAGTGAAATATATTGCAAGGCACTAACATGCTTATACTCATTGCGGTTTCCCAGGAATAATTATTATTGTCATTAGAGGCAATAGCATCGTTTGATTTTAATATATTTTTCGGAGTTATGATATCAAACCTTTTGCACATTGGGCTTAGAAAAATAAATAAATTATAGGGATTTCGTATACTGTAGAAGTCGTGGAGGATTTTGAGTATTATTTAGTGACAGATTATTATGCCTTGGATACAAACAAAATAGTACTCGAATTATGCGAGTTAATTTAAGTAAATACAATGAATTAAAATTGTTAAATTATACAAAGCAGTTTTAGATTTTCAAAAATTGACAATGTAGTGGGAATTCAACGGTGTAAAACACAATTAATTTTTATACTTGTTAATTACAGTAGTATAGATTTAATTTGAAAATCTTAAAATAAGATTAAAAAAAGAAAACGCATTCTGTATAATATAAGAAGTCTCGTAAGTATGGAGTGTTCTGTACACTGATTACGAATTTAAAGATCGCTGTTCTCTAAATAATGTTTTATTTCACAATACTGCCTAGTTGTTAAAAATAATTTGCAGTTCTATAGAAAATTAAAGTATTTATTTATTGTGATGTCTTTCAGATTGTGACGATGTGTGTATGTCATCGCGCGAGCACCGCCTATTGTGGATGTATGTATGTGTGTGTGTAGCGGGTTTAAAAGGGTGATGCGCACCGAATGCGCCGTCTTACTCTAATAATTTCAAAAAAATAATTAGATCCTCATTGTGACATATATGCTATTTCAGGGAAATGAATTATCAAATTTAGTCCATAGATGGCGATGGTGTAGTGGTACTCGAAGTGAGTCCACATATAAACATATATACAACTTTTAAAAATTTGATAGATATGGAGATTGATGGGTGAGAATGGTGAACGTATATATAAAGTGATCACTTAAGCCAGCCGAAGTCAGGTCATAAACTCTGTAATTAACCATACTTCCGTATATTATCCATTGACTATAATAAAAAATAGCTTCGTCTCTTTGAGATATCTATTATTTATTTAATAACAGTACCGTTTTAGATGAAAATCCAGTAATTGTGTGTTCTTGGACGTATTCAAATATTGCTATAGATATTTTTATTCCGTGTACAGCGGAGCGGAGCTTCACCTTCCCAGTGTACCACCTGTTTTGCATTAGATTTTCTAATTTCGCTCAGTAAGCTTGCGAGTGTTCTCCATACATGTGCAGTAACCTTCGTTGTCACGTTTGATTAAGTCAATTAAAACACATCTCTTTCAGTTTTCAAAGAAGATTTCGAAGAATTCTCTTACTGCTTCGACGGTATGTAACAGTAGAGTTTTTATAGAAAGCGGAGAACCAGTTCTCAGGAGGACTTTAATTTTTTGGATAATACTGTTTTATTTCATAATTAATAATTTTTAAGATTAAAATGACACTGAAATGCTCACTTTATATTTAATTCAAGAAGCCTTTATCCAATTTAATCTTCCGTGAGGCGTGGATTGTAAATAGTTAAGAGTTTGACGCATAAGAATCTGAGGTACAAATTATGTCATATTTAATACTAATTAGATGTATTAATTAGACAGATATACATAAAAAATCAATTTTTTCGAAAGATATTGTTGTTACGCTACTGGGATTTGAACCTGCATCTCTTTCCATATCGGGGAAGGTGCATTAACCAACTATGCTACAGCGACAGTACTTTTGACGACAAATTTTTGAACCTACATGTTACGCTTTTCAAATTAATATTATTTGAAAGCCATCTAATACCATAGTAGCTGTAGCATAGTTGGATAATGCACCTTCCCCGGTTTGGAAAGAGATTCAGGTTCGAATCCTGGTAGTGCAATAACAATATTTTTCGACAAAATTAACTTTATACGTATATCTTTCTAATTACTTACTTACTTACTTAATTACCATCACGCCGTTTCCCCGTGGGGGTAGGCAGAGAGGATAGAGCGCCACACTCTTCTGTTTTGACGCACAATTCTCGCCTCATCCACATTCATACATCTTGTCATACAAGCTCGCCGATTGTTGAGGCTTCTAACAGAACCATCTTCCATTATCTGGTTTACCTGATCATGCCAAGTCTTCCGCGGACGTCCTCTAATTCTGGTTCCATCAACACTTGCGTCATATATCTTTCTTAACATTCTCTCCTCATTCATCCTTTCCATATGACCAAACCACCTAAGTGATCCTTTCTTAATCTTACTATACTAACATCACCTTTACATTCTTCTAATTAATATATTTAATTAGTTTTTGAAGTATCACAGACCGTCTGTTCAGAATAATTACAACTTTACAATATGAATGTGTTTTCCTTAAAAATGAATACGTTATACTTATTAATATTAATACAATAATATAACAGTGGGTACCTATCCACATTTTAATATAATCGTGAATTTTTTGCCTAAATGCGATTTCTTACTCGCATAGAATTTACTAGAAATAATTCGGTGATAATATAATATATATTATGTATATAATCTAACCGAGCAAGAATATCCAAGAATATTTATCTTCCAGATAAAGAATGTATTTTACAGGCGTGATCTAACTAAAATTTTATGATGATAATGATATTATGGTACCTATTCCCTGTTTGTTTATATGGAACGGAATTATGGAAAACGTCAAGGAACTTAAAGTATTTCACGATCGTTAATGATAATGTGATGAGTCAGATTCGAAAAAAAAAATCCTTAAAACGACAAAATCCAACAACAATAACAAAGGTAACATTGCTAGCTAAATATCCTGGCTGAAGATCTAAATCTTGAGATGACCATAGTCCAACTATTTGGAGCTGCTGCATATAAAATCATGTTCGTCAACATAATCGCTTACGTCCATAACCATACAAGGCACTAGAAGAAAATTCAAATACCGTATTTCCTCGATTACAAGGCGCACCCTTATCTTTATACACAAATTATAAACAATAAAAATATTATGTAAACTTTATTATAACAGACAAAGTCATACAATCATAACAAAAATGATTTAAAAATAGGCATATTATTTATATAACCATTATCACTATCAGAGTCTGAAATTTCTTCAGATTCAGTGTCCGATTTTTCTGAATCAGTTTTCGACTCAGTTTTACTAGTAATCAGTTATGATGAACCTATCTCCTTTAGTACAGACTTCGGTCTAGTTAAGGAGACAATGAACATCTCTTACATTATGACGCTTGTTCGCCTTTTTCATATATTTATAAGAATGTTTATAATGTATAATATAAATAAAATAAAATAAACAATTGCGGAATATTACAGGGATTGTAATACGCTATCGATTATAAGACACACCCCGAATTCAGAGATACCAAAATAGGAAAAAACATGCGTCTTATAATCGAGGAAATACGGTATATTGGTTCATTCTAACATACTCATACAAATAATATTTGTTTTTGCAGGATTTTATAAAAACGGCAAATAAACATCAATTTTTGTTAGCAGAGAATAAAGAAAGCCATACTTTACACGTGTACGGAACAGTTTCCATTCGGCGGCAGCTTTGAATATATTTTTTCGCGCTTTTTAGCGGGAAAAAATGGCGTCTGCTACACTGACACATTTCCGTTTCCCTTTTAACGAGCGGTTAAGGTTGTAATAACCCAATTAGTAAGAAATTACTCCTCGCTAACGAGCTGGTTATCAACTCCTGCACGGTTATCAACTTTTTAAAGAATTTTTTTTCCGCCGTGGAAAACATTCAAACATGTTTTATTTCATCCTAAGATGGTCGATGTGAAAAAAGACCGAAGAGTGGGTGATATTAAAATTTTCTTCACCAAATACATTTTCGCCGAAGTTTTCGTAATGCAATGTTAACTAATACGTTTTTCAGTTTTTCTCTTCGGTTTAAAATAAAATTTATGAGCTGATCATATCCGGAAAGTGAATATCAATTTGTTTTTATATAAAACGGAGTATATGTGTATTAATAACACTGTGTATTCATAATTCATTAGAAAGCTTGGAAAATGAATTAGTAATATTTTTTATAACTCTATTACTATAATCTATCAACATATATTTTTTCTTTCCAGATTTATCCATATGATAATAAAATAATATTAATGTGAATTATTTTTCAGATCAAAAGGAAAAAAGGACTTACCTAAATATAATCTAAATTTACCAACATTATTTTAATACAGTAAGTCATCTATTTAGCACGTTCGCAAGTTGAATTTGTTCTCAAGTCGAATAAAGTTAGTCTAGAAATTCAGTATTTATTGTAATCAATACTGTTCTTACGTTTAATATCCGAAATCATGCTGTACTGGGGTTAAAATAAATCGCGCAGTAATTAAACAAAATGTTACAACACTAAAGTGCACAATATTTACAGTGGTCTCGTCAATGGTAATTTTCAGCTCCCGGTTAACTTGTGTCATCTTCTTTCCCTTAACTCGCCACGTTTAATCTATATAATAGCAAGTTTTTTGAACGTCAATGGTATTGACTTGTAATATAGTATTTCCTATTCTATAATATTATTATACTTTTTTCTATAAAATTGAGCTTTAACTTGATAAATGGCACAAATCACTCCTGAAGGGTGGATTGGCTATTTAAAAGAAGAAGAAGAAAGTGAAAGTGCACAATACTTTTTAAAGAAGATCGCACGTGACTAATTTAAACATGACTTAAAGTGTAGGGTACTGTACGCCACCAGTGGGCAAAGACATGAACTAGCCGACGTCTGCGTAAGATTTGTACGTCAGCACAGAAGAGCTCGTGCGCACTATCTTCTTTACCTGTCTCCGCAGGGAATTAGCATAATTGTTAATTACCTACAGACGTACGATGAATAAGTGGTTTTAGACAAAAATGATGCATATATATGGAAATACAAAAGTAGTATGTTTGAATAGGAAAATGTGTCATTGGATCCTCTGTGCTTACAGGAATACGGAATGACTTAAGTAAGTGCGTACTTATGAACAACATTAATTCATTTGATTAAAAGGCACGTGAAAATTTGCTGAGTGTTTCACGTGTATACACGCCGTGTGAGTAATTTTTGTTATTTAGGAAACACAAAAGCAACGTTTTTCATTCACGCAAAAAAAACCGAATACTTGAAAAAACAGGAGAGATATAATTATGTACCTGACTCGAAAAGCTTGGTTATGGAAGTTTGCGTTAATTTAAACGTAATCACAATGTTATTATACATTTTTAATTGGGGAAAAGTTTTTTGTATTATGTAATTAACAAATAATCACTCAAGTTTCAAGCGAATATCGTAACCAGACTTAGGATGAAATGTTTTTAGTGAGATAAACTATCCCCATTTATCGGCTAAATCTGGTATATAATAAACATTACACTGGAGATATACTCGTAAGTTTATTTAATTTTTTTATTTATTTGAAGTTTATTCTACTTCCATAAAAATAGGTATACGGTAGATTAAAAATGAAATTATCAATAATCAAGATTTCAAATTTTCACTTCTAAATATGTAACAGTTTATGGGATAATCGATATCTCTTTGCGGAGTTCTATTTGAGTTAGCGTCACTAATGATTCGGAAATTCTAATAATATATGTCGCGGATTTGAATAAGGAAGCAATATTTGAAGTCAAAATAGATCAGATTTGATTAAGTAAAAGGAATCTTATGATACATAATTTCTGAATTTACTGTCAGACATTTAGAACATTGTCCAAACTGAAAATGAATATCGAGTAATACAAATTTTAAGAAAATTATTTATTATGTTGATAATAAATATATCTTACTATTACGTTTTTAAGACGATAATGGGTGCTTGCTGGGTGCATTCAGTGACGTAAAAACGTCTTGGAGACGAGAGTGTAGACGATAAGCATTTCACAGTCATTAATAATTAAGTTTATTTGTAAAAATAAGATTACAGAACAATCTTTAAATGAAATGATTGGCAGATCATAAAATCGTTCACCTTCAGAAAAAATATGATTGCAATTTGACTGAAGATAAGGACGATATCGCTCATACAGACGAACCATTCACACGACTGGCGGGACGTGCCGCACACCCCCAGAACTGAAATAAATCAGCTCATGCACGCTGGAAAGCAAACATGTTGGAATTCTTTATTAAATATTTTATCGAATCTACATAATTCAACGTTACACGCGAGCTTTTACGTTTCAATCGTATGCAAGTTTGCATAATCCGACCGTAGTGATTCTATTAGCGAATTCTACTATTTTGGGTACATTTGGTATTCCCTTAAGCCTGAGCCAGGGTTGCCAACAACGAAATATTAGTTAATGGCAAATAATTCTCAACACTTAACTTTTTTTGTTTAAAAAGGTGCCTAACATTTTATTGGATAAAATAAAAGAACATTATCCAAATTTGAAATAAAATTCAGACAATATTCGAAGATACCAAAATAAAATATAATGGTCCGTATACGAGGTTGGGTGAGACGAACTAGAAAAACATTTTATATGCAAGGGTATTATGATACACGTGTCTGAGTCACTGTTGATTTTTATTACGTGTTAAAACTTTTGAACCTCTTTTAATAGTTTTTAAATCAAGAATTATTTTGATAACATTAAACCTAATTTTTACATGGACGAGATGATTAAATTTATTCTTGAAATTGAAAATTGTTATTTCGGAATTCTTTTTAAAGTGATGAACATTTATTTGAAAATAAATCTATTTTAACTTTAATTTTGATTTCATTCGTTTTCTAGGTTTTATAAAAATAATAAATAAATATTTTATCATAGTTTTTATACGCATTAGAGTTGCATTTGGGTAAATTGAAATAGTAAATTAGTGTGACTATTGTCGGCACATGATGGTCCATGTTATTCAAATGTTCAGATCTTGTGTCATGTTACAATATCGCCACCGTTCTTCGCGGGAGGATAAGTTGATGTCTTGAAGGATGTGATTTTTAGTGATTATGTGATTATTAGTGTTATTATAATTATAGGTATAATAACGAGAACGATTTACAAGAAAAATTTATACAAAATTTTTTTAATGCTGCAATTTATCTTTTAAACATAAAAACATGAAGAGCTTCCAAGGTGATTATATCATTAAATGGCCCTATAAATCGGTTCAGTTTCACGGTTCATGTCTACTAATTAAAAATAAATATAGATAGGGTACGATTACACAGAGTTTAAGAGACTGCAAATAGTCGGTTAGTCTGCGCTGCGTACAAAGTACGTAAGACAACGAATTGCGTGGCATGCTCAGAACTGATTTTGTATTTTCCTTTCGCAAGTTCAAGATAAAAGTTTCATCCGTAAAGACGCACCCTGAGGGTATGCATTTAATGAGGGTAATTATATTGCATGTCTACCAAATGTAAAATTCTCCAGAAGGTAAAATGAATATTCATTATACATTATACAAATATTTTTTAGGATAATTCAAATTATTTATGCCTCACTTTTTCAATATTTGCAAAATTACTTTTGAGATTTTTACACTAATAACAAATTAAAGAATTATATATTAAATAACAAGGATAAGGACGATATTAAAAAAAAATTGGGGGTCTACAAATTAATTTGCAATGATTGCAATTATTTTTATATAGGTAAAACTTGCAGAAATTTTGATATTAGAATTAAGGAACTATTCAAAATTTCTAATCAACTTTTGAAAAAAAAACATTATTTTAATATTAATAAGGGTTTAGAAATTATACATACAAATACTAGGGGTTTACAATTAGATAAACTTGAAATTTTAGAAATAAGAAAAAGTGTTAATAGTAAGCTAAATATTATAAATAACCAAATCCTCTTTGCAAATAGTCACCTTGTAAATTTGTTTTCATATTAGTTCTTACTTATTCACCACTTCCGAGTTTTGCTTTTATCTATGATTGTATCTTAAATTTCAGTACACATTGTTTCCTGAAAGAGATGCCATAGTTATCGAAATATGTAGAATAATTAATAAATAGTGGTTTAAACAAAGTATTTTGTCTAATTATTTATATTTATGCCTCGTTTATGTTAGGTATTTTATATAAGTAATGTGTTGTTAGTCACTTAAAATTGTGTGGGTACGTCTTGCTAAATGCCAATTATTAAAATGTTTCTCGCTTATCGTCCTTGTACATTTCCAGTGATCACCAATTTCTTCAAGCTATTTCCATTTTTTCTAACAATATGCCTAAATTATGAATTTACGAATTCTTTTCTCATATTTGTTTCTTTCTTCTTAGGGTCCTTGTTTTACAGAGCTATAGAAAACACTACGGTTTTAGTCAAATTTTTATGTTACTTGAGAGCAGTTCTCAGTTTGGTCAATTTCGGCATTTCAATGATATACACCATAAAATACCAGGATACTTACAACGTTTACAAAGATACTTACTACGTTTGGAATTATACATTTTAAAGTGATACCTCAAATGAATGGTCTCAGTTAATACAGTACTTTGTTCAATAAGGATGGACTCTAAATCAACAATAAGATCACATAGAAGGCATTTGGTTATAAACTCGGGATGGTCTGATACTAAAAAGACCATTCTCATTTAAGAATACACGTACAGCGTATATGGAATTATTATTCATCCCGTTTATCCTAATCAGGTCAGGAGCCCAAAGTTTGGACAGAACCGTAGCAACACCGCTGTGTTGATTACTTTTGGACCACTGATAGCTCCATCTTTCTTTGCAGAGTCTCTTCATTTGCCTTTGACATATTATCCTGGATCGTCCTAAAGGTCGTCATTCTTCTGGCGCTGATAAAAAAATTTGTTTAAGCACTCTTTCGTTTACCACGCGGAGGATACATCCAAACCAACTTAACTGAGACTTTTCTATTTGGAGCAGCAGCGGATTCATTCCAAGATCATCTCGGATGACATCGTTACCGATTTGATCTCTTAATCTCGGTACTAGATTGAAACAAGTTTAGACCTTCAAGTATCTGGGAGTACTATTTTTAATGACGCGACAGTTCAAGGAAATGATAATATACAATAAGTCAAAACTGGCGAATTTTAAGTCAGTTTACGGTCTCACTGACCTACTATTAATTCAAATCTTATCATGTGAGCGTACGCTAACTTAACATTAATAATTTAAATACATCATATAGTCAAATAGAGATTTTTTGTCGTACAAAAAAAAAAATAGGCTTTATGTGGCAAACCAAAATGAAATTTTAAATCTTTTTACGTATGCACGTTCTAATTTTAATGCACGTATAGTACACCAATTCCGATGAGAAATGAGTTTCGGACCGACACTGATATTAATCAGTCGGGCTTAATAACCTATCGATATATTTTCAAAGATCGTCTGTCCCACTGAGCGAGGAACCGCTGGGAACCCTACGCCGAGCTCACGGCCGCAGTCTCGCGGTTGGAGATTTATCTGGGATTGGTTTGGATCCAGCCGAGATCAGTGGGAACTTTGCTACAGAGGGTGTCCCCGCATTCTACGGAGATTGGGATGTCCGAGCTGATGAAGATATTTCGGTGTCACTTTGGTATTGGTACAAGAGCTACTCAGCTAAAGTGTTCGTAGAGTTTTCACAAGTACCACGATGTTTTGAAGGTATAGTCTGTTCAAGTTTAAATGAAAAATGACTAAAATATTTTTTGCTTTTATACTATCAGTTAGTGATGAGGAGCAATGCTAATTTTGACTCACCAATGTGATTGTGATTGATATTCGATAATATCAGTGATTAAAAACTGTGACTATGATCACAGTTTCATTACTAATTAATACGTGTGCGTCACACGATATCACATTACACGAAATAAATAAATAAAATAAAAACATAATTTTGATATATTTGTATTGGTCAAACTTCATTTGCGTAAAAAACATATTCTAGCATATATAATTAATATATTTATAATTTAATATCATCACAACGAGAATGAAAACCTTATAAAAAATTAAAGTTTGTTTTTTGGGTCAAATTCTCAGCATTTCGAGTTAAATGCGTGAAACATTTTGGCAGAATGTACTAGATGATACTTATCAAGAATTATAACGTCATTCCTTCACGAATATTTTCGTTTTGTATGCACATGCGCCGAATCACGGTTCACAACCAAATATAAATAAAATGAAAAAATGAATAACGAATCACGATATTCCCAGATACTAAATCACTGATAGTGAGTGTGACTCAAAAATATCAGTGATTGACTCACGATTCGTGATTATGAGCTCATCACTATCAGTGCAACTGACTATACTAAAATATTTACCTTACCTTTTATGTTTACAGAACATGAAACTTATATAAAAGTATGTACAAGTAGAATTAGCCTTGCATTCATTTCAATTTATTTATGTAATGAGAGCGTGAATTACTACTTATTATTCAAAAATATGTTCGGGTATGGCTGCATAGGTAGGTAATATCTCTTTGTTTAAGTGTATTTTTTTTATTCTTTTCAAGGTACAATATTAACGGAGTTGCGGATTTCTTGAACAGCAGCCATTTGAAACAAGATAAGTAAATTATTTAGCAGAGATATTTAACAGCTTAGTTTTTCAAAAAAGTTTAATAGAAATCTGATAACTATGGGAGTAATCGTGTTCATAAAATCCGTTATATGATATATATATATGCATATATTTTCCAAAATTCGCGTTGTCAATGCTCATATAATATGATTTCTTCTTGCGTCGTCTTCTTTAGAAGACAGCTGATTTATCCTGTGCAAGATGTAATAGATTTTTTCCATTTTGGACATTGAGCTGATTTCTCTGGATTATAGAGATCTCACCTTAATATTGCGACAAATCTCAAACACCTTTGAGATATACGCTATACAAAATACCACATAACTATGTTCTGAAAAAAATTGCAAAACCATATATATAAAGAGGAATATCTGTGGGTGCGTGTGTTTGTTTTTTATACAAATCTACAGTTTTATTCCGAACTTGATGAAATTTTGCACACTTAACTTTAAAAACAAGAGGAAGGTCACTGTTTATATAACATAACGAAAAACTACCCCTATCCTCTTTTCCCACCCCTTAATGCAGAATTTTGGAACTTTTTCATGAAATTTTGCACACTTAATGTTCAAAATAAGAGGAAAATTACTGTATACATATAGAAACCTCTGCGTAAAGCCCAGGCAACGCCGGGTGCTTCAGCTAGTTCATAAAAATTATGTGTTCTCCTTAAAAATAAGTTATAAGTTTTCTTGACTCTTAGTACGTTTTCGTTGGTAATGTGGTCAACCCAATAAATATTTATTTATTTATTATCTTTGTTTTATTAACCATTGAATTAAAAAATAAAAAAATATGAATTTTAACCACAAAGTTAATATTGATAATTTTAAAAGTAACCCAATAAATCTTTAGCATACGTCGATAAAGCCACATTTCAAATGGATCACATCAATACTATAATTATACTACTTTTATTTAAACTATATTCTTATGCTTATGACAATAGGACTAACTTCATGGTCTGGAACGAGGCTCGAATCCCGATCACTAGATCAGTAGTAATAGTAGTAGTAGAGGATGTCAAATTTGAATGGTGACTTCTTTATTGAAGGTAGTAATGTTTATACGCATTATTATATAGGTACAGTTAAAAATACGTGATTAATTATGAAATTAATTAATAAAATTATCTAATATATTATCCAAATAACTTATTTTACTCCCACCATCGCCACATTGGATCAATTTACTTATTTATTTATTAGTAACTATACAATGCTATATAAAAATTTGTTTGGACTGTGCCCGTCTCACTAGAGAAATTCTGTGTCGAGACGGGCATAATGTTAATATGTAATAATTATTAGAGTTATTAAATATAAGTTTCTACGCGTGTAAAAAAGTGCAGGGGGCGAATATACATAAATTCTATTCATAGAAGCAAATTGTTTACATACAAAACTATAGTAAAACCAGTGGTCATTTAAACTTAACCCAAATCGAAGGTGACAAGTTAGCAATGTTCTTAGATTTTCATGACCGTTCACAATCTTCTGTGTATAGTTTTCTAGGCTGTATAGACCAAAAAGGTCAGATTAGCCCAGAAAACTAAACACAGAAGAACAAGTTTTTAAGTGTAAAATATTAAGAAAAATTAATAGACCTACACTAGAAAATGGAACTTACAGAATAAAAATGAATCGTGAAATTGAAAATTTGATTGAGCAAGAAACAATTGTAAAATTCTGTAGGTCCCAAAGACTGCGATAGGTTGGCCATGTTGAAAGAATGGCAGATAACAGGACACCAAAGACCATGACCAAGTGGACACCTCAGTGGAAGCGACCTAGAGGCAGGCCAAGGAAGAGGTGGACTGACTGTGTAAAAGAGAACTGGAGCAAAATGGGAGGGTCTGGGAACTGGACAAGAATAATCAGGGACAGGAGTCGATGGAGAACACTTGTGGAGGAGGCTAAATCCTACCCTGTGATGTAGTGCCGTGGAAAAAGAAAAAAAAAAGATTATATATTTTTAACAACTCGTAAATAATGCTAAATATATAAAGAAAAATTAATTGGCTGAAAACTAAGGACATATTATATTAACTAGTGTGAACGCGCTGGCAGGGGGTTAGACTTGTGGTCGTCCAAGGGTAAGGAAGATTTATGTCACCCAGACAGGGCTAGACGTGCAAAAACATTGCCACAGCAAGATACTAATGAGAACACCAATTTATATCAAATAGTTAGCAGAGAAACTTACAGATACTGAATAATGAAAGAACCCACGAATAGTGTGAACAGTCTTGCTTATATAAAAATGAAATTCATTTTTCACGACAGGCCATCGATCAGTTTATTTCATTTTAATGTTTAAACATTTTTGTCATTTATTAATTAAAAATACAACAACAAAAAATTATTAGAGTTTATTATATGCATATTGAATTAATAATAAACTTTGTTTTTAAACTATTTTTATGAGTTAATTAAACACCAACTGGTTTTGGAAAATACGTTTTCCTTTATCAAGATGTTAAAAAAACTAACTAAAACATGTTTTCAAAATGAATTAAAAAATAATAATAAAAAAACAAAATTAGTACCTAAATTTAATTGTTATAATGATGAAAGATGTGGAAATTGACTTAATGATCCAAAATTATTGGAAAAATATACATGAATTGTTAAATATAACCAACTAGTTATAATATTCTGGTTAATTTTACACGATTTACTTATTTCTAATGGTTCTAAACGATTCAAATTAAGACTAATATAGTTTATATGTAAAACAAACAATCCCAAATTTTTATTAAAAGTATGATCATTTTCTAATAAATGATTAGAAAATTCTGAAAAACTATGATTGTTTAAACATCTTAAATGCTCTATGAATGTTACAACTTTTGCAACCCGAAATATCTACATGACACATCAATATTCTCATTATTTTAAAACTAAGCTAAATGCTTGTGTTGATCGATAGATAGAACTAGTTTGCTGATCTTTTATAATGAGGCTCAAACTCTCGACCACTATATCACTAGGCGAGTGTCTTAAACATAAGACCAACAAGCGCGTCAAATTATAAATCAAATGTAATTTAAGTGGTAAATAAATAAGATAACAATTAATTTAGTAAGCGTGAGAAGTTGAAAAGAATGTTGATGAAGCGAAAATTGTGTTTCAAGACAGAATACCCTCTCTACCTACTTCCAAGGAGAAAAGGCGCAGTTAGGGATTAAATACGAAATTTTCAGAATTCTGAAAATTATTCTCATAAATATTGTTTAGAATTCAGAAAATTTTATAGCGTATTCCGAATTACAAATATATAAAAATAAAATGTTGTTACGTAATCACAGAACAATAGGGGTGTGGGGAAATGTTTAAAAGATTTAACCGCCTAAAATCTGTGTTAAAAAATAATTGATTGACATTGTGCCTGATATCGATATTCAAGATGCTGAAATTTTGTCGATTAACTACATTATTTCTGCACTTTTCCCAATAAAGTTTACCGTTGATACGTTTTGTTAAGAGAATACATATTTTCTTTCAGCTGATGCAGCATTGTCTTTTATGCTTGAGAATTTGGGATCTGATGAACTTTCACTGGAGTTCAAATAAAATTTAGAAGATCGAATAAGCCAAAGACTAACAAATGTATCTGGAACTCTTCAATATTTACACAATGGTGGAAAAAGAGAGATATAAAGTTATTGAAAATTTTGCACAAAGATTGATATTCAACAAAAATATGAAAGCTACCGTAGACATCCAGTCCGGAATCTAACGATATAGAAGAAGATTTTAGAAGAACAAACTAATCACTATGCTTTGTCCCAATCATTAATGCAAAAGTTCTAGAACAAAATTCAGCCGAATTTGACGTTCAATTTACCGTTCAGCTCAACTCAACAAGCTCCAAATCATAGCTTGATTTTAGAAATTAAATCTGAAATTAAATTTTTTGAAGAGAATGGCGTTCGAGGAAAAATTTTAGAATCCGCGAACTCATTGTTGATTTTGATTCCACCAACGAGCGTTGAGTCCGAGCAAGCGTTCTCAATTGCAGGCAACTTCTGTACGAAAGTTGTATCGAGACTAGGGGACGTGGCTTTAAGTGATCTTTGCTTCATCTAAACATATTTAAGCAACAAAACAATAATTTAATTTAATAATATTATATGTAAACACAATAATTGAATTTTAAAATATAATTTTTGTTTAATCATTATTTTCGTAACTCGACCGAATTACGAAAATGTTTATATTCGAATTTCGAATTTATTTATTTTGTCAAAATTTGCAATGCCAAGGCTCAATGGTAAGTAATTAATTTAATTATGTATTTTAAGTATAATGATTATTAATAAATGATGAAATATAAATAAGTATACATTTTTATATATTAACAATGATGTTAATGGTAAAATTTTCTTATTAATTCAACTTTCTCGGTATCTAACATTTATCTTCAAAGACACAATCACTCATTTTTAAAGGCATTAAAAGATTTGTGATATTTTTTTTGTAGTTTTTATGAAAAATCAGCTTAATTAAATTTGTAATGGAGGAAGACTTAAATTCTTAATAATTACAAAGAGTAAACGTGACCTCTCTTTCTGCGAATTATCAGAGAAATAGATATCTTGAACTACACTGATAATAACATTAGAAATCGAAAACGTACATAAGCTTTTTAGGCTTGAGGCCAATTTCATGGTATTCGAGATAAATAATTTTTCCGAAACAAAAAATTGTAAAAATGCTGTATAATTAATATGTATAAATATATTATTTTATTAATGGGCGAAGTGACATAGAGACGTCATTCGATGATACCAACAAAGCCAGAAATTGCCTTGGTTGCGCATTGATTAGAATATTTGAGCTCAATGCGGTCATGTCTTACAACATCAGTGAGGAGTTGTGCAAATCATAAAGTCTCCATTTCTTTTCATCGGTAAGTAGTAATATAATGAAAATTAAATACTCGTAGCTTAAATCGACGAAATTTTAGCGAATACTTTCAGTACCTCTGATCTTGCAATTATTCCGCTGGCTTCACTTTTTATTCTGGTTTCTACGTCATCCCTGTAGTACAATTCTACCCCCGTGGTTAGTGGCATGCAGTAGGTATAGATATAGATTATGCTTTTACCAATGATATTATACAATCATATATAATATATGTAATAAAATATATGTACTTTCGTTTAACCAACGTCTTTAGACAAAATAAATCCGTCGTTTACCATGAATTTATTTGTAATTTTAGAGTACTATTAATAGTGTTTTTAAAGTTTTAACGTAAAATAATACTTTTTTACCCATATAAAAAATATATGAATGTTTTAAAGATCACTTTCTATGACTAAACATGATTAATTTTTTGTTTGAAAATTCTTCACGTAATAACTAAAGGAAATAATTTTGTTAGTTAAAGGTTAACGTAGGAAATAGTTCTGTCAATTGCCTTTTGTTTTTCCCAAATAAAAAATAAATCCATGCACCAAATTAAAAGAACAATCATTAAATCAACACGATAGAAACGGTAAGATAGTAAAATTCGCGAATTAGTAAAACAGGAAGTAGATGCTTCAATGATTTGCAAGCAGTTGTAAGTCTTTCTAATGTTATTTTGTTAAAAAAAGCCTAGGTAACGACTCGATACAAAATGGATCATCCGAAAGAAATTTTCAGTTCAGTAAATAGCCAATTATATGACTTGCGTAATTCACTAGTTTAAAGAGAGAATAGTAAAGCGAATAGCTCGATGCGGCGAATACATAAGAGCGACATGCGTACAGCGGCGAGTCGTCGTGGTAGCAATTAAAAACTCTACTGATACACATACGGCGCTAATTGTAAAATAATGTTTCCGTTTTTGTTAATCCGATTATTTAATTTATATTTGTTTCCCAGAATTTTTAGTAATGCAAAGCATTTTTGCTTGTATGCACTGCATGCCCCTACTCGTGGTACCGCCAAGATACTAGGTGAATACACGCGAAAATGACAGATAATGGTATAATAATGATATATTATTTGTTTGTTTAAATTTTTTGTATGTATTTGGTCCAACTTGGGATCTGATATCGAAATATGATAACGCTGTATTAAATTAATGACGATTTAAAGCGAAATAATGAATCCATTTTGTTATCATATATTACTGAATACATAACAGCGTGAATCATTGTACAATAATGATAATTATGCAGTTAATTTTTATTCCTAGCGGTGCTCTATATTGAAGGGTATATTAGGTACAAAATATGAGTGAATGTTTAAAAAAAATTAGGGTTAATGCCTATCTAACATACACTGGCTGCTTTAATTTAGCTAAAAGTTTAGCTAAGTGGCCAGGGCATGGCTGTATCTATCACATGAGGATATCTACTAAATAATACTCAAGAAACATAAATTTTGTAAATTTAATAGGAATTTATTCGAATTAATGTTATATTATTGTGTAGTTGTACTGGTACACAAAAACTGAAATATGCAGCGCCTAAAACGGATTTCGGATAATTTGAGTTAAATAAGTAGTTTTGTAGATTATTTTTGTCAGCTACATACAGAATATATTGTTTCTCGTAAAAGCCACTTAAATCCATCATTATTGCATGTTCAAAATCAAGGTGACTTCCAAAATGCGCCAAAACAGAGTATCAGTAACTATTCCCCCTAACATGAAATCATGAAGCATGTAGCATCTATTTCATTCCAAAGATATATATATATATATATATATATATATATGTATCTTTTAAATATTAACTTATTAATACATCAAACCAGGAACGATATCATCCGAGAGGATCTTGGGATAGACCCGCTGCTGCTACAAACAGAAAAATCTCTGTTAAGTTGGGTTGGATGCATCCTCCGCAGTAAACGAAATGCTGCGAAATTTTATCATCAGTGCCAGGGGGAAGAGAAAACCTGAGGGACGACTCAGGAGAACATGAAAAAGGCAAATGAAGAGACTCTGCGAAGGCAGATGGAACTATCAGTGGCCCCAAGTAATCGACGCAGTGCATGACAGAGAGCGGTTGAAGTGTGCTGTCCAAGCGTTAACCCCCCAAAAAAAGAAAAAAACAAATAGAATAATATTTATTAATAACACAATAAATAAAATTACTTTAATATCATGTATTTATAATAATAGTTACAAATACATGTCAAGAAAATCTTTAATTCTTAAAGAACACACACACAAAATAATTATAACAAATGTGAAATTTCTTGTCTTTTTACTCTTTACGGGTAACCCGGCGAAATGAAAAATTACATTTATTTTGCACGCTTCCTGTGAAATAAATAAGTTAATTCAAATCCGCCATTACGAGTTGAGTATTTCGTACAGATTTTAATAAGGTTCTAGTTGTTGAAATTACACCCCGAGACATCACAAAAAAATATCAATTTCGTTAAAGTATCCGCGAGATACTTGCAAGAGCGGTGACAGTCCAAAAAAGGAAAATGGCCTCCTTTTGTGCGTCAAAATAATTCTTTCTTTCTCCTTTGAGTTCGGACAACATCCAATTACGCTTTCCGGGCCATGCGTATAAAAATGTGATTACAGCGCACCTTCCCGCTGTGTTATGATAATTCGCATCATGGAGCCGGCTTCCATTCTTCGGCCATGTATTCCGAGGTGAAATCCGAATTACCATAAGAACGTTGTTTGATGTATCCGCGTAAACATTTTTGCTAGGAGGTAGATTAGAAATTCAGCGTTCGCGCGGCTACGGGGGAAACACGCTAAATCTCTGATGTACGATTTCCTTGTTTTTCAATCTTTCCGCGGAGAACGTCATACGCGGAATCACAAAATGAAATCGCTTCATTTTTATGACAACATGTGTTCTGAAAAAATATAAGCGAAATATTACAAAAATTCAGCTGCAAAAATAATATATATATTAAATACTAAATTAATGTATTAATTATAAATATATACATATAAAATCAATTTTGTCGAAAAATATTGTTTTTGCGTCACCGGGATTCGAACCTGGATCTCTATTTCCAATCCGGGGAAGTACACTACCAATTGTGTTATAACGCCAGTATTTTTCATGACAAATTTTCGAACCTATATGTTACATTTTTCAAATTAACACATCTGTCGTTCCATTATTTGAAAGCCATCTACATTATTTTTACAGAATCTCAAATACCTTTGAGTAAACCGACTGCAGACGCCAGAATTATCAATTCATTTTTATTAAATTTTGGACACAGTGATAAAATATATATATATATAACAACAAATAACGTAAAGCAACAACAATATAGAATTGATTTTTTATGTATATCTTTCCAATTAATACATTTAATTAGTACAAAAATAATTATTGTTATACAAAGGTCTCCATGGCAAGGCGATTATGGGCCGTGTTTACGGATGACATTTTCTATTTTCGGAGTCATGATTTTGGTCCCATGAGATTCTTCACTCTCGGCTTTCGTAATTACTGTCTTCTTCGCGCTTGTTGTACGTCAAACGTCAGGTGTTAATTAATTGACCACTGATATTACGCCCGTTAGTCGAGTGAAATTGAGTCTCCCCACCAGCAGTTAAAATGGAATAAATATTTATATTTTAATGTTTTTTGTTTGTCTAACTTACAGCATAAATAATTGTAGGTATCTATGGTTTAGATGACGTTTATGCACATGTTTAAAATCTCGCAGTCAAATCGGACGTCTCATATATTGTATGGGTTTAAGTGTTTGTCTCTTGACTGAATATTCCGCGATCATTAAATTCATTTTACGTGTACCGCAAGATTGCCTTAATATGGAAAATTCTTGCAAATATGTTTTCTTATAATTATGAAGCAAAGATTATGGAAACAAATCTGCATTCACAAATTAACATAATATTAAAAATGTATAGAGTTAACCCTTAACCGTTACATTTGCAGGACATATTATCAACAACAAAACAAACGATTTTAAATGATATATTGCATTTATTCACATGCTTTAAGGGCGCGCTTTCAAAAATAATTAATATTTTTGCGTTTTTTTTAGGAAAATGTGGGTAACTCTTATTATTCATTTATATCAGAATTATATACTTTTTTTAAACTATTACTTAGATACGGCCTTTACACTAATATGACACTAAAAAACTGAATGTTTTTTTGCCATAATTAAGATAATAAAAGCATTATAAGAAGGACCGCGACTGTCAAATTTATTTTCCTTGTGTCACAAAATTGCCTTAACGTAGAAAGTTCTTGCATATATGAAATATATTTTCTTATAATATTAAAGACAAGATTACGGAGACAAATCTGCATTAAACCAAATTAGTAAAATTAATAGAGTAATAAACCGTTCAATTTGCAGTACATGTGACCAATTTTCGACGTTTTTAAAACACTTCGTGTTAGTGAAAAGAAATAATTTTATATAATATATTATATCTAATTACATGTTTTAAGGCTTCAGTTACAATTTAAAACTACGTTTTATATCAAAAACACAATAATTTCTTATTTTATTCTTATTAATATGAGTTTTCATTGTATTTTTCGCTTCATTCGACCGGTTACTAGGCATGATAGACGTCAAAGTCACGCTCTCTTAATTTTCGTTAAAAAATGCCGAAAATATATGTTTTTACGCGTATTTTAGCCACAATATAAATTAATATTGATTTTAAGGGAAAACAACGTTTTATTGAATAAAGTAAACATTTTATATACTTTATTTTGTAACTAACTAACTAACTTACCATTATGCCGTTTCACCGCGGGGGTAGGCAGATAGGAAAGAGTACCACACTCTTTTGTCCTGACACACAATTCTCGCCTCATCTACAATCATACATCTTCTCATACAAGTTCGCCGATTATTGAGGCTTCTAACACGACTATCCTTAGTTGTGGTTTACCTGGTCGTGCCAAGTATTCCGCGTTCGTTATCCACTTCTGGTGCCATCAACGCTTACGTTATATATCTTTATTATATCATTCATCCATTCCAAATGATCAAACCACCCAAGTGATCCTTTATTAATCTTACTCACTAAACTAAGATAAGATTTACATTCTTTCCTTATTTCTTCATGCTTTACTCTGTAGATAGATCTGCCGTATAAGCTCGACATTATTTTGTATGTAAGTGGCAAATTGGATATTATATATGTAACACTGTTGTCTTTTAAATAGCAAAATACTACGTAATTATGAAATAAAATTTTCGCAAAATGGCAACGCGGTGTTTTAAATAGATAATTTTAAACATAACTACAAAATGCATCTGACATAATTTTCGTATATTTGAACTAGGTACAACAATAAATGATTTTATTTTCGATTGATTTATTCAAATGATAACAAATATTTTGTTTCATTCTATAATATAAATGTGAAAATACGTGGAAAAGACTCTAGATATGAGTTATTTTTGAGACTTGTCTCGAGTGCGAGAAAATCAAGAATTTTATTGTCATCACTTTCAATTATCAATTTCTTTGCTAGCAAGGTTTACGTATTAAATAAATTTCTTTAGTATTTAAATGACACTAAAGCAAGATTTTTTTTTAACTATTAGTCTTGGCTTGAAAGAGTGTGTAATTCGCGTAGAATTTCTCGAATTTAAAACTAAATAGAAAAATTAAAGTACACCCTTAAAGGGTGAGAAGTCCGAGGGCGGCAGAAGCTAAAGCTGCGGCAGGCGGAGAAAGGCTGCGGCAGAATATAAGGGTTGATACTTCATTATTTCTATTCCAACAATTCACGGGGTCCGCTGGGAGAAATTCAAATTTAATTCCGACCTTCTCTGGATTTAGTGATGGACTCCATCAACAAATTGGATTTAATTAGACTATGATAATGAACAGAATCTTCGGTAGTAAAACGTATTGTATAACCTGCACATTGTATTATTTATATACGAGAATAATCCAAAAAGTAAAGATTTTTTAATTATAAAAATATATTTTATTATACAATTTTATATATTTTTTTAAATACACAGTATTTTAATGTATTTCTTCTTATAATCACCTCTTATCTTTAGCATTTATCATATTTTACTTTTGGCATTTTAATTCACGAGCTTTAGAGTCCCGCTGTTGTCGTCCAGTCGTGTTCATCTATGTTCAAAACTGCCCAGAAAAGCTATGGTCAGATTAGGATGGAAGATTTTTTACCTTTAGAGATGGATGAATCGCAGCGTACAATTATCAAGTGGTTAAATAAAATGGAATTCTATTTAACCACTAGACATTCTAAGAAAGATGAAAGCAAAAAGGCTGCTTTGACGTGTAGCGAGACTCGAGGTGAAGCAAAACGTAGATAGGTGTATTATGTCAGAATAAACCTGCAAGAGGTGAGTGCCCAGCAGACTGAACCACAAATTCAGGAGATGGATGGCATTCTGTTACGGTCATGGACTTTCGAGTTCCATAAGGCCATCAAAGAAGAATAATAATATTATAAATGATAAAATACTATCGTTTTTAAGGAATGAAAGATCTCGCAATCAAAAGATAATTTCATATAGCAGTCATCTCGCACATAATATAATAAATTATTTCTTACCGCGATGTGTGTATTATTTGCAGTATTGTTTGACTACTGATCACCGTTTATTGCAAATACCTCGCTGATTAATCCATCGTACGAAGCTGAAGTGTCTGTTTATAGATTCGAGTGGCATCACTACTACGCGTAGACAGTTCAACAGTTTTGGATGATGCGACAGCATCAACATATCGAAATAACGTTATTTAATTCTAAAATTAACATCAATCTCATCACGGATCTATTCAAATATAAAATATTTCATAGTATTTAAGTTCTTGAGAACTTCGTAAAAATATTTTAATCTACGATTTAACGTAAAAAGATTACTATTTCTGAAATGCACAAAAATAACAAATAGCGGAGATGGACACATATAAATGTAATCATCTGCAAAAAAATTAAAAATGCATTTTAGGTCTATATATACATAGAAGATACCTATGTGTTTAACATTACTATATTTTCATTTCAATTTAAAAAAATTTTTTTTACTAGTTATTAACATAATAGATAGGGTGATAAAATAAACAACATTATCCCTATTAAATGTGTCCATCTCCGCTATTTTGATCCGTTGCTATCCTATAAACACTGATGAATTAGTAGAGCCAAAACTATTGATTTGTTGCCTACTTGAAACACAATACTAGATCACATAAATTCTTATTCTATTTAATATTCTAAGTAACTTTGATAGGTATTAAAATTGTTAAAGTTCCGGGAAACTGAAAATGTTAATTAAAATTTTACAATTAATATTTTCAGTATCCGTTTCAGATTTCATTAAATATATTTATGTTTTGTCTTTACTAGTGTTATAACTTGGTTGGATAATCTGGGCAGTTGGAGCCCACGATTTGATCAATATATTTAATGAAATAAAATTCAATTAATTTCTCCATATTGCTTGAAATCATAACAAGACAAGAATAAAATTTATTACATTCAGAGATATTAAATTAATTTTTAGACTAATAACCAATCAAGCTTGGTATTATGACTCTTATTTGAATTGTATATAGTTTTAAGGTGCACTTTTTATGATAATATTTAAAATAATGAAAAATTTAAGTTTAAATAATTCTACCAATCTTACTACTTTCATAAAAGTTAATTACAGTAAAAACGTTAAAATACTTATAAAATATCTATAATGATAATATTTTTTTACTCCCGTTCAGTGGCGTAACTACGCTAATGCAAATAACGCAGTTCGTTGTTCATGTTAGATAGGAGAGTTACAATGTATTTGGTATCGATATTTTTGCAAGTATCAATATTTTTCCTGCCCTAATACGGAATATTTTTTTTTAAATTCCAACATACCAAGAAATGCAATATGAAAATAAAAAAAAAATTTTTTTCACGTATATTACGAAAGCACAAAAAAAACATTATTGAAGTATACAATAACGGGTGAGTGTCGAAAAATATTGTTTTTGCGTCACCGGGATTCGAACCTGGATCTCTATTTCCAATCCGGCACTTCCCCGGACAAAATTGATTTTATATGTAAATATTTATAATTAATACATTAATTTAGTATTTAAAATATCACAGACCTATGTTCTGAATAATTACAACTTCACAATAAGAATGTGTTTTCCTTAATAATATATGTTGTATCAATGTGTCCAAAATTTAATAAAAATTAATTGATAATTCTGGCGTCTGCAGTCGGTTTATTCAGAGGTATTTGAGATTTTGTAAAAATAATGTAGGCTTTCAAATAATGGAACGACAGGTGTATTAATTTGAAAAATGTAACATATAGGTTCGAAAATTTGTCAAGAAAAATACGGGCGTTATAGCACAATGGTAGTGCACTTCCCCGGATTGGAAATAGAGATCCAGGTTCGAATTCTGGTGACGCAAAAACAATATTTTTCGACAAAATTGATTTTATATGTATATATTTATAATTGATACATTAATTTAGTATTTAAAACTATATTTTAATCTAAAACTAACCTTCCACACATTTTTTCCGACAATACGGATTTTCATTTCCATTATCATGACACACACTATCTTGCATGGAATCCTCTCACCAAATACTATTTCTTATTATTATCGTCGCCACAGACCAGGGTTGCACTCCTATTTCTGGTCCAAGTTGCGCAGTGAAAACTCCATTTCATTACATAGCCAACCAAGATGTGATATCTTCTCAATATTTTTAGTTGATATATCAGATCACGGCAAAGACCTATCACTGTCGATCTGTCACAGTATTTCAAAATCTCTAATATTACCACTTGAACATTACGCGACTGTTAAAATTCTATCCCAGCCTCGCAGCCAGAGAGCCGGCGTGGCCTCCGCCGCTCGCCCTTATTGTCACCCGTCTGAGCTTGTTCGCTACGGAAAAGTCGAAAATCGCTATCTTCCCACCAATGTTCCCTCTAATTTTAAACCATGGTATGCATATAAATATTTTTGGTGCACTTTTATGTCCAATGCTATTATTTGTGCGCGGGGGGAGAAAATTATAAAAAACATCACCACACCAGTATAAGTCGTCTTAATACATGAACATGTATTAAGACGCATAAATAAGTCAAGAGAAGTAATAACAAGTTGCAAGAAGCTGCATACTTCGGACACATTTGCCGCAATGAAAAATATGAAAGATATACAGATAAAATTAATTTATTGAAAAAATATTTTTGTTGTTACCGGGATTCGAATCTGGATCTTTTCCTATCCAAGGAAATGTATTAACCGACTATACTACACCAACATAGTCAGTAGACGAAAAATTTTCGAATTTATATGTTGCACTTTCAAATTGATACATCTGTCGTTCCATTATTTTTGAAAGCATTCTTCTTTATATTTACGTTTAATTTGTATTAAAAATATCACAGACGTATGTTCTGAAAAATTGCAACTTCATTATGAGAATGTATTCTTAAAAAAAAAGAAAAATATGATATTTTATATCTCATCACGCAAGAGAAGATATCATTGAAGGCAACACAGATAGGTAGAAAAAGATAATCTTGGCTGTATAACCTCATAAAGTGGTTCAATTTCCAATATATTATCATATACAGATCTGATACAGGCTATATCAATATATTGCACCATGGTCAACCTTCGATAGAAGGCGGCACATGAAGAAGTTTTGTTAAAAATTGTGTGCGCGCGTACACAAGTACACCTTAGAGGGAACATTGCTTCCCTCTTGCCGCGCTCCTAGGCATCCCATTTAATGGAACGGGTGGCACGCAGCAAAAATAATTAAATGACGGTACTTTCGTAATGCCACAATATATATAGGGAGCTCTTTCATTTTGCATTGCGGATCAGTATTTTTATTCCATTTTGCATCGGGGCCCAATTTTCATTATTTTCATGTATAAGGAAACATAAATTTCTCGCTAGGCCAGTAATTACAACTCATTTTTATTGAACATTATCGTGTACGATAAATAAATACGTTTATCCTAGTGTGATCAGGTTTTTTTAAACCCGATTCGCCATAAAGATAATACATATTACATAATACATTAAAGTTACGTAATAAATATAATGTTTTGAAAAAGAAAAGCAGAGAAAATATAAAAAATAAAAACATTTCACACATATGTATAAATTTAAATAAAATATAAATTCTTCAGTCACGGTCATTATTTATCTGTAGATATTCTGTAGGCGTTGCCATTCTCTGTCCAGGGAACCAGCTTTCCATGAGAGCGCACCTTGCACCAGAGAGTTGGTGCTGAGCTCCAGGCGCAGCTTTACGCCCGTAATTCGATATCTCAGAAGCGGATCGAATCCATGTATACGGCTTTCGGTAAACATTGTAGATGCGCTGCAATAACGCGCCAATCCGAACATTATTCTTTATGAGTTGTTGTACTGAATTCGGAGAAGGTTATACGTCACTTGCTTGTATTTTGAGTTCGCAAATATACTTGCTGATAAAGAACGATTTAGACAGAATCCTCTTCACCTCCTTACTGCAACGGTAGAAACGCCATAACAGCATATTAGCATGAACGCTCAACTGTCTCCTCTGCCGTTCTATGTCATCATCGTCTTGTCCATCTTCACTGAATATATGGTTAAGGTATTTAACCTTATTTTGAACGCTCAATTTCGTCCCGTCCAGCCACACGGGAGGGATATTATCTGGCCCTTTTACATATTTGAACGCCATTATGACCGATGCTGGCATTGTATAAAATATTATGTTCACTGGCAAATGACGAGCTTTAAAATATTTCCCTGAAAAGAAAACTTCAAAACCTCATTCTGCAACTTCAAAGCCAGCTTTGACCAAATGATAGAAATAAACAACATATTTGGCAACGAGATTGAACTTAGATTTCATGCTTCGGAAAATAAGTAATATGGATGTTAAAAATTCTCTTATTTCTTTTAGTTCTGGTCTACTTACCCAGCGTTGCGCGGGTAGCGGTGGTGCCTGTTACCGAGGCGGGGGACTTACTTTCCTTACACACTTGTATTTATTTCCTGAGTGAGTTTATCATTTTATTTCGCAGATACATTCACATTATGACTATGTAATATACAAAAAATAGTTAACGATGCTTCGAGCTCTCAATATTTAGTAGGCATGAGCTCACGAGGCAAAAGCTCCATAACTTATAAAAAAGCGCAATAAAAAATGTTTGGATTTTTTACTCAAGAGTACTTAAAAAGTATACATTAGACTACGCCAGTTTCACTAGAATACCTGTTGAAACAGGCGTGGTAGATAAGTTGTATAATTACAAATAAATTAAAATAAGAATAGACTGAAAATAACTTCCAAAAATAAGGTACATAAATAGGTACATGTAAAGTAGACTATTTTATCATATTAACAGATTGATATTTAATTTAATAACAATTGTTTAACATTAATAAATATACTTTTCAGGTTCTACGTCTACTTTTAATTGTTTATTTTATATTACCAGAATAATTTATTTGCATTATGCTGTGTTACATCAAGCTTCAAATTTTCAGTCCTTTTAATGAAAATCATCATTAATTATCTTGCAACATCTTAAATATTACACAAGTATAATTATTTATAATTGAATATCGTGGATGAACTTTATTGCATCTGTTAGTAGTAATAATTTTCAAAAATTATTTTTTTCACTAAGAGAATTTTAAAGACAATTCGATTCTGAATTAAAACTTAACGTAAATTATTGATATATTAATATTTTGAATCAAAATTCAGTGATCTTATATATAAAATACTAAAGTAGATACATAATGTTTGTTCGTCACAAATGAAAATTGAAAAGGAAATTTTTACACTTCATTGATGAAAAATGTCAAGTTAATTTGAATGTATAAGACCATTTCGAAATTAAATAAAAAAAAAAAAGATAAATAAAGAAATGTACCGTTAGATATTTGAAAAATTTGTAACATTGTAATGTTGCTGAAAGGTGATTTAAATTAATATGGATTTAAAATAACAAGATGATTTAAATTTTATAAAGGAACCTAGCTAGTAATTATTTCATTATGGAGAACATATTCTTATTGTGAAGTTGTAATTATTCAGAACATGGATACGTGATATTTTAAATACTAATTAATTATTAAGTATTAAGTATTAATAATAATAATGATAATAATATTAATAATAATAATAAATTATTAAGTATTAATTAGAAAGATGTACATATAAAATCAATTTTTTCGAAAAATATTGATGTTGGGCTACCGGGATTCGAATCTAACTAAAAACAAAGTAGATGGCTTTCAAATAATAGAACGATAGATGTATTCATTTGAAAAATGTGACATATGGGTTCGAAAATTTGTCGTCAAAAGTACTGTCGCCGTAGAATAGTTGGATAATGCACATTCCCCGGATTGGAAAGAGATCCAGGTTCAAATCCCGGTAGCGCAACAACAATATTTTTTGATAGAATTGATTTTATAAGTATATTTTTTTTGGTGTTTAAACCATCGAATATAAGGTAATAAAACGTTGTATTAAAATTGTGTGTACTCAAATTAAATTTTAATTTATTTGATAACGATTTAAAACGGATAATATTTCAATTCTTTTTTCATTTTATCAAAGCTATAAAGGTAGAGAAAAATAAGAGCCTCACCCAAGGCGCTGTTATCAAATTGAATTTTGGATTAAAATATAAAATAAAATAACCAAGATAGAATAAAATAGCTTTGACATAAGCACTTCTACAATAAAATAACCTGCGGGGTTCCGCTGCTGAAAACAATTCTTAGAGAAAATAAAACTATCAAATGCGCAGAAAACGGTATGGGAATGTCGCTTCACAGTCGCCTGCATGGAACCCGCGAAATGGCTATCAAGACGTTTTGATACTGGAAACATCTAATTTAAATGCATCGAGTAGATATCTGATTCGGGTCAAATTGTGTAGGAACTTTAGCTCGAGAGCCTGGCTAGAATATACAAAACGTGTTCCAAGCCACACGGTTCACGGAAGAAAATTCATAGCAAATCGATACTCTCAAAATCAGATGCAAATATACATTTGAAACATTTTGACTATGAGTATGATTATTTTGACAGTTACTTGAATAGTCTGGATCTTGAATAATATAAGTACAAGACAGGGGACAGGCTTGATGCAATCTTCACCGATGCACATCGCAGGTTCAGGGAGCGGCTGAATTTATTATTAGAATCGTGTCAGAGGTCCCTTGTCACAACACCTGTACACAATGCTGCATATTTATTAAGGTTCAGAACATTGGACAGAAAGATGTATGTAGGGGTGTCCGATATATTTTTCGCCCACAATTATTTCCGTCAACATTTGATGTCCTACAATTATTACTAGTACATTGTTATTGTACTGTTGTCATTCATAATAATATTTTTGCTATTTGGCTGGTTTAATTTAGAAAGTTTTTTATATTTATTTAAAGGTGTTCCATGTACATTTTTAAATCTTTTAATGGTTTTAAGGTTGGGTTAATTTATTAGATTTTTTTTTCCATGTAATATTATAATTAAAAATAATATAATATTTAGTTGTAAACCACTTTATTATGTACATATACTAAAGTCAACTAGTTTCAGTTGGACCCAACCTTCTTCAGGACAATATAGAATATCGTATAATCTATATACTATATTGTCGTTAAATATAATCGTTGATTTTAATTTTTTGCTTACGTCGAAGATTACGAGAAAAGTATTTATTTCTTATTTTAGTTTTATAATTTTATTAACACTACAGCAAGCCATGAGGCAGAATTACTATAGTGGATCACACGACAAAAACATCCAGGCTTGAGAAAATGATATAGATGTAGTGTGTCCTCATTAGAAATCGAACCCGGAGTCTCCTGTGTGAGAAGCCAGTATCATGCCCACTTGACTTAGCACGACCAGGTAAACCAGATAATCGAGGATAGTTCTGTTAGAAGCCTCAATAATCGGCGAGCTTGTATGAGAAGATGTATGTATGCAAGAGGAGTGTGGTGCTCTATTCTTTCTGCCTACCCCTGCAGGGAAACGGCATGATGGTAAGTTAGTTAGTTATGATTAAAATACCTTAAAAATATTTTTCTTACTCTAACTCTTTTTTACTTCTTTATTACTTTCTACTTTCTTACTCTTTCTTACTTCAATCTTTACTCAATATTGATCGTTCAGAAAACGAACGATCAATATGCAGCACGGCGCCGAGGATTCTGGACTAGATCTTCACGTCCCCAAACCCGGAGCACGCAATGCAAGTTGATGCAGCCGGTAATTACCAATAGCCTCCGGTTCTCTATCCGAGAAGTATTCCGTGTTCCTGTACCAGGTTGCATAAGATTGCAGTACACTGATATCAACATAGTGAAATTGTATATAAGGCCTATTTAGATAATAAAATTTTGTGAGGATCGATGCATTTGTTAGATGTCCTAATGGTTTTACATATTATATTGTAAAAAACAGCGTTAAATACAGTGAAAGATTTCTTGTGAAAAAAAAAAACATTAAACTAGAATGACACATACATACATATATGTGTGTCATTCTAGTTTTTATCATTATGCAGTGGAGAAGTATTTTATTTTATTAGTAACTATATAATACTATGTAAAAATCTGTTTGGACTGTGCCCGTCTCACTAGAGAAATTCTGTGTCGAGACGGGCATAGTTTACAAGCAATTGTTTAATTAATTAGAATTACAAGTAGATAGAATTACATTTATTATAAAAGGTGTATATGAAGAAGAATTTTAAAATGGAATTAATTTTTGGATCACTTTGTAGCAATAATTAATAAAGGTAAGAGTCAATATGTTTGGGTGAGTGCACCAATACTGGCTCTACCCATATTACGAATCCAAGTTTTAATATATAGTATAGACGTCCAGTTTGACAAATCGCATACTTGTGGAGTGTCAAGTGACGATAACGATACGCGCGCACGCCCATTTCTAATCCACTATAGATGTAAATTCAATAATAAATAATATTCAAAGTGATTTAAATAAAATCACAGCCGTAAAAGATTCTAAAATTAAACTTACCGTTGAACAAAACCTAAAAATTTTAGAAGAACTAATCAACATTGAATAAAACATAATTTTGAAAACAAATAATGACCTTATAAGATAAAATTATAAAAAATTACGATTACACAAAAAATTATTTTATAATTAACAAAAATAAATCACATGCCGAAATATTAACGACTAACATAAATAAACCCATTTCTTCCCAACTGAATTAAGCAATAATTGTGTCTGCTAATAAATTAAAAAATGAGGAAATAAAAAAAAAACATTAAATTGACAAAATTAAAAATTGGAATCACAGGACTGAAACAAATTGGAGGAAATAAAATAATAATTAATTGTGAAAGAAAAGAAGATTAAAAAAATTTAACAAAGGAAAAGGAACAAAACATTAGGAACAGAAATTAAAGCGGAAGAAATTAAAAAGAAACAACCATTTCTAATCATAAAGAGACTAGAACGAGGATAAACAGAAGAAGAAATTATAAATGGTATTAAAATCCAAAGCGAAGATCTAGAACAAGAAATAGACCATAAAAATAACATAAAACTAATAAAAAAAATAAAAAATACAGTTAAAGATGTCAAAGAAAGAGAAACCATAAACTACATCACACAAACGATGGGAAAAATAATATAAATCTTAATTGAAAAAAGGAAAATTATATATAAAATTTCAAAGATTATTAATCGAAGACTGCAATCCGTTGATACAGTGCTACAATTGCCAGAAATTCGGTTATATAGCACAAAGATGTCTTAATAGAACACAACCGCGGACTTGCCGACACTCTTCTAAAAATCACACGGAAGCCAGATAATCAAATACATAAAAAAAACCCATCTGCAGCAACTGCATCACGCAAAATCACAGTCTCAATATGAAATATCAAATTGAACACAGCAGATAACAAAGACTGTGATTACAGGAAAAAATGCTACAGATTGCTAAGGACAGAATTGAATATGAGTGAGTGTTCCAACTTAAAAACACCTAAGTCAATCAAAACAAACACCTACTCAATTTTATTATCTACATATTACATTTTCAAAATTTAATTATTTATTTTCATAAATTAAAATTTGACAGAGTATATAATTAACTCTATAGCCAAAAAAATCAAAAGAGATGAACGAATTTTTCATTCAATAAACGATGTAAATTACATAATAGAATCAAATCCCGAAAGTAGTCCGGTTATTATTCACATGAATATTAGGAGTTAGCAAAAAAATTTCGACGAATTCCTTGTAGTTGTATAAATTCATTAAACAGATTGGACGTGATAGTGTTAACTGAAATACACTCATCGCGTGACGTTAACTTCCACATATCAAACTATACATGCTTTGTAACTAAGGATATCATTAATAAAAATAGTGGGATAGGGATATTTGTTTCAAATACGTACACGGTACTAGATTTAGAAGAAATGAATATAAAAAATGTAAACATTTTAAAATTAAAAATCAAATACAAAAGTAATTCACCTAACATATTAGCCATTTATAGAACTTACTTATCATCTATAATAAGATTTATAGAAGAGTTAAAAAATATATCATTAAAACTAAAAAATGAAAAAACTATTATTTTAGGAGACATTTATTTAAACATAGCTAGCGACTACTCATGTAATAATAAAGATAATTACTTAAATATGCTATCTATTAAAATTTATGTCATGTATAAATTGATACATTAGAATCGTAAAAAATCAACTACTTTCTTGCATTGATCACATGCAAGAAGGTAGACTAGTGTTATTTTTGGTATCGTTCATACAGAGGTCTACCATTACTCGAATATATTAACTTACAAATACAACAAAAATATTAATCTTCATGTGACGGGAAAAAAATTGCAAACCAAAAATATTCATGTTATAATATTAAATGACACATTCGTAAACAAATTAAATTCTGAAAATGTACTAAATTATACCAATACAATAATGTCAACGAACGTTTCAACATATTTGAAGACATTATCTAACCATATTAATGCCGCTAAATATACCTTACCTAAATGCAAATCTTCTAAATACAAACCGATAAAACCCTGGATTACTCATGGTCTAATCGTATTAATTAAGCATAAAGAATTCTTAATTTAAAAAAAAAAAAACTAAATAACAAGCAATTAAATATACATCTAAAAATATACAAGAAAAAACTTTCATTCTTATTAAAAATACTTCGAAAGAATTCTAGAATCTGCACAAAATGATAGAGTTTGGAATATTATTGATGAAATTATGGAAAATAAACAAATAAAAATATCACACATGATTCAAAAAATTTATTAAAATAATATTGATTACGTTGATATTTACGGCGTAATAATGAAAATTGTCCGAAATTAAATCACCGAAGTATTAAAAAATCTATTTTTTGTTAATACGCATAAATTCATATTAATTAATTTATTTATTTATAGGTACATACGAAAATATATATATATATATACTTTTAAAATTACAATAAATTTTTCATTAGAATCTAGTTCTCGAGAATCTCACAAGTATACAAACTGCAAGTTTAAGTTTAAGTTAAAGCTTTTAGTTGTTTTTATAAGCGATTTTTTAAAAAAATGTCACATTTCCGAAACATCCCGAAGGAAGGCAGAAGAAAATTTCCTTTGACAAATTTTTAGTATTCTAACGTTAAACCTGATGATTTTCAACCTAAATGTTAATTGAATGGTTTTTTAATTTATATATTTTAGTATTAAAAGTGTTTAATATAATATTTTATACAACCCCATTGATGTATAATATGCCAGTAATAATAGGTTTTTTTTTATGGGAATTAATCATTTTCCCTTTATTTCTTATGGGAAAAATTCGTTTGGTATAAGTCCAAAAAACTGGAACAGATTATGGAAGTATACACAGATACCACAGTATATACACACACATACATATATTGTGAACTAGGCGTAACAGACCTAGTTCACAATATTTTATGAGTGGATACCTGACTAAATTACGAGTCGAAAATGTTCGAAGGAAGGTATACTTTTACAAAAATTTTATTAAAAATTAATAAGTAGTATTTTTAATTGGGTCTTTAAATATTCATGAAAAGTGATAGGGATTAATGATTGCTTTTCAGATTATTTGAAACCATGCATTACCTGACGCTGATGAAAACATTTATACTGAGAATACTATAAACGGTTGACGTATGGTTAACCGAGAGTTTTATTTAATATTTTAAATATATATTTGTTGATTATACAAGGTTGTCATTTCATGACATTCCAATTTATTGGGTTCTTAAACTTTTTCATGTTGTCTTCAAGAAAAATAGTACTGAAACCTACAAGAATGTAAATCAACGTTCTTGTAGATTATTTCGACTCTGAAATTTGTATTTTTCAATTAAACGGTTTGAGAATTTAAGAACCTTATACATGATAAGAGAATGTTTTAAAGAAATTTTGTTTGTTATAAATAGTTCAACCTTCTCATCTTTCGATAGAGCATTAATTTATTTTGGTAATTTATAACTTCTTTATTCACTGGCTCAGAAATTTAAAAGTATTTCCAAATATATAGAAAAAATGATAATAAATAAATAAATATTTTTTTTATAAAATCAAATTTTACAATAAAATCTTTCATCGATACAATCTTGGAAGAGTTAACAGTCAGGAAAAACTCTCTATGATCTATTTAAAATGCATCTCAAATACTTTCGACACATCGCCCATAGAGAAGATGACAACTTACAAATGCAAGTGGTAATTTGAAACGTGGAAGATCGGGGAGAAATAAGACGATCTCCTATTCGCTGAACTAACCAGGTCAATGAAGCGATGGAGTAGTGTAGGAAGATCATGGTGGAAGATTATCAAAAGTATAAAGGCAGAATATCCGGTGATCATCAACAATGAGGCAACGAGAAGAAAAGAAAACCAAACAATTCATGTTATAATATTTCGGTACTTGTATGGGTTTGTTAGTATAAGTTGAAAGTTGTTCAGAACATGAGCTAAATTACAAGTTAATTGAATATTACAAGTAATTGTAATTTATTTAAAATTGTTAAACTTGTGGTATAATAATAACTAAATATCACATTATCATGTTGGCACACACATCGGTTAAGATAATTCTTATTCTGACCATGTATAATTTGTTATTAAAGTTAAAATCATTATTTATATAAAAATTAAATTTAGACCTTAGAACGTAAGAAAAGATCAACAGAATTATTTATAATTATAAAAAAAAAATTGATTCTGTTATGATTGATACTAGTACAATAGTATAATAATAATAATAGCGTGATCAGGTTTTTTTCAGGATTCAAATTCAAAGGATTTTTTCAGGTTCAGGAGCATAATATTCACCCAGTATGTATCTTTTGAATGTAGGGGCTCTAAATCGGACTTCGGCAACTTGTTCATAAATATTAACTTATCCAATTTTAATATGAGAAGAAAATCATTATTTCTGTTGAAATATTAATTGTTGATTGCTCAATGTTGTCTTGTAAATAAAATGTATTATTAATATAACTTTTTTTTCTGTTGTCCGTAGTTTTAATTGAATTCTTCTAGCTTATTATTTAATCAAAGTTAGCGCGGTTTAATGGTTATATTCGCTTAGAGATCAGTAGTTTATATAAAATCCGTGTCGCGGAGTGGAATGGAATATTTTAAAGCTGGTGTATTTGGCCGTAAAAGAAAATTAGCTTTGAATTATATGACATTGCTTTTCATACTGACTTAACTTAAGCCGGGATATAGCTATTTATGTCAGAAAATTAGATTATACTTCGAAAACGACCTTAAAGACTTTCATTCTCTAATGATGTGAATGCATGAACTATATTAACAAATAGCATTTTTATTCAGCGAGTACCTTAATAAAATTTGTCACGAAAAATATGTTATAAATACATTTTTGATTTCTCTAATTTTTACTCAAGTATTTTATTTACAACTTTACCCTTACCGGAATTACTTACTTTACTTTCAAAATATTGACATCAAAAAGATTTCGAAGGTGCCGAGTATCGAGACCCTGATACCTCTCACATGCCCTATCACAGCGTTCTATCGAATGTTGCGTCAAATTTTCATACAAGTATATAATGCCAAATTTTTCAATTTTATAATATATTTTTTTGATACTATTGATATATCTACTTAATTATTTATATAGATTTAAAATCAACTTTTAGTACTAATAATATTTAAATGTATTAAAAAATAGTTACTTCTGGTGAAATATGTTGCGAGCTTAAGATATTTTTAAACGACTATTTTCACACGTTATTTGTGTTTTTCTGTAATATAGTGCGAAGATTCTTTGTGGAATCATGCGGAAAACTGGGATTTGATAATACACCAAGAAGATTTTAATTTTATTTATTTAGTTGAATTTATGGATATTTATTTCGAACCTAAAAAACATATTCTAAGTAGAGGTGGTATGATACAAGTGTATGAGACTTTTTTTAAACATGTTATCACCTAGACAATATGGAATATTTCAAATAATTATTTGAGTTTTTAGATAAAAAAATAACAAAATATTATAAATTACCATAAGGTTTCAAATATTTATTAATATTTTAAAATTGAATAAATGAAAATTTAAAACAAATTTATGCGATGATGTAATGTAATGTATGATAATTTGATCAAAATATTATAAATATATTCTGCCATATATATATATATATATATATAATATATTTATTTATGCATAGTTTAATATTCCATTTATTTCATTACGGTGGTCTCCACTAGACTCTTTGTCTGTTCTGTAATCCTGGCTTGTTGGTTGTAAATATAACAAAAATGTCAGATATTCAATAAAATAATACTTACTTACCATTACGCCATTTCCCCGCGGGGGTAGGCAGAAAGGATGTCCTGACACACAATTCTCACCATTCTCCCACATTCATACATCTTCTCATACAAGCTCGTCGATATCTGATTTACCTGGTTTGTCAAGTCTTCCGCGGACGTCCACTATTTCTGGTGCCATCAACACGTGCATCATATATCTTTCTTACCATTCTCTCCTCATTCATCCGTTCCATATGATCAAACCATCTAAGCGAACCATTTTTAATCTTACTCATTATACTAACATCAGGTTTCCTTATTTCTTCATTTTTTACTCATAAATAGATTTGTCACGTATACACCTAAGTAATAAGGGACTCCATTGGGTACTCCTAGTCTTATAATTAATAAAAAAGCGCCGTTCAATTTATTCCCCGCAGTCACTCTCCTTTCCATATCATTCTCAGCCTTTCCGTTTCTATTAAACATACTTCACAAGTACACAAACTCATCTACCTGTTCCAAACATTTATTACCTACAAGTATTTTGCACGTTGTCTTGCTTTCCTTCTTCTCGAATATCATCATTTTAGACTTGTTGACATTCATAATAAGGTCGCTTTCCTTGCATACATCATACATTCTACTCACTAGACTGTAGTTCTTGTTCATTTTTCGCCATTAGTACTGCACTACAATATTAAACACAGATTTATATAATATATTGGAAAAATAATGGGTATTACAAATGCAGGCTGTGTTTAATTGCGGTGCAAGGTTGTCGGCATAATATTGGATATTATTATACGATATAATAAATATGTACTTAGTAAACATTACAATTTTAGTAGGTAAACCGGCGATGTCGCTCTATAGCGACTTCGATCATGAACTTCTGTATCCCACGAGGCATATAAAGAAGTGAAAGAAAATGCTTTGCGGTTGTTGAATGTTGTACATATAATTATAGTTTACAATCCACGTGTAAAACTCACAAAAAAGGGGAAAAAAACAGAAAAATGAAGACGTATCGAATTTACACAAGATTATCTTTCGATCACAGTCTCGAGTGTATTAAAACGTTTGAGACGAAAGTACGTGTCAAGGGGTCTTGGCACTTCTCCGCATTTCTTAATTTTAGATTTATTTTCAAAGGCGCAATCATTCTAAGCTGCTTTCGGGTGAACAATGGCTTCCAAGGAACAACTCGACCTGGTTTAACTGCTTTGAAATATTTGAGAAACGCAAAAAACTTTACCCTTTTACGTGTCGCGGCTTAAGTTTATTTTATGATGATTTTTTCTTTTAAGCTATATATTTTTTATACTGGCATAATTATGTTTTTTTGTTAATAGACGGCTAATACATTTTTTAATTAATTTAATAGAATCCTGGTACCGACACTAATGTATGGAAGTGAGGCCTGGAGCTGGCAGAAAAGGAACGAAAGTAGACTGAATGCAGTGGAAATGAGACGTATTTGTGGCAAATATATAATGAAGAAATAAGGAAAGAATGTAAAACTGATGTTAGTATAGTGAGTAAGATTAAGAAAGGATCACTTAGGTGGTTTGGTCATATGGAAAGTATGCATGAGGAGAGAATGGTAAGAAAGATATGTGACGCAAGTGTTGATGGAACCAGAAATAGAGGACGTCCGCGAAAGACTTGGCACGACCAGATAAACCAGATAATGGAGGATGGTTCTGTTAGAAGCCTCAACAATCGGCGAGCTTGTATGACAAGATGTATGAATGTGGATGAGGCAAGAATTGTGTGTCAGGACAGAAGAGTGTGGCGCTCTATCCTCTCTGCCTACCCCCACGGGGAAACGGCGTGATGGTAAGTAAGTAAGTATCAACTTTCGCCACTCCAATCTGTCTTCTGTTGTCCTTTTCCAAAGTTATAAATACATATTATTAAAATTCAATAGGCACATGGGCATATTTTTATAGCACGATTTTCTCCGTATATTTATTATATATATATTCTTATATATTAGGTTGGGTCTTAGGGCCGACTGTATGATCAGTAGTAAATTTTTACTATGGTAACTTTACCGGTTGTAGCGAAAAAAAGAAAAAATCTCGCCTCAGTGTGGCAAGACAAATAATCATGAATATGCTTAATTTTGTGCTTTATCTATGGCTTTACTCACCTGTTCGTTCGACATTTGTCACTTTTCTATCGGATTTTTTTCGGATTATGTGATAACGTATATTAAACAATGAGATCATCATAGGACGAACTCTCATCACTAAAATAGCGTGATATTGAATGATTAATTGTCGTATACAGCATCTTTCAAAGTATCAGTGCGACAGATGATTTTTGAAATAGCTGTAAAGAGTCCAACATATTTAACTAACGATATTCAGTTTTTACCATCCGATATTCAACAACCCTCGTTTTCTAATTTTTACTTTGGTATCTTTTTTTACTATAGTAAAAAGTTACCACTGATCACACAACTGGCTCTTAATGTCACACAAGGGTGTATTTATTTAGTCCTGCGATTTTTAATTTAGACTCCCCTAGTCACCGAGAGATCAAAGATCAATTCTTGTCTCGAGAAACCACCAAGTAAGTCCTATTTTCCATAATATATGCAATAATATACGTATCCTGATTAAAAATGTATGAATTGAATTTTAATTACAATATTTTTGTAAGTTAACCTTATTTATAGTTTATCTTTTGCGAAGTGTGCTAAAAGGTATTTAACGAACGTGAATTTTACAATGAAGTGTACATAGCAGCCTAAAGAGTTTAGGTTATACGTGTAACAATTTTCTTTATTAGGTACCTACAGAAAAATACATTAATATTAATTTTATCCAGTTATAAAGCTCCCTTTCTGATTTGCTCTAGGTCAGGGGTCGGCAGACTTTCCAGTAAAAAAGCCAAATATTAAGTAAACAGAATCTTAAAATTTTCATAGAGCCGCAACATAAATATTTACTGTAGCTGTACACACGTTAATGACGAAAGAAAAACGAGGAAAAATCGAGATTTCACAGTACGGTCAGAGGCTAAAATATATGGGTGTTATTAGCTTAGTACCTCAGTGCACTACTTATAAAAAAGAAAACAAAATTATTAAGGCTTTGTTAAGTTTACTAGTTAGAATGGTGACGAAGTTTTGCTATGTCTGGCGAGTGACTACTCGTTCAATTTTAGGTATGTTTGTAACTTCCCAACTTATTTTTTATTCAATTCATGGCGTAGAATGTTTATTCGTATAAATAGGTAGAGCCAAAAATAAACAAATGCTATTTGTTTGTGGCATATGTTTCAGGCAACCTATTCCATGTATCAAATATGATGAATATATGAGCTGTAGTTGAAGAGTCGCTAATGCCTATGAAAAGAGCCGCGGTCTGCCGACCCTTGGTCTAGGTGATCCGTAAGCCAAAGGTGGAAAACAGGTAGAATTGCCTCTGAATACCTTAATTACTGCTATTTTTGCTACTCTGGAACCTTTTAATTACTGCTATTTTTGAGAGCAGTGAAATTTATCAAAGGTCACACACCAACAAGACCGAAATGTTATTTACATTCTGAGTAAATTTTTGAAAGAAAATAAGTTTTTTGTTGGACTACCGCTACTCGATTTAAGTGTATCGAATTTACCTAATAATTTATATTTTTTATTTATTATCTTTGTTTTATTAACCACTGAATTGAGTTTAAATACATCTACCGGTTTCGAAAAATACCATTTTCTTCTTCAGGGTGTCATAACTAATTAAAAACATATATTATTGTTTCTTCACCAGAATCTATTTTTAAAAAAAAACAACAATTATTTAAAAAATAAATTTAGTACCTAACTCAATTCAGTGGTTAATAAAACAAAGATAATAAATAAAAAATATGAATTTTAACCACAAAGTTAATATTGCTAATTTTAAAAGTACCTAATAATTTCATTACAAACGGCTCTTTGAATACAGTCACACATTAATCGTAACAATGAATTAAATGAATCTTCGTAATTTTAGCTTGTTTTTATGTATTGATTATTTTTATTGAAAGCGGTACATCAAACGTTTGCTTTTGAGTGTTAAAAACAATATTAATGTTTATTTTAGTTATTTCTCGTATCTACATATTAAATAGTTTCATAATAAAATGGATTATTAAATTAATTTACGTAGTATTGATTTGGAAGGGTAGATATTTATGATTCAATATTTTTTAAGCTTTGCGAGGAAATTAGTCGAGACTTCGCGCGACTATGCTGCATATATTTATAAAAGTTAACAGTATATTAATGAAATTTATTTATTATATATATTTATTATGCATTAATTAAATACAATATTTATTGAAGATTACTCTTGATTTTTTTTGGCTTCCGAATGAACATTGTTAAGACGAAGAGATGACATAAAAAAAATTCCAGGAAGTAACTGGATGCGAAAAATAGAGAATTAAAAAGTGATGTGGGTTGGAAAACAAGGATTGATTTTAATTCTAATGATTTCTAATTTATAATATTTTGATATTTAAGTTTACACGAGTAAAAAATGTCTCATAATATATAGTTGTGAGACATTGACTAATGTCATGACAATGCAGTTATTAATATGTAAATATCGTAGCTCGCACTTCACCCTCCATTCCCTTCCCTCACCCACCCCTATCAACGCCTTAAAGTAAATTTCTCTAGAGTAATCTCAAAAAAAAAAAATATAAAAGTGATCAAACAATGACGCCACACTTGTTACCATGGTGATTCAAATCTTATTCAGTACCCATAAGCATAAAACTTATTTACAAGTATTATTATGTATGTATAAAATGTTGGGACATTTCATAAAATATCCAAATGTAATCAATTTACACCCCTCTATGAGTAGAACTGAAAATAAAATACAGACTCGTTTTTGCATGAGAAGTTTTAACGATTTTCCGCCCAAGTTACACTGTGAAATGTTTCGAGGGTAGAGAGTTCATAATTTAGGAGTCAGTTGCTCTCAAAGGACTCTATAAACTGGCTGTGTTCGGAGTAGCCGCTCAATTTCAATGTTTTTCTCGACCATGTTATCTCTGATTCTTGGAATAAAAGGGATCCGTCCTTAGACCTAATTCCAATCTCGATATTCTCGACCGTACATTTTTGTATTTCGGGTATTTTTCAAGATGGAAAAATACATTTATTTCTCGTTTTTGGTACCCGTGAATTAAAATTATAAATCAATGTATTTTAAATGGTAATACGATATATGGCATTTTAAAATGATTTACTTAAATTTTTTTTTTATTCATTCAAATTATAATAATAATAGCGGTCCTCGTAGTCTAGTGGGCACGACAATGACTTCTCATATCGGGAAGTCCGGAATTAATTCCTGGTGAAGATACAATACACCTAAGTCATTTTCTCAAGCACTGGTGTTTTTTTGATGTGTTTCACTACGGTAATTGGGCGTTTAGGGGTATTGATTGCGTATTCAAATCAAGCGTTGGCGTCACCACTTTAGGGGATGTAATTTTAAGGGTTGACACTTTGCGGTGTTATTGTGTGGTTAATGTTTGCATAGACTCGTTGAGGTCACCAATGTGGATTAATTGTAAGAAGAATATGTACGCTGAGAATCTAGGCCGCTGTATCTTCTCGCTTCTTCCGTATGTATATAATAATAATAATAATAATGTGTTTATTCCAGTGTGATCAGGTTTTTTTTTAACCCGATTCGCCGTAGAGATAATACATATTATGTTATATATTAAAGGTTATGAAATAAATATAATGCTATGAAAAAGAAAACCAAGAAAAATATTAATAAATAAAAAAATAAATAAAAAAAGTTAATAAAAAGTAAATAGTTCACACATGTATACACACAAAATATAAATATTACATATATAATATAACTACTTCAGTCTCGGCCATTGTTGTATATGTAGCTATTTTGTAGGCGCTGCTTCTCTGGTCAGGGAACCAGCTTTCCATGAGAGCGCCGCTTGCACCAGAGAGTTGGTGCTGAACTCCAGCCGCAGCTTTACGCCCGTAATTCGATATCTCAGAAGCGGAACGAATCCATGTATATGGCCTTCGGTAAACATTGTAGATGCGCTGCAATAACGCGCCAATCCGAACACTATTCTGTATGAGTTGTCGTACTGACTTTGGAGACGGTTATACGTCACTTGCTTGTATTTCGAGTTCAATGTCTTAGAAGCGGAACGAATATGCAAAGCTAAAACTTATTATGATTTGAGTTTGCGTGTACAGCTAGAGTGGTTAGGTTATGACAATGAAATAGTATTTACTGGTTGGCATTTATTTAAATATTTAATTTACATTGATCGTTATATTACAAAGTGTATGATAGACGCAGTATACTGGAGGCGGTGCCGAGGTGCGGAAGATGTATTTGAGGAGTGTTCGGTTCCAGTTTTCCTCGGATCGGTTGCGGCGCGGAGTATTGTTGTCTGGTTTAGTGGGTACTGGTCGGATTATATGGCTGTATGTGGCCATGTCTGTGCGGTGCGAGCAGTACCATCACAGGCGTTATGGATTGTGGTGGTGTTAAAAATTATATTTAATAATTTTTGGATAATGTAAAGACATACCGCATGAGATGTACGGGTGTCCAGCAGATTGAATCACGAAGGCGATATCAAGGAATGAATGGCGCACCGTTGTGACTGCGGTAATAGACTACCGAGTTCCACGAGACTATTAAAGAAGAAAAATATAGTCAAAATATAGTATAGAAAAATATTCATATAATGTATTAGAGTTTGATGATGATTTGAAATGATACGGCGTGAAAATATTTTAAAGAGAATACATTTTTCTTGTGAAGTTATATTTTCAGAACATAGTTCTATTGTATATGAATACAAATTAAATGAATCAACTAGAAATTTTTTGTTGCTACCGGGACAAATATTTTTTGGATATTTAGATTTTTCTATTTATCTTTCAGGTTGATCAATTAAATTTTTATTTTCATAAAAAGCAAACCGGTTTCGCTCAGCTCAAGATTCGTTAGGGCGTATTTAATAATAAATACAAAAAGAGTGCATCTATATATACAATATATACATAAAAAAGGATATATATTCTGGAGATAAATGCAGTGAATGGTGGTAGTGAAAACCTTAATAATCAAGTAAATTTATCCATTAGACCTATATTAGGCATTGAAACATATTGAATAAATCTATTGAGACTGTATATGCCTAACTTTAGTAATTTTAACAAAATCCTAGTATTTTATTAGCATCTGGATCTTATCTAATCTGGACATATAACTCATCGCTATGCTCGTGAGTTGTATAATTTCTAGTTCGCAGCTACCATCATCAGAAATTATATCTCCAAGGTAATTAAATTCTTTGATATTTACAAAATTTTAATTCAAGTTTTGAAAAGCTTTGGAAGGATATTCGTCCGGGAAAGCTGTTTAAAATGGCAATGCAATCATAGTAAAGGTGAGATTTTTTTTGTAGGTTTAAAAGTTAAAATTTTAGAATAAAATTCAATATATGAGATAAAACAATTTTTAAATTCTTGATGAAATTATTAAATGAAATAATTTAATTATTAAATGAATTAACCTAAAGTATTGATAAACAATTTGACTGAATAATATGATATAACCGCAGTAAATCATACTAGAAATCTCAAAAATAAAATATTTAATGAAAAGTGACCAAATAAATACGTCATTAATTGACGTTAATATAATATTAATAATGTTTGTACAAGGGGTTGGGCAACGGAATGTAGAAAGGGTGGAAGGAAGGTGGTACAGGGACAGGACATTAAGAGGTCAAGCACCAACCGGGAAGAACACGACTTACCTGAATTTCTCCTAGTAATAGTCACAGGTCTCCTGAACTTCAGAAATAAACTCGATGATTCGCGTAAAGTACTGTACTACACAGAGTAGCAGTTTCAGGACGCACAGCGAGAAACCGAACACATAACACTAACTGTAACGGTACTTCAGATCAATGTAACGAGCTCGTAGCATGACGTTCACACTTCTTACAGTTCAAATATTCATAGATATCAGATAGTCGTGCTCTGAGGTATAGTGAAGGGGAAGGGGTGGGAAGCAGACAGGTATAGTCGACATAATGGCGTTCGGCGTCCCGTGAACCTGTCATAAATATCGAATAAATTGAGTGCACTGATAAGTTTATTTTCAAAGATTTTGCGTATTCAACATATAAATGTGTAAGTTGTTAGAATTATAAAATAAGAAAGAAGAAAAAGAAAAAAGAAAATGTATCAAATGTACATGCGAAAGCTTTCCGATATTGCGTGGCATCGAATAAGAAAAAAAAATGTAGACCAAATCAGAGAAATTATTATCTACGAAACAAACACCTTAAAGACCGCGTAAATCGTAAAAAAAAACCTTATCTCGTAAATTGCCACCACTAACACGCGGGCCGTCTTTATTCCATCGGTTAGTCATGGAAGTGTGAACTGTGAGATATGAACTTCAGCTATAACTTTGCTCGGCCCTCGCTTGTAAAGCCACTGGAACCCTCCGCCGCTTATCGCGACCTTGCGCAGTGCCCCTGAACTGATTAACATGAAAATATCTCAATTAATATTATTACGAGAGCAAAAATAGCGTAGGTTTGGTAAGGGTGGATTCTCAGAAAGATCCATGAATATGGAACACGCAGGAGAAAAAATACTTTAAGTAGTGTAATTATTATCAAGGAGAACACATTCTTATTGTGAAGTTGTAATTATTCAGAACATAGGTCTGTAATATTTTAAATACTAATTAAATGTATTAATTAGAAAGATGTACATATAAAATCAATTTTATCGTAAAATATTGTTGTTATTGCCGGGATTCGAACCTTGATCTCTTCCAATCCGGGGAACGTGCATTATTCGATTATGCTATACCAACACAGTGGATTGACGATAAATTTTCGAACCTGTATGTTATACTTTTCAAATTAGTACATCTATCGTTCCATTATTTGAAAGCTTTCTATCTATCTACTTTGTTTTTACGGAATCCTCTCATTCTCACATTCAAATCTAATTTTTTGTTTTGCTTTGCTTTATGTAGTAGTACCAGTAGTGTTAGGTATATGTTTTAAGAAAAGTTTGTATTTTGTCGTTTGACAATGGATTCACTAGCGATGCAACATTCCATCTTGGCTCTACAATTCGAACCGAGTAATGATAAAATGATGAAGTAATGGTGCGCACCCTCACACGTTCATTAATAATGACAGAAACTACTCGTCAATACTGAGGCCCCGATGCAGAATATCCGGATACTCTTTATTACTTGTTATCGTTCCAATAATATCGACTTTAAATGATCATTAATATTGTTAAATTTATTTCACATTACTAAGGAGCAATTTTCCCTCTAAGTTGCACGCGTGTTCACTTATCCATCATTAAATATTATTAAATAATAAATCCAATTAATGTTTTCATAAAAAATAATACCTATAAGTAGCAAATTGTGGTGTGTGTGTGTGTTTAAGTTATTCAAACTATGATTGGGTCGAGATTGTGTCAGAAGGTTAAAATGCTGTGAGACGTAAGATCCTAACTTCTTCTGTAGGGTGTCTATTGTAACTAGAGCAGGGTATATAAATGAAAGAGCACTTGCAAAGTCTCGTTTATTGATGAATTAATACAATTTTAAACGCGCGGTTGAACTCTGGAGTGACTCGCCGGAGATACTGTTGTTCGAGCGGCCTGCGGAGAAGTGGAAGTTTGTTGCTTAAACAGTAATGCTCTAGTGCTAATAATTATTCGCTGCTGCCCATTGATCGCTCTGGTTCGGGCCCTAAGGGTTGATAGGTGAGCTCTTACCCGGCCATGTCTACGGGCGCGAGTAGGGTCACCACAGTACAATCTCTCGGAGTTTTACGATACGTTGATGATTATAGGTATGTTATAAAAAGTAAAATTGTGTTATATTTATACCTTTACAACCTCTCAAATATAATTGTGAATAATTAATGCACAAATCGTAACATTAAATAATTGGTGTAAAAAAAACTCACGGGGATTTTTACTTTGCTCAACTTATTTTGCTTAGCGTGCGCTAGTACTCTTATCTTAGAGGGAACGTTGCCGGGGAAAGGCTAAGTGTCTAATGTTCTATATATTAAAGGGGATTATAGGCGGACGCCACTGTTATGGCACGAATGAGATTCCTCTTGGAGAATCGACTCGAGTGCGCCTAAAGAACAATATAGAATTCAGCGTGAAGTGATCTAAGATTCAATCATAATCTATGATTCATTGTTTTGGTCGCGGATTAGAATGACGAATAGATATACACTCTCAGATATCAAAGTCTCATTGAGGATCATCATGGACGGGCCATTGCGGCGCTTGATAACGGATGAGACTTTTATCTCGCAATTCGGAAAGTTTGTCGGTATGCAAACCTCGAATTACAAATGCGAATGGTCAAATGATGTGTTCTCGGTATTATTTTATAGAATTAAGCACTTTTTAGATGTGTATCTATCTACAAAGTTAAGAATGCAAATATTATGGTTCGGACAAATAGAGAAGAATAGGTTTTTAAAATAATAAAACTCCAAAACCTTGAATATCTCGGACACGTAATGAGACGTTGGAAATCGTGGCCCTGGAAGAAGGAACATATCATGACTGAAGAACCTGAGGTTTGGCCAGTCTACAGTGGAGCTCTTAAGGGGTGAAGTTAATAAAATTATGATTGCCACGTAAATACTTCAAATACTAATTTTTATAGTAACGCACCTACATAAAGACTTCAGAAGCTTTGGAATGATTTTGGTTTTGTAGATATATTCCGATAGATATATGTTGATGTTTTTGATGCTGTTTCGAGTCAAAGCTATAATTGATTTTGGTACTTAGTTTTTTTTTCTTTTCTTTTTCTTATTTTTTTTTTCTTTTAAATTAATTCTATAAATTTATGTTTTATATGTATTCCATGCTACTAGTGTAGCTGCTAATATTTTTTTTATAATTAATTTTGTGAAAGCTCACAAAGGCGTGAATACGATAAAAATATAAATAAATAATCGTGTTTTTAATTAAATACACGGCTTATTGTTTATAATTTAAATCTTTAAAAAAATATTAAATTGTTACGAGTGCCAAGCGATCAAAATGTTTGATAATTTATCATTAAAACGTCAAATTTCACTAAATACTATGCTAATTTTCATTTCCGTAGGGTATTTATTAATACCATGTCGTTTCGTCTGAAATGTTACAATATAATTCAAACTAACCGCAACCAGATATATCTGTGGTGATAGCAGAGCTGGGGCCTAAATAAATTACTAATATATTATTCGTAAACTGGCAGGTGTGCCCGGCTTCTCACAAGCTTGTCTACTATTATTTATTTATACCGATGACTTATATAGCACATTAACACTTATATGTTATAAAATTAAAAAACATTATTTTTATTATTTATTAATATTTAATAAAAATAATTATTAAATACAAAACCCACATAATATCGTTCCAGATACAAATTTACATAAAAGATACGAATCTACTTAAAAAAGATGTTAAAATATATTACAATATAATATACAATTTTCCAATTTGCTCAATTTCAACAGTATAAACATACAAACAAATATATATTTCACAATATATTTAAAGACTTTAATCAAATACATATATTATATGACCCCTGTATAGAATATATCTTGTTGGTTGGAAAAAAATATTAATAAATAAAATAAAAATATTTCTGGCAGGGAACCAAGATACATACCAGACATTGTCGAAGAATCAAACAAGACGTGAAAATAGCAATTTTTAATCTCTTTATTAATACTGACTTGTTACAAAGTTCAACAGGGGTAAATATTTAAAATAAATAAAATATATGTTTTAATATTTGATCTTAAGAATGTACAAATAAAGTACATATATAAAAAAATATAAATCAATGAATTCAATTCTGATATACAAAATCAACAATGTAATTAGGTTTATGACAATTTGGCAAAACAGTCTACAAGGGGAGTAGCTAAGACAAACGGAGGTAATTGGCGTCGCCAAATTTTTTTTGATTTAAAAAAGATTTTATAGGCGTATGGTAACGATTTTGGTAAAGGTGAAAATATAAAAAGGTAAATCTAAGGAGTATATAAAAATGTCACATTTTTTCACGCATTTTTTGTGAAATTTTTTACTGGAGTACTCACTGAATGAACATATTCTATGATAAAATCACAATTATTTAAATACATTATATTACTTCCCTATTTAACAATTTGGTTTAGACGTGATCAGAAGTCTGTAAGAATTTTTTTAATGGAAGTAAAATAAATTAGCGAAATACAATATAGCGATTATAATCGAAAATTGAAATTCAGGGTCCTAAATTAGGAGTGAAGTGGATATTTAGTCCACGTAAAATTAAATTTTTAACGTGTTTTTGACATTATTTGACATCCATAATTAATAAAAATAGTTAACAATACACTCGTGAATGAATTGAAAATTCATATATTATAATATATAATAAACTTGTTTACATGTTTAATACAAATACCTGCGGACATATATTTTTATGGAGTGGCTGTTATAATGGTATGAAAAATAAACAAACCAGTAATCCATTACTAATATTAATATAATCATCCATGGACTCACATAAATGGAGTGAAATATAATTTTTCTTTGAAATATACCTTGGATATACTCTTTTCGGTGTTAGTACATTTTACGAACTACTTCATTTCTATTGTCATTTAAGCATATAAAATTCTAAATTAGAATTTGTTCCTGGATTTTAAAATTTAATATTACTGTTTTTTGTACCTATTGTAAACTGAATTTCGTACATGTATTTTTTTGAATGTTGATACTATACGTAATAATTTATTTATATAAACATTACAAACCCTTTTAAGTATAGTATGTTTCACACAGAATAACAAAACAACATGGTAACAAATTTTTTTTTGGCACGTACCTTTTAGAATTTAGTTGGCTTTATTTAAATCATTTCATCACTTAAAGTGGATAATTAAGTTGTAACTTTTTAGTAGTCCTAAAATGGATGTGCTTCGTCAAGCTACAAAAGTTTTATTATTGTGCACTTAAAATCATTCATTTTATAATCTTCTTCTTTTGCTGATCTGCGTCCTGTGTTGAATACAGATCAAACTTTTTTGGATTTCCGTATTTCCATCTCTTGTGTTTCGTTTCCAATTTTTGTCCTAAAATTTGCGCGATGACGTCTGATTATAGCGTCAAAAATAAAAACGCAAGAGACAGGGACAGTTTTGGAAGGTAAGAAAAGCGAGATCTGTGTTGTACAACGGACGCAGATTGGCAAAAGTAGAAGATTAAAAAGTGAAAAGGCTTAAGTCTAACAACTTGTCTGATGTAATTTAACGTCTTGAAACAAACCTACATTTATTTAAAATTTCAACAACCGTCTCAGGATAGGCTAGTTTTAATTAATCAGTAAAGGGAATTTTATAACTCTAATAATGTATGAATGTCTAATACTCGTCCCACTGTTACTTTATTTTAAGTGTTTTTTTTTGTCTTGCAATATAAACATTTCTAAGAGAAGACAAAAAATACGATAAATGTCACTTTAGTGTCAGTGAGCGAATGCTTATTTTAAAAAGAGAGCAGGCTAAAAAAAACGTTTTGTTTGATGGGCATTGTTGCCAAAACTTTCTCTTGTCTTTCTCGAATTAATTTCCTTTTGCAATGCAGAATATTTAAATAAGAAATATTCGGAATAACATTAAGCCCGTGAATTTATAATGGAGAAGTGAGAAAAGGCTGTCAACAACTTCGCTTTGTGAAATGCTGGCAGAGATAATTGTTGGAAATTTTGGATGAGCGTTGTTATTTTGCCTTTTTGTTAACAATGAATCGCAAGGGTTTTTGTTAAGGAGCTTTCGAAACTTTGTGATAACGAAATTAAACTCGACGCGTTTAAACATAATCATTATTTATAATGACATTTTGAATATTTGTTGTTATAAGTGTAAAATGGTGTAATATTTACAGTGTTAATATATACATACTTTTAGACGGGTGTATTTATACATATTAAATTAGGATATAACGATGAATGATAAACCAATTTTTTTGATACGATTGAAAATAGTAATTTGCCGGTTTCCTAAACCTAAACCAACATGCTAAAACCGAATAATGCCAAAAAAAAACAGCCATGAAAATATTATAAGTTTGGATGATCGTTTTCCATCTGAGGTGTTCAGAAACAAAAACTTCACTATCCAACTGATAAAAATAAAGAGCGAAGTATTTGATTATGATTACCTGGCAATAGTGGTAGTTTTATAATGAATATCGGCTTTTATGTATGTTTTCAGGAGTAGATATCATATCAATTTTAAAATCTCCTCTCTGGCTATAAAATCAGTTTATCCCAATTTTAATAATTGTAAACATGTAGTTTTGCTTCAGAACTGCTTATTCTAAGGTGGTACTAAGGGTTCTAAGGTGTACATGTAATGTACATGTTTTACAATTTTTATCTTTTCTTTCTTTTAGTGCATTATCTAACTACCCAAAAAAAACTGATTACCGAATATTCATTAATAAAAATGCGAACTGAATATAATAATGTGTTGAAACAACTGAATGAGTCATGATAGTGTCTGCCCGCACATACAGCGAGAATATGATTTAGAGGCTTTGCATGTAAATTAAAATAAACGTTTGTTTTACTTTACATAATCAATTTTAATGGTACAGCTATTTTGTTTAAAGCATTGTAAAACATGATTTATTTACTATTTTTATATTTAAATGATGGACGTTATAAGAAACCACTGGTAAAAAACGGAAGCATTCGATATATGGTTGTGCCAATGTATGTAAAAGATCTCCTTGGTAATATTAAGATCAGTGATATAACTATGCCAATGCAGTGCATTAGGGCGTACGTTGGATAGTGGGTCAAAAAATTCGCGCCCTACATTTACATTGATACTTTACGACACGTTTCCCAGATTTAACAGTAATTCACAGCGAAAAATGGAATTATAAAATTTATAAAATTGTTTCTCACGTGGATTATACAGTATACAGTAGAACATTACATTAAGGATTATACAGTATACAGTGGAAATATACAGTATACAGTAGCAATACCAGGCTACTGTATTGGATCAGGGACTAGACCATCGCCGCTTAGAACACTTATGTTATTTTCATGATAGTGTAAATATTATATAAGACAATGAACTAATTTTATTTTTACTATTTATTGGATAAACCACGCAGTACTAATATTCGTAAATCTTATATGCAATGCTTCTTTAGGAGGCTCTTTTTATATTCTGCATTGGGGACCAATTTTCATAGTTACGCCACTGATGAAAATTAAGAAAACTATAAACAACTATCAAACGAAAGAAAGCTCCATACTTCGGACACATTCTCGGCAGTGTGAAATATGATCTCTTACAACCAGTGGCGTGCAGTAAGCATAGATTTAGGTTATGCTGTTACAAATGATATTTCACAATCATATATGATATATGTTATACAATATATGCTGTACATAGGATTATGAACTTTTGTTTAACCAACATCTTTAGACACAATGAATCCATCGTTTATACGACCCTACCATGTGTTTATTAGTAATTTTAGAGTACTATTATTAGTGTTTTTAAAGTTTAAGTTTTAAAGTAAAATAATATCTTCTTACCCATATAAAAACTAATATAAAAATGTGTGAACGTTTTTAAGAACACTTTCTATGACTGACTATGATTATTTCATTGTTTGAAAATCCTTCACGTCAAAACTAAAGGAAATAATTATTTTTATTAAAGGTTAACGTAGGAAATAGTTCTGCCAATTGATTTTTGTTTTTCCCAAATCAAAAACAAATCCATGCAGCAAATGCACGTCGGACGCAAAGAACGATTATGAAATCAACACTTAAAAATAGTAAGATAGTAAAATTCGTGAATTAGTTAAAGAGGAAGCAGACACTTCAATGATTTGCACCCAGTTGTAAACCTTCCAAATGTTATTTTGTTAATAAACAGCATAAGTAATGACTTCATACAAAACGGATCAACCGAAAGATTTTCAATTCAGTAAATAGCCAATTATATGACTTGAGCAATACGAGTATACTAGCTCAAAAATATATAATTGTAATGTGAATAGCTACAATGCGTCGATTGTAGCAACTAGAGCTACGGTTGTCGTGGTAGTTTTTAGAACAAAGCCATTCAAGTTTCTACTAGTACACATATGGGTCTAATTGTAATAAATTCGTAAATATGCATTCACGGCCCATATTATAGATTATTTAATTTATATTTGTTTCCCAGAATTTTTAGTAATGCACAGCTTTTTTGCCTATATGCACTGCACGCCCTTGCTTACAATTCATTATGTAGAGGAAGATAGAAAACAGCAGGGACAGAAAGAGGTTGTTTTCAATGTCCAAAATGCTAGTGACTTCCATATAATAAATCGAAATCGAAAAAGAAGAATAAGAAGAAGAAAAATAAGTAGAAAACGTCTTGTGTACATATTTCGTGCTCGTCCTAGGATGAGTTTTAAACACAATTATTTGAATGTAGTTTTAAAATATATTTTATTTACTTAGAATAATCTTTTCGTCTTAAATTATAATTTTAAATAAATTAATCAAAATGAAATTTCATTAATATAAAAGTATTTTTCTCACTTACCGCTTTGTGTGTTTGACATTACTTCGAAGCAGGAGTAAGTTGAAATGTGTCTCAGTTCTGATTTAAGGGCAGACAGATATCGTGGAAATTATATAGTAACTTAATAAATAAACAGCGTTAATGAAGCTCGGGCCGGTATTTAATTTTGAAAATTATTTGTATAAATAGTTTCAAGTTATTTCGGTTTCCGCTGCCTACTTTTGTATATTAACATATACTAATTCTTTATAATACTTCGACAAAAACCAACGCGTAATTCTCTTTTACACTTTTCTAACTACATTATAGTTAAAATACAAATTAAAAGTAATAATTAGAAAGATATACATAAATAGATAGATAGAAAAATATTGTTGTTGCTACCGGGATTTAAACCTGGATGTCTTTCAATTAGGGGAACGTGCATTATCCGATTATGCTATACCAACACAGTTGATGGACGACAAATTTTCGAACCTATATGTTACGCTTTTCATCTATCGTTCCATTATTTGAAAGACACATTGATACAACTTATATATTATTAGGGAGAACACATTCTTATTGTGTAGTTGTAATTATTCACAAATTTTTATCAAAAGTTTATTTATTTATTTTTATTTTATCAAAAGGCATGAGGCATAATTTGCCGTGTGGATAATTTAACCATATTATTCGTCCACGCGGAGGTAGAAACTGTATATAAACAAATATACTTTGATGGACAAACTTTTGATTGAAATAATAAAAGTGCCTAGTGATTATCTGTACCCACTTTCGTATGCTGCGGGACATCAGCCGCACTCTGCTGTGAATACAATTTACATCTAATCTCCTACAACAACTACAATATTATACTGGCCGGCCGCCTTATAATAATATCTCAAGACTTAACGAGAATCTCGTTAATGATTATAAATTCAGCGTTTAAGTGTTTCTATTATTCACAACAAACTCGGAAGAGAGTTAGTTAACGCTACAGTGATAAACATTTACAAAGATATCTGATGCGGTTGAGAGAAAAGGTAGAGTACATAATTAATGTATAAATGTTTATGTTTCAAACAAATCGTAATACACATTTCGAATTATAGCGACGCATTGAAATATTGTTTCAGTTTCTTTAAATTCTCATCTGTGCTAAGAGAACGATCCTTGTCATTCTTATTCTCTTCTTCGTAAGGTTGTAAAAATAAAACACGCAGGCTTCATATCAGGTTTAAAGACTATAAATTTGTCTTGTTGACTTTAAAAATGCCTGTTGCAGCTCCTATTTTTCCAAAAGAAAAAAAGGTCCTTTGCATTTTATTAATGAAATTTTTTACATTTATTTTTATTTTTATTTTTATTAAACCCTCAAGGCTTTCAGTAAAATTTATAAATGTTTGAATTTTCGTTCCTTTTTCTATTCTTGAAAAGTTGATGTGCTATGTATGATGCTCGTCTGTGTAACATTTACCTTCTAGACTCCTTTTTACGTACATGCTCATTTGTTTTTATTGTATAATTTATACACTAGTCTCTTAACTGCATTTGCATAATTCAATCTTTTTTTCTCTTTATTTTGGTATCATTTATGCCCTCAGGATGTTTTGCTGAGTGAAACTGAAACGAGATAAACAAATTCTGCAGTGGTTCCAGGAAAGGGTTAATGTCTTTCGGTGCTCTTGAAGACACAATAGAAATGCACGATTCCTGAACACGTTGAAGTCCTCACATATCTCCATTTTATATTTTTTAAGTCTGTTATTTACCAGAAGCGTCCAATAAACATTCAAAAACTTGATCCTTTAACAGATACGAGCAATTATACTAATCCTTTTAATATCCATTAAAATTTTTTGAAAAGTTAAATATTCCCAAGCTGGTAAAACTTTTACAATTCGAAACTAGATGCTATGTTTGAAAATGTTTATAAGTTAGTGATAATTATGAATAACTAAAAAATAATGATTTAATTATACACTCAATACCGAGTGTGATTATTTGTGATGTCCAACATCGCATCCAACATGTTAATATGATTTCATAATATCTGAAAAGATGACGTGAATCCTGCACCGAATAGGATCTACCGAACGAATTGTGCGATCTTCGAGTCGCGCGTTCCGCGGATTGGATTACGACGATTCCGGTCGTAAATCGGAATCGCCGAAGGGTGGGCGGTAAAGGAAGGAAGGAAATAAGGGACCTGAATTAACGGACAAGGGTTGATGATGGGATAAGGATTCCAGTCGAAAGACTAGTGATTTCGGGGAATCGGGAATCTGAAGGACTGCTCGCCTTACCTTTTGTATGACGCTTTCTCACCCCGAAGTCGTAGCCGAGAATCACACAAACGGTATGCGGCGGACAAATCTCCGCTTCCAAACGAAGACGGCGATATCACAAATTTCACCGCGGCACACAAAAACAACAATCCTTATCACTGTGCACACAATTCACAGGACATCCAAAACAATACAGCACTGGTGCACCGTAGTTGAACAAATCCACACCACTAATGCTCTCGCGATGTCTAGATTGAACAAATTTCGTTCTAGTTGACGTCTGCTGACGTCAAGGTCACTAGTCACACTGAAGCCAAGCAGTAATGAAAAAGGATGGGTGGGAATTTGAACGTGGAAAGGTGTTAATAATACGAGTCGCGGCCGATTCGCAAGACGCGGCAAAATTTATGAATACGGAACAATATTTGTTCTATTTAATTGATTTATTCCTATGGTACGTAAGTGTACAATATTAACCATAGACTGTACAATATATATAAAACAAGTTTCATACTATTTAATACTCATTTTTCATTGCTAACAAGTTCTCTTAGTAATATTTTCAAACTGAAATATCGAAATCGGCATGTAAAATATCAAAATTAATATTTAATTATTATTTTTTTTTACATATATAATCTCTATGCTTGTAGACAAATTTCTGACAATAGCATTGGAATATTTAACAACACTTTTAAACTGAAAAGAAAATAATCTACCACTAAATATCAGTTCACTTTAATTCAAAGCTTTTCACAATCCTCTTAATAACATATAATATTTTCAAAGATACTCTAATTACGTTGTAGATACTGGGGAGACTTTTGCAATTTTTGTTGTAAATTTTTTGCTTCACAGTATACACGTAAAATAATTAGAAAATTTCAGCTTTGGTAACACAGCAGCGAATAATTGAAAGATTCTGTGATACTCAAACTACTTTATTGAAGTTTCTACCCTTTGTATATTTAATTTTTTTTAGTAAAATGCATACACATATGGAATTCAAGCGTGAACTCTACTAGGAATACGATCAGAAATATTACATTTTTTATTGAAGAAGTACTTTTATTTAAGTGTCTCCAAAAAGGTAGATTCGAACTCTGCTGAACATACCCAGCAAGAGCCGAAACGTAAAATACAACTCTTATCTGCCTTAAAGATACTGAGTACCGATGACATGTAACAATATCAACGCAGTCAGCAGCGCTCGGGAAAGTCGACTTACAAGCTTCACTCTTTTTATCAACGACTTCCACACAACAGTTTTAGAAACCGCTTCCGATAACAATTCGCGCAGTAACTTCTTTGTACGGTTAAACTTCTACATGTAAGTTCGAAAATTTGTCGTCAACTTACTCGTGGTGTAATTGGTAGCGCATTTCCCCGGATAGGAAAAGATCCAAGTTCGAATCTCGATAGCAACTAAAATATTTTTTCAATAAATTGATTTTTTCTGTTCTAGTTGATACATTTAATTTGTATTAAAGTAGTTTCTGTTCTCTCAATCTGCCGCCTATCACTTTCATATACACAATAAATTCCGATACATCAAATGAAGATGAGAGTATGTGGATGATTTTTAGGACATTCGCTATTCTCACACTAATCATATTATTTAAAACATAACCTTCAAACCCTTTTGATTCGAGTCAACAATCCTTGATAACATTGACATCCGCTAACACATACAATCATAGTCATTCATAATCACTAAACTTAATAATTGCATAAACAACATTATTCTCCATAGCAACGATCTATACTTTCCCAAAATGGAATAGTGAAAATGAATGAAAGATTAAACGATTAATTTTATAAATTATAAAAATACTTCTTCTTCTTTTTATTCTTTTAAATAGGCAATTCACTCTTAAAGAGTATGAGAAAAAAGTATTACAATATTATAGAATAGGGAATACTACATTACAAGTCAATACTATTGTTGTTCAAAAAATTTGCTATTATACAGATTAAATGTGGCGAGTTAAGGAAAAGAAGATGACATAAGTTAACTGGGATTTAAGAATTATTACACGGACGAGATTACCGTAAAAAAAACCTGTGATCTGCAATGGACAGGCAAAAAAGATATGGTCGAGGGTTTCCTTCTCGGCACCACACTTACACATTGGGGAATCTATAAAGTTCAACCTGAACAAATGTGAGGCTACTTGGCATTGCCCAATTCTCTTTCTGCAGATATTTGATATTGTCCTTTTGGAGACTTTCGTTTTAGAGAACCAGGGGGTGCGAGGAATAGATCTTTGAATTATTTTAAGTCGATTACCTTTATGATTATTTGGATCCATCCATTGTGCAGTCCAGATAGAATTCGTGCGTTTTTTTACCATATTGAGTCTATTATACATCGGGATATGGAATTAATGGGGGGAAACTCCGGAAAGAGTGGCCCCTTTGGCCAGTTTATCAGCACATTCATTTCCATGAATTCCCTTATGTGCAGGAATCCAAACGAATAACACCTGATTATTGTTGCTGTTCAAATTAAATAGACATCTTCTGATGGAACAAATAATCTCATTATAAAAATACTTAAAATTGCACTATTTGTAACTATTTAGTTTTAGGTTGGTGCATAATTATCTGCCGTTCTTTTCGCGACGTTTCGTTTTTAGAATTTGACGTTAATTTGACACCTGTCATAATATCATATTTTAATAGGGTTAAAAAAATTAGAAAACCATACACATATACGCCACATGTAGCCCGCTATACCAATTGGAGAAAGGGTGGAAAGCTGTTGAGTCATTTTGCTATCTCAATGATCTTTTTGGCGAAGGAACGATTAGTGAAAGGGTATGCCGAGAGTGGTTTGTTCGCTTCAAAGCTGGTGATACCAGCTTAGACGACAAATCAGGAAAGGGTAGATCTTCTGATCAGGCCCTTCTGGCGGCTGTGGAAGAGGATGAAAGTTGCACAACTAGGACACTGGCTGAGAACTTCAAATTCGATCAGCCCACGATTGTTCGTCATCTCTAAAAACTGGGCAAGGTGTGGAAATTGACCGGATGAACGGATCTCTCAGTAATTGTACATTATATGTTTTGAGTTTGTTTTCATTTTTGGTTTTTACAATATAATAGTACAATATAATTTATAAAAAAGGCGGATAATTATGTATCAACCTAATATTATGAATAATCGATTTATATTCATAAAACGGGTGGAGATTATTCAGCTTTGATGAAAATAAATAAACAATTCTTTAACTTTTCAATGATTGAAGAATTTATTTGAATGACCTGCCAATATGGTCGTCACTGATTAGAATTGTAATAACAAACTTTCAGTCGTATTTGTACCGGATGAACGGCATTATGGGCAAATCCTCGGCAAATCTGATTGGATGAATAATCTGAGGTGGCACGAATCGGTATAATTTTGCGAATTGTGTGAGATGTCATAACTGGAAAAGGATTACTCATCCTTGGTACTTTCGCACGATATTATATTTTATGTATAAAATTGAAAAATAAAGCAAATAACGCAGACATAATAAAGCGTATTAATATTAATAAGTTTATTGTGAAATAATTAACTTACTGAAGTGAGTAAATCGATGCTATACCGTTAAATAAATGAGACGAAACAATATAACAAGGCAAATGTCAAGAATTTGGTATTATTAAGCCTTCAACCTGCTTTCGTCAAACCTCAAAGGTTTGTCGACTCATGATTACTAATACGTACTAATTAAAACAATATACACACGACATAACAATATGGTAAACAGTCTTGCGGTTTTCTTATCAATTTGGAGTGGAAATATTTAATCTGAATATTGTGATTATTACGATATGGCGTAATCCTACAAAGGACTGTTGGCATACTGCTAATAATTATGCACAATAGAAATTAATATCGTGTATTAGATTTCTGCGGTTTACGTAGACATTTATTAAGTTACCTGGAGTAAATAAATTGGCCACAGCATTAATGCTCCAATACAATTGAGTGATATTTAGTTGATAATATAGATCACCATGAGAGGATTTTTGAAGGCTTCGAATCAGTGATTCTAAAATCGATATTATGGGGTTATGACTATAAGCCTTTTCAATTAACACGTAGTATATTTAGTAGTAGTAATATGGTTTTGTTCCAAATGATTCAGTTGTCGTTCACTGACAGATTATTTTAGTTTCATGTATATTTCTTTAAAAAGTATTTGTTTGATCCTTTACATGTTAGCATAACATTGGAGCATTGAAGTTTTGTGTGGGAAGGCGTCAACCTATATATCATCGCGGTACGACTAAGGAGACTGAAATAATTTGTTGTGCGAGTTGGAAAAAAAGTGTTTGCGGCGTACTAGATTCGAATCGTTTTCGTTGTTTAGATTGTTAATCTTGATTCTTAGTACTGCTCTGAGCAGTAAGGTACCATTTAATAAATGTATACACAAATATTAAAAAAAATACTATTTTTTTTTAATTCTGCACCGACATTACTTACCTACCACAAACTCACTATACCATTAATTAATATTTTTTATTTATTATCTTTGTTTTATTAACCACTTAATTGAGTTTAAATACATCTACCGGTTTCGAAAAATACCATTTTTTTCTTCAGGATATCATAACTATAACATAGTTATGACATCATTTCGAAACCGGTAGATGTATTTAAACTCAATTCAGTGGTTAATAAAACAAAGATAATAAATAAAAAATATGAATTTTAACCACAAAGTTAATATTGCTAATTTTAAAAGCATTCATTTATACACCATAATAGATTAATTGAGTCGCTGACTTTCAACACCCGCTATAACACGTTTTCATAATAAAATTAAGTAAATTTGTCACACTTTAATGACTGGTATTATTACTTTTTTAGAAAAGGCATTAATTTAAAATAAAATTATTACATATTTACGTTAATTATTGTCTTAATTTGAACCCAAAAAAAAAAAACATGCCAGGTTTTGAAAGTCACATCGCGTTATATTAGATTATGCTCACCTTTACATTATACTTAATATTGCTAACAAATCTTATTTTGAAAATGGAACATTTTTAAATTAAAAAAAATAATGCTGAATTCAATTATATATACTTATAACTCAAATTTGTTAATAAAGTGTTATAGCGGATATTGAAAATAAGAGCCCTAATTCTTTAACTTTAATTTCACACAAATGATGTATTATCTAGAGTTACACTTAAATGTTATTCATCTCTGAATGTACTCGTAAGTACTTCGATTAGAGCGTATTCGTAATACAAATCTTCTTACTACTAAAATACCGAGAAACATCGTGTGTAGAGTATTTCTCCGAAGGGAATTTCTTCGCACGAGGCTGCTACGCCAAACACTTTCAAGCCGTGCTTTTATTGTTTAGAATAAAAGGATAAGACGTGATTAACTCGTAGCGGTGGTAGAGGACTTACACGGCTTACGCAGTCCTGGTAATTAACATTTATTACATAATATTATACATACGTGTAATAAATGGTTCTAATTAAAATATTCTAATTCCATCAGGACGCAAAAGTTTGGAAGATCAACTAATTAGGGACTGAGATGGGAAAAAACTAAAATAAGATGTAGCGACAATGTCCGCCTGCCTTAATGTTCCAAAACTGGAGAGAAATAATTCAAAACAGAGATCACTAGAGGAAAACTGTTGAGGAGGCCAACACCCACTAGGAGTTGTAATGAATGTTTAGATTGTTGAAAGTACCTTAGAGTTTTTCTGAAATAATTGATATATTCAATTGCAAACCGTCTGGATAGAAATATTAAGAATTTGTTAGAGTAAAGTTTGCGTATTTGGTGCTTCTCAACATTTTATATCTATACATTTATTTATTTGGCAATAATTAATTTTTCAGCAGTTCATTCTTATTCTATATTTATTATTTTTCATCATTGTTATTTATATGTGCCTATTAATTTGATAATTATTCGTAGTTACAAAAAAAAAATAATCGCGAAATTTTTAATGCAAACAATTTTATTGTAGCCCATATATGTATGTATATCATATAAACATTATATAATATTATATATACATATGAGAACTGACGATTAAGTTGGCAGAATATTCTATTATAAAACAACACTGCGATATCGGCAAAGAGCTGTGGGTGGAATTATACTAAATTTTTTGTTCCTAAATACAGTTTTCTATCTGCAGGTACCTAATAAAATAGTAAGCGCGAGTGAGGTGTGTTCAGCTTGAAGAATAATGCTCCAGTACACAAAACCATCGTCGTGAATGACTTATTCGCCAATCACCATGTTGACAAACCTACCCTATGTCCCTGATCTGGCCTATATTTTTTATATTTCCCAAAATCAAGAAAATCATCATTGGCGGAGGTGAAACGGATTACGACGCGTGCTCTAAACAATTTTACAGATTAAGAGTTTGAGTACTACTTCTTGCAAAGGAAAAAGACTTTGAAGTAAGTACATTGCTTTAGAGGAAGATCATGTACCAGATAATTAATAAATATATTCTGTAATTGTGATAAAAAATATACGGAATACTCTGAATCGTATACTGAAATTCGTATATATTCACATAATATATATACATATATTGTGAAGTTACGCAGGTACTGGTCACTTATTTTTTAGTGTGCGCCATTCGTTTTACGTATGGTATCCCCAAACCTTGCGTCTGAGCAAACTTCCTCACACTATAATTAACAAATCTAATTTTCTACACTTGTAAAAAAGTTTTAGTGCATTTCTTGTCCCGAGGAAGGGAGCATCACTTCAGAAGCATGTAGATTTTGTAAAATAAAAATTAATCATGGTAAAAACATTATGTTCTCTTATTTTATTTATAAAATGGTGCCACAAAGTGAGTTTGAAAATTTTGAAGAAAAAATAATATTTTTAATATTAGAAAGTTATTTTCAGACTTAAAAGTGTTGAACCCAGTACAGCATGTCATTAGACGATGTGATTTCTATCATCAAAGACCTTCCTTTTCTCGGGTTCTGGGCAACCTTTTGAGCCCGATCCGTTTGTCAGAGATAAACTTATCGGTGCCAGTGAGGGTGCAGGTGTTTAATTTGGCTGAAGTGAATTGCAGCGACAGTGGCGGAGAGGTAGGAAATAGAGTGCGATAGAGGGCGGAGGGGTAGATACTTCTCACATGCCTTTAGTAGGGTAGTTGTAATTTATTGTAGAATTAGTCAAGCCATGTGGTGACTATGTTTTACGAATTCTATCTATGATTATTTAGAATCAATTTACTTTTTAATTTAAAAAAAAATCATCTTTTTAAACAGAAACAGAATAATTGAATTGTTTTGGTATCATAATACGTCATATTTGCATTATAATATCCATAATATAATATTATATTTAATTCTCATAAAAATATACATCTACTCAATTTTTCTGATTCTAATAAAAAATATTTGGATGGTCCACTACGTACTGTATACGGTTCTACATTTCTACCCACAATATTTTATGATTTTAATGATTGGTGAAATATAAAAACAAACGAAAATATACTGCTATGAACTCACATAGGGTAATGAAGGTGTAACTGAATAACCATACTACAGGTTGAATATTATGTTCCAGGCCGATTTTCTTCGGTCGCTATTTTAGTTTGCCAGACATTTTCAGTTTGCATTTAGTAGTCGTAGAGAGTAGTCGATTACAATTTATTACGGAATATCTAACGCCTCAACAACGCGTTGAAGACATTAAAACATTTTATATCTGACTTTCGGGTAATAAATCATCATGAGCCAACGAAACTCATTTCGTTCATTTTGTTAATAAACAACAGAGCCGTTATTGGGGCACTGAAAATCCTCAATTGATACAACAACGACCTTTACACCTACGCAAAGTTACTACTTACCTAACGGATTCATTGGGTTTATTTCTTTCAGGATACAAGAGGCAATGCTGTAACAAATTATTGGTGGCCGAATTGGGTCGATTGGACCTGAAACACATGTGGTTTCAACAGGACGGTGACACCTTACACACAGCCCGAGTTACTCTTAAAATTTTGATGAATGAAACACCGTCGACCTGGAATATAATATTTACCTTTTACATAGTGAGAAGTAATGCCAGAAACACGTTATTTTAAAACAAATTCTCAGATATCTTTCTATTTGATATGTCTAATCAGAAATAAAACTATCTATCGAAAGAATATTTGGTTACGGGGATACGAACCTGGAATATTTTCTCGCCGGGAGAGTGCGTCACCATTACGTCACGTTAAACATAATTTTAAACATATATATTTCCTATTTTTTTGCTCTGTTAGTGACTAGATCTCAAAAGCGTTCTACTCGATCGTAAAAAAGTTTTTTTTTAATTTTGCAATGAGTGAGGAAAAAATATTGTATGAATCGCGTTGTAAAATTAAACAATCAATTTTTGAAAAAATATATAATTAATCGTCGAATGCCTTAATAAAGTGTTTAGTTTTAAATTGCTAATTTCATTAAAAATTTTCGCGCTTCAATCTTCAGCTTTTCATGAATAATTGCCATAAATAACGTTACTTAGAAATTAATCCAAAAAGAACACACATAATGTAAATATTATTAAATTTATATTTTTTCATTCCGGTGAATTAACTATTTACAGAAAGTCAAAAAACCAGCTAACCAAAGTTTACTAACTTTTGCTAAATTTAACAAAACAGAAATAATTAAAAAGATGTATGCCATTATTGAAAATCATTTTTAAAATTATTTAGCGTAGGTACTAATGTTAGATTATTTACCTTTTCCTAGACAAATACACATGATATTTTGAAATACATAAATATATCACATATTTTGATCCATCTTTTAATTATAATCTAGTTTGAACATATACAAAAATTAGATAACAATAAAAATATACACGAAATTATGAAAATGGGATAAACATATAGAAAATGCAAATTTTTTACTGACTATATTATTACTAGAATAAATCATCAAGAATGACAGGAAATTTAAATTTTTTAAAATTATATTTAAACCATATAATTTTTTAAAAATAATTAATTTTGTCGAGATAACCGTACACAGCAGATCTCATTTATTTTACTACAATGCGACACGGATGGCAATAAATATATAAATATGTTTGTTTTATGTTGCTATACAATACGAATAGACAGACTTAAGAAAGGTATATAAGTAAGATGATTGTACTAAATTTTAAAATAATTTTATTGTTTTTGTGAACATTTAAATATAATTTTTTTAAATTATGCTAATCCTAATTGTGATATCCTTGGGACTGTGTGGTTGTGTGTGTGTGTGTGAGTGCTGCACCGCCGGCGTGCGTACGTGCGAGGTTATACAGAACGGCGCGCGGCAGGGCGCGGTCTCTTTTTGTACGTGTTCATCGGCTTAATTGTTTGACCTATACTAGTGATAAATCTTGTACTTAATTGTATCGTATTGTAATAAATGTATAATTGTTACAAAGTCTATTTCTTGAACCTTAAAAATACGAGGCGTACATTGAAGTACGAAGGTGTACACCAGTCAATAAAATAAAAGTTACATAAATAATTATTTTGTACTCACAAAATATATAGCGTTTATTTTTTTAGTCGGAAACGCGGAAATTACATTTTATTTAAGATTAATTTATTTAAAAGCAATTTTTGTGATATATTTCTAGTTTCAGAAATTAGATCCCCGTCTTCGAATCACGTTTGGAGCATGTTTTTTAAGTCTAAGATTTTAAAACAAAAAGTTACTGCGATTTCGACTGGAACTTTGACTTAATTTAAATTCAATTAAAAAATATGCAAATAATAAGTATGATACTTTTGAATCTAGTTGTCTCAAAATCTTTACTCCAAAATGAACTCTAAAAAAACGAAGTTCGTAAATGAAATGAAATGATCATTATAAAATTCAATTATTAAAAATATCCCAAATTCTATACAACCAGCTTTTTACACAAATAAAAAATTATAGAATTTAAATAACAAAGATAAAGATAATATTTTAAAATAATGGAGGATCCATAAATTAATTTGCTATGATTGCAATAATACGTAAAATACGCAGAAATTTTGATGTTAGAATTAAGCAGCACTTGAGATGTCTAAATAGCAACAACTATTCTCAATTCGCCAATCATCTGTTGGAAACAAACCGTTCTTTTGATATTAGCAAGGAATTAGAAATAATGTATTACGCGTTTGTACAGTCACATATGCAATACGGTATTATTTGATGGGTGGAGCATGTAAAACTTTAATATCACAATTAGAAATCATTTAAAAAATGATAACAAAAATTATTCTAAAAAAAAAAACACTATCTAAGTTTAGAACTCTTCACAATAATAATAGACATACAAAAAAAAAATTCTATAATCCAAATTTTCAAAATTAAAAATCAATTAAATTTTAGAAGCGAATTCCGATCTGCAAGATTTAGAGACCAAATTGATATTCGAAAACAGCAACCCAAAATCACTATATTTATCAAAGCGTCAAATTTTTTAACAATCTCCCCATCACAAAATTACAGACTACTGTAAATTTGTATCTGAAGTAAAAAAAATATGTACACAGACTAACTGAAACATACACTAACGTATATACTCCTTCTTTATACACGAGTCTTACTCTCATAGAGAAGAAATAAATGTCAAAAGAATATATATATTCTTTTAAAATTAGCAATATTAACTTGGTGGTTAAGATTCATATTTTTTATTTATTATCTTAGTTTTAAACTCAATTGTGGTTAATAAAACTAAGATAATAAATAAAAAATATATATATATTCGACTGATTATTTTTAAAATATATATTTTATAATATTAAAATAAAAAAATACTAGGGGTTTACAGTTAGATAAATTTCAAATTTTTAAAATAAGAAAAACTGTTATGTAATATCAAATTAAATATTATAAATAGCCAAATCCTTTTTGAAAATTTAAATTTGTTTTCACAGTAGTTCCTAATTAGTTACCCTCCACTTATACATTTTAAATTTTATTTTTATTTATTTTTAATTTTAGTATACATTGTTTCCTGAAGAAGATACCGTAGGTATCGAAACATGTTGACGTATCAATAAATAGCGGTTTTAAACAAAGTTTATTTTGCAAATATTGAAGAACAAAGAGAAATTCCTTGATTTGATGTGAATTAATAAATATTTTCAATTGTTAGTGAAGGCTTATACATAAACATATAACAATGTTACGTTGGTTTGGTTTGAGAGGAGAAATAATAATTATCTCGAGAAATGAAAATTCATAGAATAACTCGTTTTGATAATAAATAGCGGATTCTCAGTTTCAGAACTCGGGTAAACGTCAGTCCTGTTCGGCAGAGTGGTTGAAATATCTCCTGCCTTCATTTACTTTTAAAAGTAATTTAACTTCTCACCACTTAGCGAAAAAGTTGCTGAAGCCTCCATGGTGAGGTATTCCTTCCTTTGTATTTCAATATCTCGCCACCTACTAACTCACCCGCGCAGCAGGCAGACAGATAAGCGAAAAAAGGATAGAAAACTTTTGAATCTATGTTAATTCGCATTATAACTTTGGAGATATCTAAATTGAAACATTTGCATTTTTCTCATTTAAAGTTTTAAACAATAATCGGGCCTTGTACAAAACTAATAGCAAAACTGTTAAACAATTAAATGTTACGAATTAAGAATTGTTTTAATTTTGTGTCGGATAAATACAAGGTTGTAGGAACAGAGGGCGAAAGACCTGGCATAACTAGATATACCTAGTACTGAGGTTTCAAGAACCGAAGAGCATACATTAGAAGATGTATGAAAATAGAGTGGAGCTAGCAGAAGAGGAACGAAAGTAGACCGAATAAAGTGGAAATGAGATCACTTAGGCGTATATGTGGCAAATCCATTTTTGACAGAGTAAAAAATGAAGAAATACGGAAAGGATGTAAAGCTGACCTTAGTATAGTGGGTAAGATTACGAAAGGATCACTTAGGTTATTTGATCATATGGAACGGATGAATGAAGAGAGAATGGTAAGAGATATATTTGACGCAAGTGTTGATGGCATCAGAAATAGAGGACGTCCGCGGAAGACTTGGCATGGCCGGGTAAACCAGATACTGGAAGATGGTCCTGTTAGAAGTCACATTAACCGGCGAGCTTGTATGAGAAGATGTGTGAATATGAAAGAGGCGAAAATTGGGTGTCAGAATAGAAGAGTGTGGCGTTCTATCCTTTATGCCTACCCCCGCGAGGAAACAGCGTGATGGTAAGTAAGTAAGTATAACAATAGAGTGGTGTACCAGGACAGAAGAGCGTGGTGTTCTATCTTCTCTGTCTACCTTTGCGGTGATACGGCGTGATGATAAGTTAGTATAAATATAAAGCAATTGAGAGTCTTCTTATTTCTAAATATAATTTAAAATGTACGAGGGCTGTCTGAAAAATTTCTGACCTCAACATGAAGATGGGAGCACTCGTTAACAAAAGTTGGGGAACATGTTTGCACATGCTTATCAGCCATTTTGGACGCGCAGTTGTTGTTTGACAAGCGTTTGAGTGTTTTTGTGAAAATGGAAAAAATCGAGCATCAAGCTGTCATTAAGTATTTGTTTTAAAAAGGCAATACGTCTACACTAATTAAAGACGAGTTGGACGCTGTGTTTGGGGACTCTAGATCATCATTTACTACGGTGAAAGTTTGGGCAGCTGAATGTACCAACTTGGGTGAAGATGAACGTTCGGGATGGCCAAAAATTGCAACCACTGACAATAACATCGCTCAAGTTCACCAGATGGTGCTGTACAAACATCGAATTGAGGTTAGAGAAATATCAGAGGCTATAAACATATCCAAAGAACGTGCTTGTTATATATTGAATCAAGATGAGAAAGCTGGCTGCAATTTAGGTGCCGTGTTTGCTCATTCCGGACCAAAAAAGTGTTCGAATAAATATTTACAACGCTCTATTGATGCAGTTTAAGCGCAATAAATAAGAATTTTGGCGCTGATTAATTACTGTAGATGAAATTTGGATACATCAATATACACCAGAAATAAAAACACAGCCAAAACAGTGGACTGCGAAGGGAGAATTGGCTCCAAAAAAGGCAAAGGCTGTTCCTTCGGCTGAGAAAGTGATGGCGACTGTATTCTGAGATAGACATGGAGTTGTCTTAATCGATTATTTTGAAAAAAGGAAAAACCATTACAGGAGCATACTATGCATCATTACTTGACAGGCTAAAGGCAGAAATTGCAGAAAAACGGCCGCATTTACAGAAAAAAAAATTTGTTTCACCAAGACAATACGCAGTCTTACATCTCAACGATTGCCCAGACGAAAATCTACGAATTAAGATTTGAACTGCTTGATCGCTCTCCTCATTCACCAAATCTAGCTCCAAGCGACTTTTGTTGTTCCCTAAGCTAAAAGTTGGGCTCGGAGGACAGAGATTGTCGTTAAATGAGGAGGTCATTACCTTCGTAAATAACTATTTGGCAGAGAAAGACTATTTAGACGGGTTAAAAGAATAGGAGCATTGCTGGTAGACGTATATAGACTTACAAGAAGACTACGTAAAAAAATAAAAGTAAATTTGAAGAAAAAATGTTTTTTTTTTGTTAGGTCGGAAACTTTTCAGACAGCCCTCGTATATATATATTCGCTATTTTGTATTTGAAATTGAAAAACTCCAAAATTTTTCGTCTAACATTAGAATTGCGTTAAATAAGATATATTGCTTCGAAAAAAGATTTCAATTCATCTGAAAATCTTTTTGTAAAGCTTCTAGTATAAAAAATATTCCATATATCTTTTCCTGTAGGTATAACAAAAATATAACCCCTTTATTGAATTTATTATGCTACTAAAATAATTTAAAATATCTACATAATACCAAGTTGGATTTATAACCCGATTACATTATTCCTAAATTCCTAAAATTTAATTAATTTCGTCAACTTAAAAAAAAAAGAATAGTTTTATTTTTCAAAATTTAATGTTTGCTTAGTTTTGCAATGAACTCATCAAAATATACAAAGGAATTGGAAGTTGAGCTCAAGGAGTGGTAGAAATTATTTTTGCAATATCAAGTTCATACAAATTCTTCACATTGTATGCAGCTTTCCTGAAAATGAATTCGATTGTTTCCTTTGTTGGCGCATTTTGTGTTTTCGTTCTCGCACAATTTTCTAATATAAAATTTGCAATCTTTTATGCGCAAAGAAAAATGAAAATGTTAAATCGAATTCATTCAAATAAAAACGTTACACATTTTATTCTGTTGCGTCGTTTTTATCAATGTTTTCGAAGCAGAAAAATGTAGGAGATTTTTAAAAGTATAAAAGATTTTAACATCAATCAAAAGGTCCGAATATAAGACGACTCATGTATTTTAATGATATTTCGGGGAAAAAAGCCTCGACTTATATTCGAATCAATACAGTACTTTTGTTATAAAAATGTGACGATGATAGCCGCTGGTAAGCAAGATTGAGTCCCGATGAATACTGCTAAGTCGGGCTTCTTCTTATGACGCGTCTGCGAATGAGATTTGTCGTACGTCAAATGTCATTGACGTTCGTCAGATGGGTGATTTTGAATTTCTCCAGCAGTAACAACGAAATAAATGTTAGTAATTTAATGTTTTATATTAATGTTTAATGATTTATGTCTAACGTGTTATAATGTTCTAGAGATTTATGGTGGTTTGAGGTGACGTTTCGAATCGTGTCGAATCGCGCTGTCAGATCAAACGACGTGAGGTATACACTGGTTTGAATTTTTGTTTCTTTCCACCAATCTCAAGTTGATTTCTAAATGTATAAAAAAACCTCAACATTAATGTTCAATTTTTAAAAGATTATATTACGGTTAATTTTATATTACGGTGAATCTCAAAAACCTTTGAGTAAAACCCGACAGGAGACGTAAGAATTAAATTAATTAATCCATTTTATTAAACATTAATACAACTTATACATTATAATATATGTAAGTTAGATTATGATATACAGAGTGAACAACACTTACATTATGAAGATTGTTCACCTTTTTTATATACTTTAAGAATTGTTTATAATGTATAATATGTAAGAATGTAAATAAAATAAAATAAAAAAATATATATAAATTGATTGCTTTTGAAAATGGAATAGTAGATGTATAAATTGGAAATATTACAGAATATAAGATCAAAATTTGTCGAAAATGTATTCGATTGCTATAGCGAAAATGGAGAACATGCTTCCCCGCATAGGAATAGGTCCAGGTGCGATCCCGGTAGCTATCGCTGATTTACTTGTTATTTGATATTGCCTGCTCTCCGGTCACTGTTTCTAAATCTAAATCTAAAAAATAACACTAAAAAAAAAAATCTTCACATATTATTATTATAAGTCTAGGTTCAAATTTTGATAGTAACTAAATATTTTTTCAATAGATAGATTTTTTCTGGATATCTTTCTAGTAGATTAACTTAATTAATATTAAAAGATATATCCTAGTTTCCAAATAAGTTATTTGACTTCCGATTAAAAAAAGTAGAAACAACAAATATTAAGACCTTTATTGTAACTTCATGCTATAATTTGGAAGATGGTGGTAGGCTTAAATGTCTTCAAGTTATTTTCCGATCGTAAAATCCGAGAAATGAGTATTCTGCGTCCAGTTATAGTCAGACAAGATCCTTTCTTTTTTGTGAGGTTGTTTGAAGAGCAAGGTCTTCTGCATTGACCGTTTATGATTTATTTCCTTTTTTTTCAGATTTTATTTTGAATTCAAGAAATCCGGTGGAAGTGCAGTACTTTTCTTTGAATATATTCGCTCCGATGGTGAGTCAGAGTATTATCCGAATACCGAGATGAGTGCGACTTGAACCAAAATGAATACCGCTCTGAGATGGAGATAGCTCTAAAGAGTTAAATATAAAAAAATTATGTATTGTTTATAATTTACTATGCTTACCGAACGGCATTTTTTAAATGAAATCGCTTCCGTAAAATTAATTTTTTTTATCTTTATTTCGGTATAATGTGATCGATACTGACGAAGTTCTTTTGAATTCTTGCACTTATTATGGATAGATATATTCAAAAGCGTATATAATAAGAGAATAAAAAATAGTAATGAAAAATAAATAGTAGCTAAAGATAAACGATGATAATGTATTGAATAAAACAATAATAAACATTGTAAGGAATGGCTTAGCCCGTGCTTCTATGGCGATTAGTTTTGCTAGAACGCATTGTTTTAGTTTTTTTAAAAATATTTATATTTTATTTCATCGTCGGAAATAAAACACTCAAATCTCGCGTTTCAATATTTTACGTTTTATTTTGAAACTCATCAAACATGATTTATTTCTTTTTCTAAATAAAATGGATTGATAAAATTCTTTTCGATATATGAACTTTAAGAGAATCTCTTTCGGGTTGGTGCACGTAACCGCTTAACCGGGTTGGTGCACGCACACATACCGTCGTGATGGCTCAACCTCAGGCGGGTCTTGGCTTTATCAAAGGTTTTCGTTCAGTAACCTCTGTGTGCCGTATAGGATTCTACCTTGCGATCGGCCCCATAGGCGGCCTTTTGCAAGAAATCGCTAGGCGTCGAGTGCAAGCGGGTGGCCCTGGAAGCGGCCTGCTACGGAGGAAGGCATATGAATAAAGAGATAAAATACCCGCGATATCCACAAATATATATACTTTAAAAATGAAACTAAAATAAAAAAGAATATGCCATTTCTGCCGCCCAGTACGCGGCGACGTCCGACTGGCTGCTTAGTTTCAACTTCGGCCGCTAGGAGGCGGAAGCGTCGGGCCAACAAGGAGCGTGGTAAGGATTGTAAGACTCGCCCCATTGTTTTGATGTGAACGGAAGGGAAGGGGGGGGGGGCTGGTGCGCTTAGCTCTCGCTAATTGAAATAAATATGGGAATCATTGGCCGAGGAAGTCATTCTCGCCACTGCCAGCTTTGAGTATACCCGCTTTGTTTCATTTCTTCTACACCTTGACCCTGCTATTATTCTTGGATTCGGACTTGGACTCTTCTGACTTTTGGCTGCAACACCGCACGGACTTCATTAGTCCCACTGAGCAAAAAGCGAACCACCCCTGTGTACAATTCTTGTTTCCTATACGGAACACTTTGTCAAATCTATTTTTATTCCACCCCCACCTCCCTTAAAATACCCGTAATTACTATCAGAAAATGATTTTAACTTTTTTTTATTTTTTATTTTTTTTAAATTTTTTTTTATTTTATTTATTATCTTAGTTTAATAACCACAATTGAGTTTAAAAACATCTACCGGTTTCGAAAAACACCTTTTCCTTCTTCAGGATATGTCAAAACTAACTAAAAATATAGCATTGTTTTTCTATTTATCCAGAATCTGTTTTTAAATTTTTAAAAAAAAAAAAAAAAACAACAATTATTTAAAAAGTAAATTTAGTACCTAACTCAAATTGCTGCTCAATACAAATTTAGTCGAATAATTTTTAGGAAAAAATTTTAGAATAGGACTCGTAGTTAAATTTAGTTGGCTGTTTAGAATTTCCTGATTACTTTTACATGCTTTATTTATCTCCAACGATTCCAAATTATTTAATTTGTGACCTACACCGTTTTTATGCAAAATTGACAATCCCAATTTTTTATCAAAACCATGACTGTTTTCTATCAAATGATTAGCAAATTCTGAAAACCCACTATTGTTTAAACATCTCAAATGCTCCTTTACTCTTATATTAAAATTTCTACCCGTTTTACCAACATAAAATGCAGCACAATCCTTACAACTAAGTTTATAGACGCCAGAATTGTTAAATTTATCATCCTTGTCCTTAAAATTTATGAGTAAATTTCCTATACTATTATTTGTGTAAAATGCTGGTCTAATATCTCGTGGTAGGTGTTTAGATATTTGTTTCGAAAAGTTATTTATGTATAAAATCCTACGCCAATTATCATTATTATCATTATGTTTCATCTGTGATTTATATAAAAACTGATTATTATATTCTTTTAATTTATTTTTTAAAATAGTGTCTATCAAACATGTATTATACCCATTATTAACTGCTATTTTTTTAATTGTATTCAATTCAATATTAAAATTGGATGTTGACATAGGAATATTGACTAAACGATGTATCATGGAGTGGAACCCTGAATGTTTATGTGATAATGGATGATTAGATTCATTGTGTATGATAGTATCTGTAAAAGTTGGTTTTCTAAAAATTTTGAACTCAATTTTATTATTATTTCTAATCAATGTTAGATCCAAAAAATTTAGGGTAGAATTATTTTCCATTTCTAATGTAAATTGTATTTTATTATTAAACGAATTAATTAAATTTAGAAATGTAGTTAGTTGACGTTGTGAACCCGACCAAATACACAATACATCATCCACATACCTTTTCCATAACTAAACATTATTTAACAAAGAAGAATCACAATCAAAATTTTTTTTTTTTTTTTTCTCCAAATCGTCTACAAAAATATCTGCTATTAGTGGACTTGTGGGTGCTCCCATAGGAAGACCTTCTGTTTGATTATATATTATATTATTGAATTGAAAATAATTTTGGTTCATACAAAGATTTAATAAACGACATAGATCTTTTACCAAATTATTAGGTAAATTAGATGAATTTAGTAAATCAAAAATTAAAATTTTACTTTCATTAATAGGTACATTAGTAAACAAATTAACAATATCAAAAGAAACAAGTTTAACATTGTTGGGAAGATCCATGTCCTTTAACATATCCACTAATTGCAACGAATTTTTTATAGTATATTTTGGATTAAAAATATTAAGTCTATTTATAGTTTTAGTAATAAAATAACATAATTTAAACGTTGGAGCACTACAATACGAAACCACAGGTCTTATTGGAATATCACTCTAATGAATCTTTAATACGGAATACAGTTTTGGAGGCTTAGGATTCATTAAAATTATATCTGATAATACGGTATTATCAGTAAATATGTCACTTATGGAATTTTTTAATGCACTTTTAATATTCATCTGATATTTTTGAGTCGGATCTTTTTTCATAATACTAAACTGGTCACTTTTAAGGAAATTTTCAGTTTTCGAAATATAATCAATTTTATTCATCACTATTAATGTATGACTTTTATCAGCTTTTGTTAAAATAAGATTTTCTTTTTTTAAAACTTCTCGAATGTTTTTAACATGCATTATATCTTGATTGTTCTTCACTGAATTTATAGGAATTTGATGATTATTTAAAAAATCTGTAACTTTGTAATGAAATGTTTTTGGTTTTTTATATAATGCTGTTTCAATATCTACTGCCAAATTTTCAATAACACTATTAATATTATTATTATTATATTGTAAATTATATTTAAAACCTTTTGAAAGAAAATCAATTTCTTCTGGAAGAAAAACATGAGAAGAAAATTTTTTAAAACGATCATAAAAATTATTCGACTAAATTTGTATTGAGCAGCAATTTGAGTTAGGTACTAAATTTACTTTTTAAATAATTGTTATTTTTTTTTTTTTTTAAATTTAAAAATAGATTCTGGATAAATAGAAAAACAATGCTATATTTTTAGTTAGTTTTGACATATCCTGAAGAAGGAAAAGGTGTTTTCCGAAACCGGTAGATGTTTTTTAAACTCAATTGTGGTTATTAAACTAAGATAATAAATAAGAAATATGAATCTTAACCACCAAGTTAATATTGCTAATTTTAAAAGTATTTTAACTTTAGTTGAATTATATTATTGATGATGGGAAGATGTTCCCGAAAACGTTCTAACGTTTAATACAATAAAATATAGTAGAATAAAACAATGTTTTGACTCAATTTCAATTACACAAAGTTTTACCAAAAACATTTGAACAGTGATTATTTTAATTTTCATTAATCTAAACATTGTACTATACGAACGTTAGGTTATGCTGTCACCACTATAGTTTCAAGAAGTGCAATGCCTCTCATCATCATGCTCTATCTTAGTTTAGGTCTATAAACTGTGTTATTATCTTAGGTTATGATGATGTAAAATGAGTAAATGTTAGCAAAAAATTAAAATGATTCCAAATTCCAAAAAAAATAATGTTTTTTAAATCATCGTATAATATGTATCGTGAGTGTATTTGAATTATAATGGTTTAAGGCATTGTATGTCATCATTTGTTGTTATTTTATTTACAACTGAAGATATCGTTATTAAGTTCTATATTTAAAAAATACTCAAGTCAGCACCGATATTTATTCCAATTCAGATAGGTTTAAAGTAAAAAGTTTATCTAATTTACATGAGTGCATCATGTAGACGATGCATTCCTACCTCCTGCCTTTGTATTGCATGAATAAGTGATCTAAAGACGATTGATTTCAAAGCTTTTCCTATTCAGCGGCAAAAATTCACTTCGGTACTCCATAATTTTAACGGTAAATTGAAATATTGTTTTGATTTAAAAAAAAAGATGCCTCTTTCCTCTTGCAAAAGATTCTTACAATTATTTGATAGCCCAGAAAAGAAGATTATCCGGGCACAACTTTGTGCTGAAGAAGACCTGGAAGAGTGCTATAACGGTAGATAGATACCTACGTTGCATCTGGCTGGAAATACCCTGGTGTCAATTGTGAGGGCGACCCAGGACCGGGACTTGTGGAGCCGAATGTTATCTGATTGAAGTCACTATTTGTCAATATTGACGTGAAGAAGATATATAATTAAGATTCTGATTTGGATGCAGTTCCACCGAACTGTTCTACGTTACAGAGAGTACAGTAAAGACTGCTATTATGTTTGGCAATCTTCGGGAGGGGATGCTGTATAAATAAGAAGAACGTTTTAATCGAAATTTTACTGCACTCAAGATTAGGTGGATTATTAAATTACAAATCATCTACATAAATATAATTCTAGATATTTATACGTCTTACTTTTTATAATAAATCGTGAGCGCAAGTCGAATGTATCGGTGTTAAGAATCAAACAATTCTATATTAAACAAATAATAGATATCTGAGTGAAAATTGGTGAACGTTATATTTATATAAAGTGATCACTTAAGCCAGCCGAAGACAGATTGTAAGCCCTGTAATTACCCATACTTCCATATTTCCCCCTTAAAATATAATGAAAGATAACTTCGTCTGTATGAGATATCTATCTAAAGATTTAAACTGGTTAGGTCTAAATAGAATCTATGCATTATATTGGTCAAAATATTTTTCCTTACTTTTGCGTTTTTATTACAACTTATTACGGTTAACTGCAATTTGTTACATTTTATTTTTTTCATTATTATTTTAGAAATTTTTATATTATTAAAATTTTTTCAAATCTAACAATGCAGTATTTCCTCATAGACGAAAGATTTCATAATACAGGAGAATCTCAAGATTTACTTTTATACAAATTATTAAAGTGCAGCACCGACTGTCTGTCCCTTTCGTAGGACAATCAAATTTACAGTAATATTTATATAGGGGTAAAGATTAATGTTCCAAGGATTCTGCCAAGATCCAGCATAGAAATCTGGAATGTGAAAAAAAACTGCTTGTATTGTATTGAAAATGATTTGCATAAGAAATTCTGTGATACATTCTGAGTCTATTGAGTAGAAGGAAAAAAGCAAGATAGCGTGCAAAATACTTCTGGATAATGAATGTTTGGAACAAGTAGATGAGTTTGTGTATTTGGGAAATATTTTAATAAAAATGGAAAGGCTGAAAAAGATATCGAAAGGAGGGTGGCTGCAGGAAACAAAATGAACGGCGCTTTGAATGGAATTATAACTTATAGGAATTGGTCAACCGAAGCAAAATCAGCGGTACACAATGGAATCCTCGTACCGACCCTGATGTATGGAAGTGAGGCATGTAGTTGGCAGAGGAAGAAAGAATACAGAAGAAACTGAATACAGTGGAAATGAAATCGCTTAGGCGTATATGTGGCAGATTAATTTATGACAGAGTGATTGGATGGCTCGCACAAGTTGGCAAGATGACAGCGTGAAAGAGATAAAAGGGCGTCACGCTCGGGCGCGGCTCTTTCTCTCCGGAATCACACATCTTTTATATTGTATCATACGTTGTAAGATCCGTAATAAATTGTATTGTTGTACATTGAGTTCTTGACTACCTGTGTTCCCGCACACAAGAAGACACCATTGTTCGCAGCCGTAATAGTCGGGTTAAGGATATAACATTAATAAAATGAAAATTTGATTAAAGTATGCTATGTCTAAATGTCAAAACCTAGTTATTTTATAATAATCATCCACGTCGGTTCCTCGTGACTGAGGATCTCGATCTCCTATGCTCCTTCAATTTTCTCGCCATCCTGCAGACCTTAGGGCTATCACCAGAGAAGGACCTGTTGTATTTTTCACTTGGTCCGTCCAACGGGTGGGGGATCTTCTTCTTCCTCTTCGTTCTTTGACATGACCCACCACAACAAGCTTCTCCAAGCTATCTTCCCTTCTCGCAAAATGCCAAAAAAATTGAAGGATTCATTTCAGACAAATGGTTGAGAGTAGTGATGAGCTCAAAATCACGAACCGTGAGTCAATCACTGTTATCTTTCAGTCACACTCACTATCAGCGATTGAATATCTGGGAATATCGTGATTCATAATTCAATTTCTTTTTATTGTCAAAAATGTTAAAAGTTCTGTTTAAACAGATTATATCTTGAATCAGCACCATCTACCAGATATTCCGTAATTTGATCAGCGCCATCTTTCTGCAAAACGTTTTACGCACATGTGCCGGGAATTTGAAAAATAAATTTACATTTTTTAAAACATTTTAATTTTCTCTGTGATGTTGTTAAATTAGATTTATATTAATTATTTATGCTAAAATATGTTTTTTACACAAATGATGTTTTAATAATATAAATAAATATACTAAAAATTATGTTTTCGTGTATTGTGATACAGTGCGGCGCATGCGCATTTATAATGAAACTGTGATTACAATCACAGTTTACAATCACTGATATTATCAAATATCAATCACAATCACAACAATGAGTCGAGAGTAGGATTTTTTATCATCACTGGTTGAGAGTCTGTCCTTGATGTTTAATTCCTGCAGAATGGAGACATTCGTGCGTTTCGCTGTTCGAGGGATGCGCAATATGTATTCTCTAGCACCAGTTTTATAATGTAAAAATGATAATACATTGGAATTGATATTTTCAAAGAATTCAGAATATGCTAGTTTATTTGGAGAAAAATATGAGGAACTGATAGGAGCTTGAAAAATAAAATATTTATTAATGCACTACTTATTATGAATGATAATCGCTATGATCTATTTTATAATCTATGTATATTCAATACCTTCATCCAAACTAACTAGTTTCCATACTGGCAGTTATTTAAATTTCAGAGTAACGAAGTCTGCCATTGGTTGAATTCTAATAAGATGGCAGCGTGTAATAGCAACTGATTTTTTAACTAACATTCATTTTGAATTACCAATTTACAACAAAATGAGCAAAGTTTGATTGTTAATAAATTAACACAGCGTGTATAAACTACATGGGAAGACAACTACATTAAAAATAAAATAAATAAATAATGGATGTTGCCGGATTTGCAACTAGTACCCTCAATTATAACGAATATAAAATATTCTGTTATTCACACATTATAAAATAAATTATGTGCTATTCAATTAATATCCTATCTATGGGGAAAAGATGACAGAATTTTATTTTTATAAATAAACTAGGCGTGAAGTAGGTCGATTGGTTAAATATTCAATTGAAAAGTGAAAAGTAATTTGGGAAAAATATTTACTTAAAAACGCTTTCATTAGCAATATACACAAAGGAATAATAAAGGTAGATTGACTTCTGACAGGGATGGCAATGAAAAACATGTACGTGAACCCGACCTGATTTAGTAACAATTGCAGAGTGACGTTTGAAAAACTCAATGGTCTTAATGTTGTTCATACGAATATTTTCATTACAATAAAATAATTTTTCATTTATGAGGTTGATAATCCATCAAGGTTTTGAATAGTGCTAATAAGACAAGTTCGAGAGTTAAGTTTAAATAAGAGAACAATAATTGAATAAACTTTGTTTAAACATTCAATACAATTACTCCAAATCTATAAATAATGAATTAATAACAAAAGTACCTGGAAAATTCTTTATAACTTTAAGTGAAGTGTCATCATAAATTTTAAAATATGCATTACTGTTCAGATAATCAAAAAGATAATATAATATATCTAGAATCTTTGAGAATGGTATCAGATAAACTAATATGGCGGCAGGATGGTTAAAATAGAAAACTACATCTAAAATTTTCGAAGAACAGTAATATAATATAGGCTTATATTAATTGCTTACCAAATTTAATGAAAATATGGATATAAAAAAAAACTTTGATTTCTCAAAACAGTAAGTAAATGACAAAATTTTCGACCATATTTAATCTTCATGTGTTAACTAGATATTTATTTCTTGTCACTCTATTATATTGTTTGTCAATAAAAAAACTCTTTGCATTTTGTGTTAGCCTAACATAGGGGTCAGCAGACTTTCTAGGGAGAAGAGCCAAATATTAAGAAAACAGAATCTCAAAATTTTCATAGTAACTATATACATTTAATGGCGAAAAAAACGAGGTATAATATATATTTTTATTTTACATTAAAATTCAAAATACAGTTGTGATCTACATAAACGAATATAATATTATATATGGGAGATGTAAGCTTCAGTAGTCCAGTGCTCTACTTATAAAATAAGGAAACCTAAATAATTAAACAAACAAAACACTTTTTGGGCTTTGTAAAGTAAAGTTTACTTATTAGAACGGTGGCCTTGCATCATTTTAGAAAGCTTTGCTATATCTGGCATGTAACTATTTGTTCAATTTTAGGCATGATTGTAAATTATCGTCGGTTAACTAGCTTCTTAATTTATTTTTATTTGTTTCATGGAAGACAATATTTGTTCGCATAAATAGGTAGAGCGAAAGATTATGAGAATGACAAATATTAGATCTTTTATTGTGTCATGTGTTGCAAACTATTCCATGAATCAAATATGATTGTATTTTAGAATATAAGCTGGAGTTGAAGAGTCACAAATGCCTATGAAAAGAGGTCTACCGACACCTGGCCTAACCTAACTAAATGTTTACAAATATTATCTCTAAAATACTTTGAGAAATTGCGTATGCCATTCAGCAAATCAGTCTTGTCTGTGGTAATTCTACTTCCCACTCGTTAAAATGTTGGTCCCATAGAATGTTTCCCAGGGACCAACGTTAAGTTTCATATTACAATACGTCATCACCTGAAATTCTGTAACACCGTTTCAATTCAGTGTTATTTTGGTGAACATGTACTAAATTTGGTATCTCACAAATTTGATGTTCAATCGTTTTTTGGAGTACAGTTAGTGCTAGCGGTTCAGGGTTGGTAAACATTTAATTTGATCCCTATAATATATGGTGGTAAGTCCAAAACGTCTTTCTAAAAATCTGTCTATGTAACAATCATCTTAATTTCTCAGGCTACGTTAGCCGGTGCGGTCTTATTGTGTTTCTGATAATCCCTCTCTAATTACAAATATTCAATCTTTTCAAATCACTCCTCAGAAAACAAAAAATTGATACACAATTTAAAATCGAACTTTTTTCTATTTGACAACCCTGCATAAAACACGATATGCCAGCAATATTCATTAAATATTTAGTATGTTTTTGACATGGGCTGTTTTTGTTCTCATTTAGATAATTTTCTACGTAACTGTTTTGGGCGAGTCCTGATACGTTCCTTTGGGGACCTATGTCCACAGGCATGAACAAACCGAAAACTTTACATGTTATTTTATATTGTATTACATAAAAAAATGATTGGTAAGTTTTTTCATCATAATAAATAAAAAATATTTTACTTCAGAGTAAATATTTAGCCTCAGGATATATCCATAGACCTCGTAAAATGGGGCAAAGAAAAGTATGAGATTTATTAAATCGTGCCATCAAAACCACTAGAAAAACAAAACACTTTATTCGAATCATTTTTAGACTTGTTGTCGTTAAACTGGGTTTTTATTGACAACCTTTGTTTTATATCTTTTACCAATAATTATAATTTATCGTGACTTTATTTGCACGAAAACTATTTAGGACACACAGCTATTTTGAGATATTTGAATTAAAAAATGCAATTGATTTGAAGTTTTTATGGGCAGTTTCTTTAAAAAACATATACCTTAACAAAATTCAATCTAATGCTTCTTTCTTTGTAGTCGAATTTGAAAGAAAACCGATACATTATGTCGGAGTGAATTGTCAATTTCTTTTTAAATACAAATAAGTGGATTGGGACTCTTTTGTCCTGAAGGTACATTTTTCAAATTAGAAAAACTTTCTGGCCTGTCACGCAGGAGACCGGGGTTCGGTTCTCCGTCAGGGAGATGTTTATTTTTAATTTATTTCTTTAACTGAATTAAGGAATATTTTTTTCGTACCAGATGCAGAGGTGGTACGTGACACATAACGTTAAAAAGAAGTGAGTTGGTAAAATAATAAAAAATGTGTCTATTTAATTACAGTTGGTTTAATCTCTGAAATAAAACAACATAAGTAGTAGTAAAATCTATTTGTCTATGTCTATTCTTTCTTTATGCTCTGTATGCCTGGAGTAGCTTTTATCTTGTATATTTTATATATTATTATTTAAAATGGTCGAGGTTTCTATCTAACGTTACGTAACGTATTACGTTAATTTTTTTCACAGTCACAAATCTTTTGTGATATTTTTTTTCAGTGATAGCACGCTTATACTTTAATTGCAATTCAACATCATTCAAATTGGTTTAGTAATTTGCTTCAGTATTTACTTGTATCTAATGACATGCATTTGTGTGTTGGTAAAAAAATGTTTATTAATGTATCAATGATGAAATGAAATGTTTTTCTATACTTATTTTCTTTTGTTGTTTAAATTGTTCTTTTGTTATATTAAAAAACAAACAGTTTCGGAAAAAGTCTTTCCTTCATCTGGGTAATATATAATGTAAAACTATATCTAAATATTAAATAAATATCTTTTGTTTAAAAAATTCTATTTTAAATTTCAAATTCAATCTCAGTAGTTATAATGCTATTCATAAAATAGATATTTACATAAATTATTAAAATGTTTAATAACAAAGTAATACAATAGTTTCAAATATTAAAAATATATTTTATTTCTTACTCAATAAGTAAATCATTTCATTATAGTTAGATAGGTTGTGAATTATACGCACTTATATTATTAACCAGCCCATCTTCGTTATCATAAAATTGTATGGTGTAACAAAATTCTAATTTATTTGCTTGCAGGGAACATCGAATCGTTAGCCTGGTGGTCAAAATGTCGGTATTTAACCATTGTACTAACGAGGCCAAGCACGATAGAGTTGGATTAAATTACTCGAGTATTTAGCGCGGGGGTAAATTGCATTACGGCTCCTATTGCACGCCACCTCCCACCGTTACAGGGGCGCATCGCGCGTGATACAAGTATGTTACTCAAGTTTCAAGAATTTCATATATTCATTATGTACCGTTCTTAATTACAAGGTAAGGCGAGCAGTCTTTCCGAATCCCGGTTCCTGAGATCGCTGGTTCTTTGACTAGAACCCTTATTCCCTCACCGACCTCATCCTGTACTACGTTTCCTTACTTCCCTCCCCTACTTTGCGGTGATTCCGATTTGCGACCGGAATTGTCGTATTCCATTCCGCGAAACGCGCGACCCGGAGTTTGCTAATTCATTTAAATCCTATCGAACCAGATTTATAGTTCGAATTCACCATGTTCATATGGAAACTTTTGCAAGGTCGCTTCGTTATAAAACGAAAATTTTGTTTTTCAATATTTTATAATTTATTTGTGAGAAAATATTTTAATTTAAAATTGAATAAATAATCTGAATTGAGTAGACTCCAAGATTACGAGTCCCGAGCCACACGCAGAGCAAACCAAATTATACATTTTCAATACAAATCAAATTTATCAATTAGAAAGATATACAGATAAAATCAATTTATCGAAAAAATATTTTGTTGCTACCGGGATTCGATCCATGAACTATTTCTATCCGGGAAAGTGCACTGACCATTACACTATGTCAACATATTAAATTAAAAATAAATTTTTGAACCCATATGTTTCACTTTTAAATTGAGACATCTTAAAGGTGTTTGATATTCCATTAATTTTTAAAAAAATAATCTATTTCATGTTTACGAAGAATCTCAAATAGCTTTGAGTAAAACCCGATAGAAGACGTCAGAATTAAATTAATTAATCCATTTTATTAAATTTTGAAAACATAATACATTTATATATTTTTATGGAGAACACATAATTATTGTGGAGTTGTAGTTTTTTAGAAAATATTTCTGTGATATTTTTAATATATATTGTATGATTATGATGATGTTTTTAATAAAAATTAAATGTATTAATTAGACTGATAAATTTATATTAAGGAAAACACATTCTTATTGTGAAGTTGTAATTATTCAGAACATAGGTCTGTGTATATTTTTTCAAAATTCAAATTAAATGTATTAATTAGAAAGACGTACATATAAAATCAATTTCATCGAAAAATATTGTTGTTGTTACCGGGATTCAAACCTGGATCTCTTTCAATCCGGGGAACGTGTGAATCCAGGTTTAAATCCCGGTAGCAACAACAATATATTTTGATTAAATTGATTTTATATGTATATCTTTCTAATTAATACATTTAATTTGTATTAAGAATATATAATTCATACATTTTCCATCGGAAGCGGGTCCCAACGTCCAGTGACCTTTCCATTTATATACACAATTAATTACAGTATATTGGTCAACAATAAAAGTGATCACTGAATGGCAATGTCGGAAATGTGAATAAAGCTCTTACTAGCACTGGTGTGAAAAGGGATGGACCAGATTCAGCGGCGAGATGTCTGTTTCAGGCCCGGAGCTGTGAGAAGTTTGCGGCTTAATTAGAATCGATGCGGGCCAAATGAATTAGCGCCGGGAGACCAAAACTCCTCCCAACTTCGTCTTTAGTGACACTAGGCAGATGCTTCTTTTCAATCGTGAATTACGGTCTTCTAAAAAATAATATTTTGAATATTTTTAGTTGATGTGATTATTTAAATAACATTCTGTTATAAGCCATATACATAATAATTTCTTATTTTTAGCGTTCACTTTCTTCAGTTTAGAATTCAGTAAGTTACTATTATTTCTACATACTTTTAAGCTTTGTTTTACCACGTAATTAATTCAATTTGCTATGTGTAAATTATGCATTATAAAAAATATTATACATAATTAAGGAGAACACAATATTATTGTGAAGTTGTAGATTTTCAGATATTTGATATTATTAAACAAATTAAATGTATCAATTAGAAAGATATACAATACATTCAGATACAATCAATTTAACGAAAAATATATGACAGATGTATCTATTTGAAAGTGCAACATATTTGAAAAATTATCGTTATCTTACTGTGGTGCCGTGGTGTAATAAGTCTGCGTACTTTCTAATGGAATGGTTTCTGGTTCGTGTCCGGGTATAAAAATATTTTTTCGATAAATTGATTTATCTCTATATCTTTGTAATTGATACACTTAATTTGTATTAAGAATATTATACATATACAAATAAATATAACATTCAAACACACCTATTCTATTCATAATGTACGAGATATTCACTGTCTCCTTAACTAGACCCAAATGTCTGCTAAAGGAGACATGTTCATCCGTTATATCTAACAATACAAATATGAAACAATTATTCTCAATCTAAAATATAAATACTAAATTAATGTATTAATTATAAATATATACATATAAAATCAATTTTGTCGAAAAATATTGTTTTAGCGTCACCGGGATTCGAACCTGGATCTTCATTTCCAATCCGGGGAAGTGCACTACCTTTGTGCTATAACGCCAGTATTTTTCTTGACAAATTTTCGAAACTATATGTTACATTTTTCAAATTAATACACCTGTCGTTCCATTATTTGAAAGCCATCTACATTATTTTTACAGAATCTCAAATACCTTTGAGTAAACCGACTTGCAGACGCCAGAATTATCAATTCATTTTTATTGAATTTTGGACACGTTGATACAACATATATTATACGTGATATTTTAAATATCACAGACCTATGTTCTGAATAATTACAACTTCACAATAAGAATGTGTTTTCCTTAATAAAATATAAATATTTAAAAATTTAGTAAACATTATTATAAAATAATTCTGATAATAATATATATTTATTTAAAAACATATATTTGGGAACAAGATATATAAAAATATTATATTTGGGAGTTTGAAATAAAACAAAAATAACAACAGAAAGTAAAAATAAAGAAATTATCATGTAATCATTTCCATATTGCTCAGTTTTCTTTCTGCCAACATCCAGTAATAATCTCCTGAGATGGTATTTGAGTTTGTTTGTATAGTGAGCCTATTCTCTTTTGTTCTAGTGGCATAATTATCCGATGGGTATTGATTAAGTTCTTTCACTACAAGAAGTTAGCCTGGCATCATATCAGGTGCTGGAGAAGGATGGAAAGAATTAGCTGGACTTTTTTCAGAATTGCAAATGAATTTGGAGAGTGAAAAAAAAAACATAATATACACCAACGAAAAGGGCTTAGTGGATAGGACATATTATTAGATACAAGGGATACTTGCAATGTAAAGAAGGGAATAAGACCGAGAGGAAGATTCAGAAAAAAAAATCATTAATCTAATAATAAACAAATCGAATTTAGAGACAATCTCTGGATGGCGTCCTAGATATAGGCGCATGGTGTATATTACACCGACAAAAATACAGCCCTTGTCGGTATAATGCTCGACCTCTTATCTTAATTTCAAGAAAGAAAAAGCCTTACTATATTTTTCTACATGAAGTTAGCTAACAGAATAATAGTGAAATTTATTACCTAAAGATTTAATTCATATTAAATTATCTGTAAGAATTCAGATTATTGATTAAGTTAATCCACGATTAAAATTATACGTTACAAGAGAATAAAATAAAATAAAAACGTAAATGATCAAATTTATGCAAAAAAGGAACCATTTCGGCCTTAGTACGATACATATGTATGTATGTATGTATGTATGTATGTATGTTCACGACCAAAGACTGACTAACGAGTCTGGGGACTGAGGAACCATGTGTTGCTTTTGACTGCTCCCGTACTTTGTACCATTTAAAATAATACTCCGTACATAGATAATACCAAAATTAATATAAGTGTAAAGTAAAGGAAACACGAAGAAAAAAGTGGAAATAAATTTCATATTGAGAAAATGAGACCATTGAAATAATTATTCACGGGCGTGCAGTCTATATGTTCAAATATGCAGCACAAGTTTTGGATAATAAATGAAAAATTGATAAGTATGCATCAGATAATAGTTTTAGCGCAAAAAAGTTTAAAATTAAGATTTGTTGATAACTATTTTCTCATAGGTAAGAGGAAGTCGTGTACAGTAGTGTTTATTATATATAGTGTTATAAGGGTGTCGACACAAGGGTGGCAATTTTTGATATTTTGGGATTTACTTATCTGGTACAAAAAATGAACTTTGACAATAAAGATACAAATTTAACAATTGTGGGAGCTGTGATTCAAATTCACCGCCTTCATCGATGTAGGCGACATCTGGACCGGAGTCCCAGCTAGTCTCACCCAGTCGCTCGACCCAACACCGGTCCCGATCCGCCGCGCTCTGACTCGACCACTCCTTCTTTTTATACTTACCTTCTTGTACCTCATCGATCACAATATACGACTATCAGTATTTTTTATTAAAACAGCGAAGAGAGTCGGAGCGGTCAAAGCGAATGAAAAACTACAGAAATATTGTTACTTTTGTAATTTGTTGTCAATATGTAAATGTACAATAGATAATTGAATAAATGACACAATATAAAATAAAAAAGAGTTAAATAATAATAAAATAAATACAGTATAGTCAAATAGTGCACAGATAATGACAGTATTTTAGTCAAATAAAATGAATCGTAAGAATCTGTTAAAATTGATGTGATTATTTTTTTAAGATATTATTAGTAATATACTAAACATACTTTATACATGCGAGCGATACTATTTGTAGGCTGATATATCTTGTATACAATTTTAGGATTATGTACAAATATTACAATTTATTTCATCTTTATTTGTTAAATTTTTCATATTTATTCAACTATTTTTGGTCGGTCTTATATCTCTGATTTTCTTAGTAAAGAACTAAAAGTAACTATCAGATAGTATAAAAATAATTAAATTTAGTATAAAAAATTCATAAACTTTAAAATCACATCGATAGAAGGTGGATATATTTTTTATGAATATATAAAAAAAAATTCTTGGAAGATATTTTAACGTTATATTTTCAATAACTTCTACGACACATGAAGTTATAGTTAACTTTCGAAGGAGAGTAATTATTGTACGTATAAGAATTAAGTTAGTTTATCATTATGTTAGATATCACAAATATTCAGTACGCGTTTACCAGAGACAATGGCGGCCGCGCGGTGGCCACAACATTACTACCCGCAGGGCCTATAAACTTTCTGCTAGTTTGTAAAGAAAGAACAAATGAATGCCTGAAAACGAAAGGAGAATTTAACATACTTTATTAAAGGAAATTCTTTTGTTGAGGGGCTGAAAATGAATACATTCATTAATGCTCTATATTAAGCTACAAGTTAAAAAATTGAGCGAAAATTTTCTCCGCAGAAAACAATGTCATTTTTCATGTTAATTATTTTTTCCCTACATGACAATGCCAGCTGCGAACAATCCAAGCGTCTCTCCGGCACCGTGCCGTATGAACACAAAAGTTAGACTGGCCATTTAACACTACGCTTTTACGATTTTGCTCCGCGTGGCGGATGCCCTATTGTTCCCGCCGAGGCGTGTGTTATAAAAACCGGTTTGAAAAAAAAGCATAGTTTGAAAAGAGAAATTTTCAATGAGATTTTCGTCCTTTTGAAAATCATGCAATTGGAAAAATAGGATAACCCCAGTCGACTTAACGGATTTCGAACTATTTCATTATCGGGCGAAAAAAGCTAACAATATGTATTTATCATGTAATTTAAATCATTAAAAACCGGTCAATAAATAAAATATTCTATGCTCCAAATTTTGAATGAACTATAAATTTATGGGTGCTGATTTAAAATCTGACTAAAATATTTCTAAAATTCATTATTTTGGAAAGTATAGCGGTTTTACACCGAAAATAACAAATTTTGCTGCTATTTGTTCAGCTATCCCAATCACATATATCATTAGCATTGCTATATCTTTCAGGTCCAATACACATTCTACTTACTTCGTTGGGTCATATTTTATTTGGCAATAATTTCATGTGTTTTTTTCATCCTCATATGTTTTTGTCATATAGATTCCGTTAGCGACTAATCTGAACCTCAAGGGTAAAGTGTCTTCTGTATTGGATCTTGCCGAGATAAGTTTTAATTATCTCGGTGAGTAATAAATGTGATATGTTGTTGGAAAAACTAATCATTGATCGTTGAAAATAAATTTAATATTCACGATTTATTTATTCTGTTATATAATACATTTACTCCTTTTTAAAAGGTTCCACTATTGAAGATGCATAATATTTGGTTTTTGATAGGTCCAAGTCATAAGTTAGATGGTTTGATTTAGACATATTTATCATTTGTGATTCTTAAATTGGATTTGAATTTGAACGTGAACGCATCAGGCGCGCTGGCGATACCGGAGGCGTGATTTTTATTATTATGTGATTTTGCGATAATATGCGCTTTTTATTATTTAAAAAAATATTTGGGCACGATAACTTTAATACATCAATTATATGCGTACTAATTTATTTAAAATTGTCAATATTTTTACGAATAAATAAATTATTTTTTATGTTCTTTCGCATTTAAACACAATTCAGTGTGCAGCACAGTTTTCTGGGAAAATCTGCTGTGTATATTCTTTGGCCGATGTTTTGCATTATTCCATCGCAGAGTCCATCAGGGTTCATCAGCACTGATGATAGACCCTTCAATGGGATTCATATTATTATATACACGGCATATTAGTCCAGTAAATTGTACACAGACAATGCGTGAATATGTATGCATTTATCTTTATAGAAAAAAATCTAACACTTGTTTTGTAATGCGTGTTATATACTGATTTGGAATTTTCACCATGATTTTTTTTCACATAATTTAGTTCCACGTATAATATCATATTTTCGACTCGCACAACATATTTAATTAATGTTCAGCCTCTCCAAAGTCGCACCAAGATGATATATGTCTTAAAATCTTCTACAATGAATTTTCACAACACTTCAGAAATCCGCATCAAAATCAGTTTAACCGTTCTCGAGCATTATGGTAACAGACAGACAAACGTTGCCGTTTATATACGCATGGATGTTTGGTATTTCAGATATGTCTGTTCTTGGCTCTGCAATAAAATGCACCTACAATGGTGTTTTTGCCGGCGCTATGCCAAACAATTTATTTATCGACTTCAACACCAGGTCTGTTAGGGAAATAAACCAAAAACATCCAGCCATTAGCGCATTAAACATTCAAAAATAAATAAAAACCAATCGAAACGAAATGGCTTTTGTGCAATTTAATCATGATTTGTGGATATATTTAAGCCCGTCATATATTTTAAAATGAGATAAAATTTATTCAAATTACATTATATCTCGCCATAATCCATTCAAATAAAAAATATATTACGGTCCCAATTATTTAAGATGAATATTTTCGGAATAATTTTATTCATTGTGATTTGTTAACAAATTATTAAAATACAGTAAAAAATAAATACAGGTGTGTATATGGAAGAAAATAAACTAAGCAAAGCGCTTGTACATGTAGTGCTATTAATGCGTGCCGTTCCATTACATTGTTTTCAAAATACATAACAAAATGAACTCGTGGTGGTAATTTTCGACATTTTTTTGCTAATTATGTTTAAAATTCATAATTAGGTTCATTTAGACCTGAACAATACATTTTTAATGGAAAGGCAGTGGGTAGACAAAGAAAATCTGCCAGAAAGACAAGGGCGAGGCGAATAGCTCCAAAAAAAAAGGGACGTGGGCGTGGTGGGATTTTGGAGGGATTATCCATTTTGATATCTTGATAAATAATAACGAATCAATTACATAAGACATCTACTGACAATAATTGGAGGGATATTCATATACTAGATCAAAATTTTGATACGAAAAAAATCTAAAATGTAGAGAATTTAAGGGAAATGGTAAATTAAATTATGTCACGTTAAGATTGTAAGATTATATTGACATAAATTTTATTGTTTTTCTCCACTACATCTAATAAACCGTTTGAAAAATTAATATTTTAACTGCTCGACCGATACTAAAATCGTGGTCTCCCGGGGTGAGAGTCGAATCCCAGACAACTCAGTGACTAGGCAAATGCCTTATCGCTAGACCAAACAACAAAGCCAATAAAGAAATGAATAAATTATTACCAAAGAAGATCAGTATAAAGTAATGAAAAAAAGTTATATTAAAAGTTAAGTCTCTCCGAGAAAGTTTTACTTAGAATGTTTTAAAGTATCTATTTAGTTATTTTAGCCTTAAAGTTAAATTTCATATAATTTAAATTATTCAGTTTTTTATATAAACATTATTGACTGTTTGCAGACTAATGACATTTTTGGGAATATTATACTTTAGTATCCTAAATCGTTGTATTTCTTCTTTGGATTATATAGTCTAATTTTAAGAACACTATGACATAAATATTCATAAAAGAAACTTAATGTTCTAAATGAAAGTCGGTACACATTATAATTGTTCCCATCTTATATATTTTACACATATTTTCATAATAATCGAAATATTGGATTTCCGAAGATCGAATTAACGATGCTGTTTATAATATTATAAAATTATTAAGGAAAACACATTCTTATTGTGAAGTTGTAATTATTCAGAACATAGGTCTGTGATATTTTAAATACTAAATTAATGTATTAATTATAAATATATACATATAAAATCAAAATTGATTTTATATGTATATATTTATAATTAATACATTAATTTAGTATTTAAAATATTATAAAATATAGTATCTTTGGTTTTGAGATATAATTTAAAAATAATTTACATAGTTGAATCTCAGTTTTATGTAATACATAGCAGCAAGAGTAGGTGGACGGATTTACATATTATAAACATGGATACATAACTCAAAAAATCATTTTTCTCACCTTCAAAAAGAAGAAACCTTTTCAAAAAAGGTTTAGATTTATTTTGGACCTTTTCAATTTGAATCGCCAATAATTTATCCTAAATGGCACTTAGTAAGAACATCAATTGTACTTACACAACGCCTTAACCATTTTCCTACGACAGCAAAATATTCAATTATTATAAATATCGCCTAAGCTCCGGCTTCAAGTGTTTTTCAATATTACATCCGTACCGAGGGAGGATGGTTCAATGAAATATGATTCTCACCGCGTCTTCTGCATACAAATAGAATAGAGATGTTATTGTTCGCTTTATCGGCGTAACAAGGTATTTTCATCCATAGATAAGAACCTGATTTCGTAATAAGGAATATGTGATTTTGTGAAAAATTGAATAATAATTACCAATCGGAAAAAAGACGTAAAAATTGTTGACATGCCTTAAATATTGCTATGTTAAAATCAATTATTTACTACACTAAAACACTAGTTATTAGCACCATTACTGGTGCATTTATTAAAATAATAATATTTTTGATTAATACAGCAATGTCCGCATACCTCGCTTTACCGACGATGGCTGAGCGATTAAATCAGATTTCTTTTTTTAACTTTAGTGATTTTAAAATATGAATTATTGATTTAATTTTTAATAAAACATTTTAGAATTTAATTTTAATAAAAAGTTATATATTCATTTACATATGTTCATCCTTAATTAATTGTATTACACTATGTGCATTTAGCCATGACACAAATCAATTAATTTATTTTTCCAAATATCCGTCGAGTGCCGCCGATAAAGGCCTGGCGGAGAGACTTATAATAATAATATGTGAAGATTCTTTTCTTAAAAACTATATTTTTTAGTTTTTCGGAAACACTGGCCGTAGAGCGGGAAATATCAAGTAACAAGTAAATCGGTGATAGCTACCGGGATTCGAACCTGGACTTTTTTTTAACCGGGTAAGCGCGTTCTCCACTTTTTCGTCAAATTTTTAATATATATTCTGTAATATTTACAATTGATACATTTTCTATTCCAATTTTAAAAGTAATCAACTTTATATTACAGTAAATCTCAAATACCTTTTAGTAAAACCCGATAGGAGACGTAGTCGTCTAAAATAAATATTTACTTCTTGATAAAATATATATTTTTTAAATAAGACAGTTCGTAAGCACTGTAATTACCCATACTTTAATATATTTCCATTAAATATAATAAAAAAAAATTTTTCGTCTATGAGATATCTATTATTTGTTTAATAACAGTGCCTTTGTAGGTAAAATTCCAGTGATTGCGTGTTCTTGGAACATATTCAAATGTTGCAAATATTTTTTCGATAGATATATTTTTTCTGTACATCTTTCTAGGTGTTTCGTTTAATTTGTACTGAAATACAACAGAACTATGTTCTGAAAATGCAACTTCATAACAAAAATGTGTTCTTCGTAATTAAGTACCTACTATATATTTTATCGATAGATTTTTTCACAATGCACAAGTTCAGTATTTATGTTTTCTTAAGTTCTTTTTATATTCAAACTTCATCTAAAACTCAATCATTAATAAATGTGTACACCACCATGGATATTTATCTTCCGTCCTTCTTATTCTAGGACTGGGTATATTTTAATTGGATTAGTCTACTTAAACACAGTTTAATAGAAAAGAGAGATGGAACTCATCCAGCCAGAATTATCGATCCTCGAGTCCACCCTCCGAAGGCTACGAATCACGACAAACAATGCGAATGTCCACTCTCGAACCGAAGCGAAGCGGTCGAGTATCGAGAATAATACTCCAATTTGCATACAAATCTTCTCCTTCATAATAAACGGGCGTGTAAGGCGATTAAACAATCTTGTTTTACAGACCCGTTAACAAAGTACCGGGGATTATCCCGTCTGAGAGGAACCGTCCGCGGCCGGGGGTGGGGACGGGGGCGCGCTGGTCCAGAATCTGCCAGGAATCCCAACTCGGGAATTAACGGACTTTCCGAGACGTCCGGATAATGTGAAGACGTTCGTTTAGGAAGTGACGCCTAAAATAGAATTAAAAACACAAGGTTTATTTCAAAACTTTACATATTGAGCGCGTGACAGAGGATTTGATTATACCGCTAAAGCTATTGCTTTGCTCTATTGTAACATTTTAAGTAGTGTGGATATATGGACTAGTGGATCTGTGTATCTTCCTGGCTGTCATTTATATAACCTTTAACAACTGTAATCATTTTTTTTGCATGACTATTTAGATGACGTCTTGGTCTTATTTAAAAATCATTTTAAGAATGAATTAATAATATAATGTTTAATTACTTTATACATTATAATATAATAATTTTACAATGCAGTCAGAGAGAAATTTTTGATATTATATAAATTGAGTTAAATTGATAATGCCCTTACAAGGCGAAACGCGACTCAAGTAAATTAGACAAGTAGAATAAAAAAAATACGTGTTCTATTTTTACATATGTAATTATCGAGTTCTGAAAACTTAGCTAGGAAACGAGAATAGCTAAACTGTTCCTTTTTATACATATTCTTTCATAATATTATTTTACACACAGCATCTCAACAGATTTATTGATTGACGTGATTGTGGCCTAGCAGTTACGATACTCGCCTAGTGATCTAGTGGTCGGAGGTTCGAGACTTCTAGGAGGCCATTAAGGTAGTCTTATTTTCATACCACAAGCTAAGTTTACAAATAGTTAAGATTATTGATATGACACGTATTCCATGCACGCATTTTTATTTAAAAAAATATACGATGAACAATTTTACAAAACATTTTGACATAATATGGTCAAGATTATTATTTATAATTTCGTTACTGTTAATTCACGGTGGATTTACATTGTAATGATTTGATTAAAACACTTTTTAAATTTTTTACACTATTTATTATTTAATGACCATTACCGTTTCAGCCTGTCACGGCTATCTTCAGACTGGTACATTTTTCTCTTAAGCTGGGATATTTATACCATTCAATACAGGGGTATTTTACAAAGAGTCCATATAATTTGAAAAGTTGGCGATAATTTGAATCTAACGTTGGGATTTTTCACTATACGTCGTTTAGTACTATTACTGTCATCCATTTTTATCCATTCAGTTCATTAAAAAAAATAATGTGAATAGCTTTGAAATATAACTATGTAAGTACACAGGTAGTAAGTATTTATTTTCAATTTCACAAAATAAAATAGCCGAGCCGAAATATTGAAAAAAAGATTTATATTGCGTTGATATTTCGTACTAGTTACCTAAGAGTTTGATTACATTTTTGGAATTTCAGTCGTTATCGTTCCAAGATATGAATCCGGGGCCTTTTAATTGCTGGCAGACATTTTAAGTAACATATTTTTTTTGGTATCGAGGATAATATGTTTTGAAGAATCACAATTTTACTATTAAACGTGAATTTGAAGAGTTGAAAATAATCTTATATTTGAAAAAAACGGAATGAAAGTAGACTGAATGAGGTGTGTGAAAATTCTATGTAAGGCAGAGTAATGAATTGACAGATCAGGAGCGAATGAAAAGCTGAATGTAACGTAGTCGATAGAATAAAGAAAGGGTTGCTGACATGAATTGGTCATGTGCAACATAAGACGATGAAAAAGGTACACGAGGCGAGTGTTGAAGACATCAGGATCAAAGGGCGCCAGAAAAAGACATGGCATGACCAAATAAACTGGAGCAACTAATACTGGAGGATCTGTTCAATAACAAAAGGATGTAAAGTGTGTCCAGCGGAAAAATTTCAAGATTAAATTGTAATTGCTCGTAAACCATCAAGGTTAGGTCAGTGGTAGTGGTATTGTTCGACGCGCGTGATTTGCGGACTTGCCAGTCGCAATGTGTCGCTGATCGGGAGCGCACAGCACGTTAGCCGTTGGGTAATATTTAAAGCGCAGTGATTCATTGGTTTGTACGCGACGCGCTTTTTGTACTCATTTTAATATTCGACGATTTTAATATTTAATATTTAAGTGATGGGCCGAGCATGCAACTTATCTGGTGCTGGGTTCAAAAGTTCAGACAAGAAGGGACAATGGTCAACGTCAGGAGAAACGCCAGAACATGTGGCTCAGGTTCGACGTGAAATTATGCACAATCCGCGTAAATCGATAAAGAAAGTTGTAGCCTGTACTGGAATAAAAAAATCAACAGTGCACGTTATTTTGAAAAATAAACTACAGTTTCACCCATACAAACTACAAATCGTGCTGTTTTTCAACGAAAATGACTATTCTTTACGTGAAACTTTAGCGAGAACGATGCTGGAACATTTTGGAACAACATATTGTTCAGTAAACAACGAAGCACGTTTTGTTAATAAATAGAAAATGAGATATTGGTTCCCCAATAACCCAAGGGAATGCCATAAAAAACGTTTGCATTGTCCAAAAACGAGAGTGTGGTATACAATTTCTGCCCGAAGGATAATTGGCCCTTATTTTTTTAACCAGTGAGACCAATCACTGCTGACGTTTATTGCCGAATGATCGTCGAGTTTTTGGTACCGCAACTGCAGCTGTTTCCGGGGTTCAATAACATAACACAATTTCAGTAAGACCGGGGCACTCCATACACAGCTAGAGTTTCAATCGAGAAGCTGAGGGGAATTTTTCCCAACAAATTAATCACCAAATACGGAGACACCTCGGTCACCTGGGCACCTCGGTCACCGAACCTTACACTGTGCGACTTTTTTTTTGTGGAGATACCTTAAGTTGAGAGTTTATAGTAATAATCCTCGAACAATTCAGGCCCTATAAGAAAATATCCGCCGTGAAGTTGCTGCCATTGAACGAACGCTGTGCTCTCGCGTGTTCGCAAATTTAAGAGTCTGATTGTAAGAGTGTCTTGAGAGAAATGGACGGCATTTAGACGATATTGCATATAAAACGTAAAATTCGCATCGTTAAACTCCATTTTGTATAAATAATATATGAGAATAACATTGTTGTTTTTTTTATTATTTAATATTAAACTTGAAAATTTTCCGCTGGACACCCTTTGCATCAGAAGATGAAATGAGGCTCGAGTGATATGTCTGCATAGAAGAGTGTGGTGTAATATTCTCTCTGCGTACATTTGAGAGGAAACGGCGTGATGGTAAGCTAGTTAGTTAATAAAAACGTGTTTTTATTGTGTAGTCGCAATTTTAAAAGATAGTTCTTTGATACAAAAACAAATAAGATAAAATTAATATAAACTAAATTAATTAACTAGAAGAAAAGATATGCAGAAAAAAACTATCACGTTGTCACGAGTGTCACGTCTTAGACATCCGCCAAATGTATATTCTTGGTATACTAAAACACTTTTACCAGCATAAGCAATATAACCAGTAAATTACGCACCCTCTCTTAACAAGGACTCAGGCTAACTGTCACTATCTTGTGCCAAAACTAAACAAAACTTTTGCACAAAGATTCCATTTATTTCTAGCACCAAAAGTATACAACGGTCTAAATGCAAAAGTGAAAGATTGCAACCATAGTCTTGCATATTTTTCACGAAAAGTGCAGTTCTGGCTCCACGAAATGGGGAGAAATTTCGCCCAAGAACTTTTAAAGGTCCAAACCTGAGAATAAAACTGCTACAACAATATATTGAATTACCTAATTGCATCTCTTGATTAATTGTTTATTTATATATTTTTTGTACATTGATCATTGCACTTCGCTTACTGTTATACCGAAGGAACACTGGCTGCTATAATACAGTAAATTACTAGTGTAGCAGGCGGGGTACCCAAATACATGATGACTTTCTTACTGATATGTTGTACTTACTTTGCCAAATTTTATATGAATACCCTCGGTATATTTGTCTGATATTTGAAATATTACGCAATACTCATAGTAATTAACTAGGTGAAAATGTATACTTAATGAATATTAATTTGGAAGAGCAATACGTCAGACCGTTAGAAATTATTTATCAATGTAAGTACATAATACATGTAAAAAGTGAATCTAATTAATGTATTATTATTATTATTAAATTTAATCTATCTATCGAAAAATATATTAAAGATTCCAACACGCAACTTTTTCTTGTCAGGAAAATTAATTAACAATTATGCTACGATTACTATACATATTTTTTTTAGATTCATCGTTTTTAAATGTTTCGTCTATTTTTTTTTTAAATATTCCTATTGAATAATGTTAATTTCACTGCGCGACTCTCCGGACTTTGTTTTCTCCTTTAAAAAAAGTTTTTTCGATAGACGTATATTATCGAGACGTATATCAAGAATGAATGACACGCACCGTCTTTTATAAAAGTTCTCAAGAGTATAAAAAGTAATCACATGTCAATTGGGATCCATTACACCTCATGGCAGATAATGTATGAGTTATCTGTCAGTAATGTTAGTCGGTAGTACAATAGCAAATCTCGCGAGAGAGATTCTTTTCAAATATTATATTAGAAGTTGTGACAACAGTTTATAATTATTATTTATGTAAAATGAGTATAATAGTTATTGCAAAAGAGTAAATTGACTGTCGCGGAGCTATTTAAGTAGCGGACACATTAATTTGGTGCAACATAATTATTTTAGCTTTCCATATGCACACACGTTGAGTCATTTTGTCGATCCAATAGTTTAGAGAGTTGCAGTCTCTCTTTAAAATTTGTGTCATTTATAACCATTCTAAATGCAGTTTGGTGCCGATCTATTTGGGTAGAGAAGTGGAGGGTGGAAGAATGGATGGGATTTTTTGGTCATCATTGAGAATATGAATAACAGGTATGATGTTTAGATGAGATTTTTCGGTCATCATTGAAAATATAAACAATAGGGACAAGGTTTAGATGGGATTTTTCGGTCATCATTGAGAATATAAATAATAGGGACAAAGTTTAGATGGGATTTTTCGGTCATCATGGAGAATATAAACAATAGAAATGAAGTAAAGATGGGATTTTTCGGTCATCATTGAGAATATAAACAATAGGGACGAAGTTTAGGGAATATGATGTTATTAAAGTAATTATTAATATTATATTCGTAACACGGCTACAAAAAATTGTGTCTTCTTGTATGCGGGAATTCAGGTAGTCCCTGTGTACTCCGTGTACAACAGTCTAGTTTATTACAGATCTAGCAAGTATGTTACAGTAAAAGAGATATATTCTGATCAACGATTCCGGAGTGAGAGAGCTCGATACTCTTTTATCTCTTTTACTATGTCATCTAGCCAACATGCGCGCGTCATCCAATCTTCTTCTTCTTTTTTAAATAGGCAATCCACCTTTTAATAGTAATTTGTGCCACTAGTCAAGTTAAAACTTTATTTTATAGAAAAAAGTACAATAATATTAGAGAATATGAATATTATATTACAAGTCAATACCATTGTCATTCAAAAAATTTACTATTATATAGATCAAATGTGGCGAGTTAAGACACAAGTTAACCGGGAGTTGAAAATTATCATTGACGAGATTACTGTAAAAAAAACCTGTGATCCCCAATGGACAGGCAAAAAAGAAATGGTCAAGGGTTTCCTCCTCGGCACCACACTCACACATTGGGGAATCTATTAAGTTGAATCTGAATAAATGTGATGCTACCTGGCAATGCTCAATTCTCATTCTAGAGAAATTTGGTATTGTTTTTTTGGAGACTTCTATTGGAGAACTAGGGAGTACGGGGAATGAATCTTTGAACTATTTTAAGAAGATAATCCTTTTGATTATTTGGATCCATCCATTTTATTAACCACTTAATTGAGTTTAAATACATCTACCGGTTTCGAAAAATACCATTTTTTTCTTCAGAATGTCATTACTACTAAAAACATATATTATTGTTTCTTTATCAAAATCTATTTAAAAAAAAAAACAATTATTTAAAAAATAAATATAGTGCCTAACTCAAATTGTTACTTAATACAAATTTACTCGAATAATTTTTAGAAAAAAATTTTAGAATGGGACTTGAAGTTAAATTTAGTTGGTTGTTTATAATTTTTTGGTTATTTTTCACGCTTAATTCTCTGGAACGATTCCAAATTATTTAATTTGTGACCAACACCGTTTACATGCAAAATTGAGAATCCCAATTTTTTATCAAAACCGTGACCATTTTCTATCAAATGATTAGAAAATTCTGAAAACCCACTATTGTTCAAACATCTCAAATGCTCCTTTACTCTTATATTATGTAACAATTTGAGTTACGTACAAAATTTATTTTTTAAATAATTGTTGCTTTTTTTTAATAGATTTTTTTAAAAATAGAATCTGGTAAAGAAACAATAATATATGTTTTTAGTTAGTAATGACATCCTGAAGAAGAAAATGGTATTTTTCGAAACCGGTAGATGTATTTAAACTCAATTAAGCTGTTAATAAAACAAAGTTAGTACCTAACTCAAATTGTTTGAGCAATAGTGGGTTTTCAGAATTTGATAGAAAATAGTCATGGTTTTGAAAAAAAATTGGGATTATCAATTTTACTAAATTTATTTTTTAAATAATTGTTTTTTTTTTTAAAATAGATTCTGGTAAAGAAACAATAATATATGTTTTTAGTTAGTATTGACATCCTGAAGAAGAAAATGGTATTTTTCGAAACCGGTAGATGTATTTAAACTCGATTAAGCAGTTAATAAAACAAAGTTAACAAATAAAAATATGAATTTGAACCACAAAGTTTATTTTGTTAATTTCAAAAGTATTAAAAAAATATAAATACAAGTTAGTGATAATTTGTCGGAATGATTATTTACAAAGTTTAATTTGTTGGTTTTACGCTTTAAAATGCGCTAATTTAGTCCCCATTACTTTGTCCGTAAGTTGAAAAAATCTACGAGAATATCTTTCATAAACGCAACTGTATGACATATTTTATTTTAATAAAACTTTGTCTATCATTCCTTGCTAAAATTCTTGTTGTATAACTCTAGTAAATATAGTGGCATTAAAATGAAAGTACTATTGTTAGTAAAAATCAAATATTGTGAAAAATATCAGTTTGCAATATACATTTAAATATTATTATAATTTCCATATTCATTAAAAACGCGTTGTTTTTGAAATCCTTCAGATTTGTTAGAAATGTAAAAACGGGCTTAACAATACATTTCTTTAGTATTCATAAAAATGTGAGTCCGTGTAAATTGCGAGAGCGGTATTATCGGAAAAATGCTTATAATTTAGTTTTCTTAAAATTATAGCCGTGTACCGACTTGAAACTTGGAACAAAGAATTTAAGTGTTTCAAAACCCCCATAAACGTTACGAGGACGTCCGGATACATTTTACGATTAAAACAGAAATGTATCCTGAAAAACGACACAACTTAAGCAATAAGAATTGTAACCTCAGCACCTTAGATGTAATAGCTGAAGTTTTCAGAAAAGGCTTATACGGGAGTGTTTCTTGCAGGGGCTTCAAATATGTCACCCCTTTGACATTCATTTATATTAATACATATTAAATGTATCAATTAGAAAGATATATTAAATTTATCGATAAAATATTTTGGTTGCCATCGGGATTCGAAACGAGAACTTTTCCTATCGGGTTTTACTCAAAGGTATTTGAGATTCTCCGTAATAAAAATTATATTACTTATAAATGGAATAATAGATGTGTCAATTTGAAAAAAGATCTGTGACATGTAGGTTCGAAAATTTATCATTAACTTACTAGGTTGACATGGTTGGTGCGTTTCCCCGGATAGGATAGTTCGAATCCCGGTGGCAACCAAAAGATTTTATCGATAAATTGATTATAACTTTCTAATTGATACATTTAATTTGATACTATGTTCTGAAAAATTGCAACATCACAATAATAATGTGTTTTCCTTGAAAATAATTTATTTATTTAAATAATCAAGCAAAGTTTTAATATCTTTCTTAAATGTTTCATCATCGTCAACCTATATCTCTCCACTACTGAATACAACTCTTTTCAGCCCTTCTCATGTACCCGTTGCCCTCAACTTTTTTGATATCGTCGCTACAGCACTTATTTTACCAAAGTAAAGCCACTCCATTCCAGGGTATTCTCTCTATCAAACATTACTTTGCTCAACTTGTAGATTTTTTGGGCGTGTTTTTTGTTATATTTATACGTTAAGTATTCGATCTCTCAGAGATATTCCAATCATAGTTTTCTCAACGGTGAGGGTCTACGTCTCGACTTCGTATATAATCCCTGGGAACACGTATTATTAATAGGCTTTATAATGAAATAACTAAATCTAGAAAATTTTCTGATTTCACATCGATAGTTATCTTATACTCTACCTTCCAGCCGGACTGCTTTCGTAAATACTAGTTCGGGTAAACTCAGCACTGGAATCTGTATAAACCAAAGAAGTACTTAAAGTAATATATCCGTATTTAATTTACAAAGTAAATCTTATTATATAGTTGCATGAGTTAGCGCCTTAAGATTGTTAGTAAAGGTAGAGGTACGCGTCTGCTATGAGCTGGCGAGGTAATCGTTCGTCTGGGCTGCGAATTGGTTAGGCAATCTCTTTAGAACGCCTCTCGATGGGACTCTATGCAATCTCTGGCCGTCCATTCGACAATATTGCCGTGCAGTGGCGCATCGCTATACTCACTTATCATCAAACCATGTCGGAGCAGGCAGATAGGATAAAACGAAACAAATCGTTCTCATACATATTTACACATTTTCATTCATTGCTTCTTAAAAATATGCGATTGTTTCGATTGGCCAGAATATTGAAGAACGTGTATTCGGCATACGCGTAAATATAGTACAGTACATTTTTAGAACATAGTAAAGGTACTACGTGCTTGTTGGCCTAATACTTAAGATACTTGTCTAGTAATCGAGTATTTGAGGGTTTGAGTCTCATTCAAGAATGCCAGCAAGTTAACCCTATTTTCATAGTACAAGCGTTTAACTTAGTTTGAAAATAGTAAGAATATTGATGTGACACGTATTCCATATTATAAAATATCCTCGTATTATAAAATAATTTTAAATGCATTGCAGATAATATAAAGAATAATGTTAATTCTGATGATTAAAAATGCTATATGATCTTTTCAACATTTTTTGTAGAAATCGACAAATATTAAAGAAGAATGTATTGAAAGTTTTTAATTTAAAGAGAAGTATTGTGGATATTCAATTTATTAAATAATTAATTATTTTTATTATACATTTTGTTTAGAAAAGATTTTTTTGGTACCGTCACTTGAATTGCTCATTTTATTATCGATTCGATTTCTCTACTTTTTAATTGAACGTCTGATTTTTGGATGCATAGAAGATCTAGTCAAACAGATCAGATTAAAGTTTTAACCTTATTAAGAAAAACGCACAAGACAATAAATACATTACGTGTATTCTTATATTGCAATATAATTTATAATATTACATATTTTCACTTACCTTTCCATTGTAAGTGCTTATTGTATTGTACATTACTATTTTACATTAATATTTTAAGGAAAATACATTCTTATTGTGAAGTTTAATTATTCAGAACTTAAGTCTGTGATATTTAAAATACTAAATTAATGTATTAATTATAAATATATACATATAAAATCAATTTTGTCGTATATAATGGAACGACAGGTGTATTAATTTGAAAAAATGTAACGTATAGGTTCGAAAATTTGTCATGAAAAATACTGGCGTTATAACACGATTGATAGTGTACTTCCCCGGATTGGAAATAGAGATCCAGGTTCGAATCTCGGTGACGCAAAAACAATATTTTTCGACAAAATTGATTTTATATGTATATATATATATAATTGATACATTCATTTAGTATTTAAAATACTTTTATTCTTGTGTACGTATTTTAATTTTGTATTTCAATTGTATTTTGCCTAATTTTACTTACAGGCTTGCCTAGTTGGACAACGCATTTTAAAAATCTGTTTAAAAAAATCTTTATGTAACAAATTTTAAGCTATACGTTATATATTATATATCTAAGAAATAAATAAAAACATTGGCTGTTTTAGTTGATTACGCTAAACAATTCAAGCAACGGAATTGACTAACTATAAATAAACAATATTGTCGTAAGGGTTGCGAATATCTGACTTGAGGAAATGTCATATTTTGTCCCAGGCGTGCAATAGAGCGGATGAATCCTGCTAGCCCCGTACTTAATGGGATAAATTCCTCCCAGCAACAACACAGGCAATAAGGCCAAACGAATCAGAGAGATCTATTCAAACTTTACAAAATTATTATGAAGACCCGACATTATGACAACGCACATCTGGTGGTTTGAGAGACAAAAGCAAAGAGTTTGACTTACCAAATGTAAATTGCCTTACAGACAAAACTATAATTATTTTCCATGATATATAAAATATATATATATACATAATATTATCGAGGTTATAAGTTAATATAGCGAATAATTATATATATAAAAATGTGTTTCCATTAAAAATATATAAATTGTATCAAAGTTCATTGAAAATAAATTATATTTTATTTATTTTTGGAGAAAATTATTTTTAATTGCAATTCTCCTTGAAAATTGTTTTATTGTGGAAGAGTTATATGTTGTGTTTGATCAAGTTCGCAACGTCAACCAACAACATTTTTAAATCTCATGAATTCATTTAATAATAAAATACAATTTACACTAGAAATAGCAAATCTAACACTAATAATAATAAAATAGAAATAGAAGACCAACTTTTACTGATGCTATATCATATATAGTAAATCTAATCATCTTTTATTACTTAAACATTCAGTATTATACTCCATGTTACATCATGTAGTCAACATGGCTATGTCTGTATTCAATTAAAATATTGAATTACTTACTTACTTACTTACTTACCATCACGCCATTTCCCCGTGGGGGTAGGCAGATAGGATAGAGCGCCACACTCTTCTGTCCTGACACACAATTCTCGCCTCATCCACATTCATACATCTTGTCATACAAGCTCGCCGATTGTTGAGGCTTCTAACAGAACCATCCTCCATTATCTGGTTTACCTGGTCATGCCAAGTCTTCCGCGGACGTCCTCTATTTCTGGTTCCATCAAAACTTGCGTCATATATCTTTCTTACCATTCTCTCCTCATTCATCCTTTCCATATGACCAAACCACCTAAGTGATCCTTTCTTAATCTTACTCACTATACTAACATCAGCTTTAAATTCTTTCTTTATTTCTTCATTCTTTACTCTGTCATAAATAGATTTGCCATAAATACGTCTAAGTGATCTCATTTCCACTGCATTCAGTCTACTTTCGTTCCTTTTCTGCCAGCTCCAGGCCTCACTTCCATACATCAGTGTCGGTACCAGGATTCCATTGTGCACCGCTAGTCTTGCCTCGGTTGACAAATTTCCGTTAGATATAATTCCATTCAAAGCGCCGTTTACTTTATTTCCTGCAGTCATCCTCCTTTCGATATCATTCTCAGCCTTTCCGTTTCTATCAAACATACTTCCCAAATATACAAACTCATCTACTTGTTCCAAACATTCATTACCTACAAGTATTTTGCATGATGTCTTGCTTTCCTTCTTCTCGAATACCATCACTTTAGACTTGTTAACATTCATCATGATGTCGCTTTCCTTGCATACATCGTACATTCTACTCACCAGATTCTGTAGTTCTTGTTCATTATTCGCCATTAGTACTGCATCATCGGCGTATAATAAATAGCATACAATCAAATCGCTCATTTTTAAATTAAATATCAGTAAAAAAATAAGACTTTATAACTGGTACAATACAGAATTAATGGAAATGAATTTAAAATATAAATTAAAATAATGTATTTCCAGTCAAATAAAATAAATTGATTTAATTCTGGCTTCTTCTAGCATGTATACTCGAAGGTATTTTGGATTCATTACAATATAAATTGGGTTGCTTTTAAAAATGGAATAATTGATGTATTAATTCTAAAAAGTACTATATAATATTTTTTTTGAAATTTATCGATAATGTAATCGATTAATATGGCGAAAACGTATTTACTAAATTCTGTGTTCATATCCCGGTAGAAACCAAATATTTTTTCGATTGATAAACCTTTTCTACATATCTTTTAATTTAATTTGTCTTAAGAAAAATATTTTATACATATATAAGTTATTGTGAATGTCGATATTGGAAAGCAATTTATTTTTATTTCATATTATTTAAAAATAATCGCCCAAAAAATATTCTTGAGAAATTTTTAATATACGCCGAAAACGCCAATTATAACTTTTTCTATTGTCGATTTATGAAATTAGTTTCATATCCAAAATCATAAATGAAAAAATATTATAACTAATTTTAAGTACCATTTAAAATTTTGAATAATATTGCAGTATATAACATCATTTAAATGTGGAATTATTATGATCATAAATCAGTTATTAATTAAATATTCTAACCTTAATTAAACACTTATTTTAACTAACTTAATCGGTAATACTATAAGAAATAATAAATAAAGGAAAGTGGTACTAATATAGATATGTATTGATGTATGATTAAATCCTTGTGTTATACTATTATATATTTTTCACTGTTTTAATGTAATGATAAATTGATGTACTGATGTAGAATTACATCCTTGTTTTACATTATTTTATATTTTTAACTATTTTATCTCTGATTTTCTTGTTAAAATGTGTCTTATTTTATTTTGTGAAGAAATTTACAAAGATTTGTAAAGAAACAAAAGTAACCAACCTGAAAAATTAAATTATTAATATAATTAGATCTAGCATAGGGTGTTCAGCAGAAAAATTTCAAGATTAAATTGTAATTGCTCGTAAACCATCAGTGTGAGGTAAGTGAGAGGAGTATTGTCCGACGCGCGTGATTTGAGGATTTGCCAGTCGCAATGAGTCATTGGTCGGGAGCGCACCGCGCGTTCGTGGTTGAGCAATATTTAATGTGCGGTGATTCATAGGTTCGTGGGCGTCGCGCTTTTCGTACTCACTTTAATATTCGACGAGTTAGTGATGGGTCGAGCACGCAACTTATCTGGTGTTGGGTTTAAAAGTTCAGACAAGACGGGACAATGGTTAACCAAACTCCTCCGGGACCATCAACGTCAGTAGCGATGCCAGAACATGTGGCTCAAGTTCGACGTGAAATTATGCGCAATCCGCGTATATTGATAAGGATGATTGTAGTCTGTACTGGAATAAAAAAATTAACAGTGCACGTTATTTTGAAAAAGAAACTACAGTTTCACCAATAAAATCTGCGAATCGTGCAGTTTCTCAATGAAAATGACTATTCTTTATATGAAACTTTAGCGAAAACGATGCTGGGATAGTACGAACACTTGGAAACATATTGTTAAGTGACAAAGCACATTTTCATATCGACGGTATGTTAATAAACAGAACATGAGATACTGGTGCCCCGACAACCCAAGGGAACGCCATCAAAAACGTTTGCATTGTCCAAAAACAACAATGTGGTATGCAATGTCTGCCCGAGGGATAATTGGGCCTTATTTTTTTAACCAGTGAGGGACAGTCACTGCTGACGTATATTGCCGAATGATTGACGAGTTTTTGGTACCACAACTGCTTCCCAGGTTTAACAATGGAACATAATTTCAGCAAGATAGGGCCACTCCACATACAGCTAGAGTTTCAATGAAGAAACTGAGAGGAATTTTTCTCAATAAATTAATCAGCAAATATGGAGACACACCCTGGGCACCTCGGTCACCGGACCTTACACTGTGGAACTTTTTTTGTAGGGATACCTTAAGTCGAGAGTTTAAAGCAACAATCCTGGAACAATTCAAGCCTTACAAGAAAATATCCACCGTAAAGTTGCTGCCATTGAACCAACGCTTTGCTTTCGCGTGTTCGCAAATATAAGAGTCCGATTGCGAAAGTGTCTTGAGAGAAATGGACGGCATTTAGACAATATTGTTTATGAAACGTTAAATAAGCATCGTTAAACTCCATTTTGTATAAGTAAAATATGAGAATAACATTGTAGTTTCTATTTTTATTTAATATTAAACTTGAAATTTTTTTCGCTGGACACCCTTTATAAGCAAAATACTTTAGAATCACACTTTATTGAACTAATAAATTAATAATAATTATTATCTACTTCAAAAAAGGTATATTATTTGTGCCTAGCGAGGCAGGTAGTGGCCCATAAGTTTGTAATCATTTCATATTTAATATATTTTGTTATGTGTAAAAATATATTGTTGCATGCAATTTCAATAACATTTTATTAATAAAGGCCGATTTATTGACTCTCAACTGAACTGAATTCAGATATATAAATTGCACAACGAATAGACATAGATACATAGGTAAGATACCTCATATCTTCTGTTGATTATGATATCGTCACATGAATTTTTTTATACTTTAAATAAGCTCGTAAGAAAAATAATAATTTTCTTAAAAGATTAAATAAATTTACGCTTGTATATAAATTTATATAAATATATTATTTTTAAAGAGGACTTATTATTATTGTAAAGTTGCAGTAAAATATTTATTCGATAAATTAATTTTTTCTGTATATCTTTCTAGTTGATTAATTTAATTTGTATTAAATTATTATATTACATTTCCAGGTTTATTCAATTGCACAGTATAAACAATTAAATTATTTTTTAAAATAATAATATTATTATAGAGAGCCTAAAGAGTCCCTCATCAATTCCATATCTCGATGTATAACACACTTAGTATGGTAAAAAAACGTACAAATTCTATCTGGATAGTACAGGCTTAAAATCATTTAAAAATATATTCCCTGCACTCTCTGGTTTTCCAAAAGAAAAGTCTCCAAGAGAATAATATCAAATATCTCTAAAATGAGAATTGGGCATTGCCAGGTAGCATCACATTTATTCAGATTGATCTTAATAGATTCCCTAATGTGTGAGTGTGGTGAGATCCTTGGCCATATCTTTTTTGCCTATCCATGCGGATCACAAGTTTTTCACAGTAATCTTGTCAACGTTAATTTACAATTCCTGGTTAACTTGTGTAAAATAAATAAAATAGCAAATTTTTTGAATGACAATGATATTGACTCGTAATATAATATTTCCTATTCTATAATATTACTGTATTTGTTTCTATAAAATAATTTTTTAACTTGATTAATGGCACAAATCATTCTTGAAGGGTGGATTACGTATTTAAAAGAAGAAAAATAGTATATAGAGAGAGAACCGTGTGTTTTAAAACCGGTCGGAATAAAAGAATAAGCTACTCTTGATTAAATACGAAGTGTGTCGTAATTACACCCTCCTTACCCTTACGGTTATCTAATCCTTCACACCAAGTTAGGAATGTAATAGGATATTATCCTCTTTCACCGGTCAATAAAATAATTTTACAGTCAATAAAACGAAATAAAAACAAAGGCCGAAAACATCCCTACAGAAGCTCTTTGTTCTCCACTGTATTTTAAAACAGAAATAAAATATTCACACCATACAAACGTACTTATCACATTTAATAAATATATCCCACACCTTACCCGTAAGGGTGTGGTTCACGTCCAGTCCTAGACGTTGCGCGCTGGTGGGCGGTGAAGGGATGAGGGAAGGCGGATGAAGGCTGCTGTGACGGATCTGTTAATGATTGCGATGTATGATGATATCACGTCTTCATCGAATCTAAATTGTCACCGCACGATAGAGAGAAGAGAAGATGAAATAATGCAGGATTGCCGGAAAGACGACATAAAGTGAATATTCCTGTACACTGAATATTGAGAATATAATATTTATTAATGATTCGAATCTGAAATTAAAAGAATCTGGAAATAAAACAAAACAATCACAAGTCTAACTCAATTATTTTAATTAGATTGAAATAAAGAAAAAGAACGCGACATAAAATATGTGAAAATAAAAACTTGTTTTTTGATTCTACTCATTAAATTTACTTGAGACGTGGTTCGCCTTGAAAGGGCATTATTAATCTAACAATTTAACTCAAAAACTTGTATTTATATCTAGTAGCGCCTTCAAAAACATATGTAAATCTTCAGAATTTCAATGAATAATGTTGTCCCTTTTTATCTCATGTAAATAAAATTGTACAGCTGTCTATCCCCCACTAGATATAATTTGTCTCAAGTAAATTAAACGAGTAAAATAAAAATATATAATACACATGATTATGGAATTCTATAAACTTATAATGGAAACAGTAAATAATAATAAAAAATAACATGGGTACGTAGTTAATATGCCATTTAGAAATATATCATTGATGTATAAATCGGTCTATTTGACTACAATATACAATTTTATAATCCACGATAAATTCTGAAATTTGCATTCATATGCGGGTCTAAAGAGATGCTAAGAATTTACGATGTGATAAAATCCGGGACCCTTAAGCCTCTCGTACAACCAATATTATCAATCATCTCGTTTGTGGCTTTGCACCTCTGGCAGTAACGATTGGGAGATCAATTTCGATAACGTTAATCCAATTATCATAGCTTGAAATAGTTTGCATATTGATGGGATACATTGTTTTCTAGAAAGGTGACAATATGTTTATGTGTAATTTTTAGATAAATAATATAATATGGCCACTAGTTTAGCAGCATAGAATTTGTAAATATACAAATCGTTTTTTATTTATTATTTTTATCACTACTTTTCCACTTAAAACAATATATACTTAATAATTATACAAAATACTTTGTTTCAACCACTATTTATTAATTATTTAACATTTAACACAATAATTGGTGGGTAAACATATGATCTTTTCTTGTACTATTTGTTTAACAAATTATCTATTAATTTAATATTATAACCAATTTGTTTATATAATTGCAATAAAAAATATAATTGCAATTTGTTTAATCAAATTTAATTCTATGTTGAAATTATTTATGAATAACGGAACATTAACTAATCTACTAAGCATTGAATGAAAAGCTGATAATTTTTGAGAAACCGTATGATTAGAAGTATTATATATTACTATGTCAGTGTAAGTATCTTTACGAAAATTTTTAAATTCTAATTTATTTATCTAGTGGTTTAAACAAAGTATTTTGTATAATTGTTAACATAAAATGAGGCCATAAAGTAGTTTTGCAAATATTTAATATGTACTTATTTAGGTAATAGTGGATCATTTTAACCCCATTATAATAAGCGATACCTACAGAATTCGAGTTGCATACGCGGAATACATATTATAAAACAGTTTGCTAAGAAAGACATACATATATTTTTATGTTGTTTAATATGTCGTGAAGTAATACAAGCGGTATAAAATATGAAATGGTATAAGGTCTAGATTAGAATTGCCCAATTATTTCGATGTTAAAAGTAAAATACGCAATGTTTATTTTCTTCATTACATTTTTCGACAACATTTTAATTAATATAAACAGCAGTCATAATATGACGGAACAACTATTCCAACTAAACAATTAAATTTTCAGTAATAAATATCATCATCATCCCTCATGATAGGATCGTAATCTCTGTGAACTTCCGCTCTTTCTATTATGCTTCTTCATTTTTCTCGGCATCCTGTAGATATTAGGTTTGTCACCAGTAAAGTATCTGTCGCCTTTTCTATTGGGTTAGTCCAACGTGTGGGGGGTCTTCCACTTTCTCTTCGTCCTTCGACGTGGGCCACCATAACAAGCTTCTCCAAGCTATCTTGCCTTCTCATAAGATGCACAAAAAATTTTATGATACGACTTAGGCAAATGGTTGAGTCTGTCCTCGGTGTTTAGCTCCTGAAGAATGGAGACATTCGTACGTCTCGCGTGGATGCGCAACATGCATCTTCAGCATTACATCTCAAAGACCGTCATCTTTCTCTTGGGTTCATTATCTACGATTCCACACCATATAAAAATATTAAATGCACCATAAACTGTACAAGCCTGATCTTAGTTGATTTAAATATTAATTTTATTTTTATTAGGAGAACACATTCTTATTGTAAAGTTGTAATTATTCAGAACATAGGTCTGTGATAATAGTTGGATAATGCGCCTTTACCGGTTTGGAAAGAGACCCAGGTTCGAATCTTGGTGGCGCAACAACAATATTTTTCGATATAATTGAATTTATATGTATATATTTCTAACTAATACATTTAATCGATGTTTCATTTAATTTTTATTATTTTTCAAATTATGATACAATATTTATGGTTAGTACAATAATATATAATTTTTTCGAAGTACGCTTCTCTTGAGAGCCTATAGAGAAGTGGAGTGTATACGAATAAAAATGACTGTTTACAATAGATTTTAAATGTTTTATAATAAAATTAATAGCATTAGCGATATAAATAATACATTAGAATTTTAGTTTTGGGGTACATGTTTTTTATAAACATTTAAATGTTTTAAATACTAAATTAATGTATTAATTATAAATATATACATATAAAATCAATTTTGTCCTGAACTTTTGTTTTGAACCTGGATCTCTATTTCCAATCCGGGGAAGTACACTATCAACTGTGTTATAACGCCAGTATTTTTCATGACAAATTTTCGAACCTATACGTTACATTTTTTCAATTAATACACCTTCCGTTCCATTTTTCAAATTAATACACCTGTCGTTCCATTATATACGACAAAATTGATTTTATATGTATATATTTACAATTAATACATTAATTTAGTATTTAAAATATCACAGACTTATGTTCTGAATAATTACAACTTCACAATAAGAATGTGTTTTCCTTAATAATTTAAACGTTTATTTTTATACCGCGATCTTTCCATATTTTATCAAGTCTGGACATGGATCTTTTCGTCAAAAATACATGTCTAAGACAATATTATTAATATTATTTCTTTTTTTATTCCGTAATATTTTTCTTATAAATAGAAATCCGCTTATATATGACACGACCGATTGAATCTAAAGAAATAATACAAAACTAAGATAAGCGTATTATTATTGATACGTTGAAGAATTATCTAGGGATGGATAAGAATCTTTTGAGATTATAGCGTGCTAGTAATGTGATCCCGGTGCGTACAGCATTTTTTAAAGATTTTGGCGCGTTGATTTAAATACGCATATTCGATGAGATTGGAAAAAATATATGGAGCCCTTCTCAAACAAGAATGATACACCCCTATATTTGGCTTACACCCTAGCCAGCCTTTTCATTTTGGAAAGCCGACCCTGTTAATTTAACACGTCCGCGCCTTACGCACGGAGCGCGGCTGCTCGGTGTTGAGAGTGGTGTGTAGAGCAGAGCGGATTTAACAAATCGAGTGCGGTTGCTTCTTTGTATGCCGGGGAACGGATGTGTTTCGGCGCTCAAATCTGGAGATACAACCCTCGGAATAGATTTCGTATTTACAGAATTTTTTTCGCAAGTATATGAGATTTCATCTTTTAAGCAGCATCTTCCGTGACGGCGACGCAAGAAGAGCGTTTGCGTGTGAAAAAGGTTCCATCATATCGTAAGTAATAGTATCTATCTATTATATAGTATATTATGATATTATTTTTTGTGAGTTTTTACTGATGTTTATCCTAGTGCCTGTAGATAGTAAGAATGGTGTAAAATAATAAACCATTGTAAAATACATTACACTTTTGATGTTTTTCCAGATTTAAACCAGATTAATTGGATTTCACCGATATCAGATTTTTATTGCAATACTCTCATTGATACTTTGATTATTATATTATACAGCCCGAATTTTTAGAAGACTCAAGTTTAATATATTTAAAATTATATAAGTAATTTTGACAGTGTAAATGTAATAGAAATAAAAAAATAAATATTTAACATGTGATACTATTTACGTTAAGGTACATAATATAGCAGAAGATAAAGAAAAAAGGGCGAATGGGATGGGGGGGAGTGGTGTGTTGAAACTATTGTTGTATGTGGTAAAAGGAGATCAAGATGTGTTTGTATGTAGAAGGATTGGTCAAAATTGAGATTGTGGTGGTTCATAAAGAGAACTCTTTAAGCGTAATAAGGCTAATGTTGAAAAAGTCAATTTCTGTTAATTTCTCATTATAGTATTTGGATGAACAGTGGACGAATGGATTTTGTATGTAAGATGTTCTACTTCTAGGAATGTGGAAGAGTGCGAATTGCCTGGTCGATCTAGAAGGTATGTGGAAAGATATTAATTCTAATTAGCTGGGACAGTCATATGGCCTTGCAGTAGTTTAAAGAGAAGAATTTGGTCAGCATGTGTTCTTCGATATTATGTACACTTAATGATGTTTACGATCATTTAATATATTTATATTTTTGATAAAAAAATATGATGATGTCTGATTTAATTAAAAATAATATAAAAATCAAAAATGTAATTTGTTTGCTTAGTGCTGAAATCCGGGCTACGGTAAAACTGATACGGAATACTTAATTTTTTTAAAAACACATTTAAGAGGGACAAATGTCACCAAAGGGTTTCTGTCTAGGTACGTGGCCAATTTGTCACTTTTGAATACAATATAACGTTACAATACAGTTTCTCTGCCACGTCAGCGCAAGGGTAGACAATAGGGGCTCTGTTTGTTAATTGAGTAAAAACCTCGTAAATATTTTTATATTAAAGCGGAAGGGTTAATTTTTTTAGCTGCGAATTAAAAGGGAGGGGGGTGGCCGAGTCGGATGAGGGTTGTGTTTCATTTTTTAAAGTCAACAGCATTATGTGTTTTTTTTTATTAAAACCGTACACAATTAAAGCTGGAAATTTATTAGGAGGTACAAAACGCGTGTCTAAAGTGTTAGGTTTATTTTTCGGATTTGTTCAACGGTACAAAAAATGCTTCAACAATGAAATTAGTGAAATATGTGCATACTTTTACATTAAAACATATATATATTTATTTCATTATTATTTAAAACTATAAGACACAAAATTAGCTAGTAACTAATTCTGGGGAAAACTAACTTCAGTAAATTATAAGTTTTTTTTAAACATTTTACTTTTTACACTATTTGCAAATAGGTTTAATACACAGAGTGGAAAATATGATTAATACTGGTGTGCAGGGATCAAACCACGAATTATTAGTTCTATAGAGAAATGTACACTCACCCACCAGCGTTATATTTCACTCAGTAAGATATATTGTGTGCATTTGTTTACACTGCTTATTGTTTGATGCTTTGATACTAGTTTCTAGCGAAGAGTTTTTCTTAATTTTCTTCTCGATTAAAATTATCTTTTCCTTAGTTATAAAAAATATTATTTTAATGTCGTATTAGATACCACTCAGATAAACTGGTTACATTATAAATAAAGTTGATAAATTATAGATCTGTGCCTGGCTTAACCCAGAACAACTATAACTAGTCGAAACAGGAAAACGTGATCTAAAATACATGTTTTTTTAATGCTTACATTACTCTAAGATATTTATTTACTTTGTTAATTATAATAATTATAAATAAAACATTTTTAGTAATTTTAATTTTTAAGGAGAACACATTATTATTGTGAAGTTGTAGTTTTTTCAGAACATTAAATGTATTAATTAGAAAGATATACAGATAAAATTTGTAGTTAACTTACAATGTTGATGTGGTGTAATGGGTAAGCGCACTACCCCGGATAGGAATTCCTGGTTCGAGTCCAGATGGCAACAAAAATATTTTTTCGATGAATTTATTTTATCTGTATATCTTTCTTATCGATACATTTAATTTTCATTTATATAATTAATATTCTTTTCACTAATAATATGAAACAGAAGATGGCGTACACTTGAATGTTTTATTTGAGTTGAAAAATTATAGATTTTTTAATTTATCGAAAAAATATTTTAGTTCCTACCCGGATAAATGAATAAATTTTTTTTTCTGTATATCTTTTCAGTCGATACATTTAATTTATATTAAATTTTAATTGCCGATTATATTTTGTGTATTCGTATGTTCTTTTTAGAGGTAAGTGTTTTATTTAAAATTATTTTTAGCTTTACGTATTGTTATTTTTAAGTTATTTAAAATTAATTCAGCGTTACTAGTAAGCACATGACGTGGGTAGGCACTTTAGCTCGAAAGAAATAAACGCTACCACATGTTTATTATAAAGTTTTGTGAAGTGAAATGCCGGGAAGAATTGGTCTCGTGAGGGTTGTGATGAAAACTGTGGAAACAGGCAACACTTATGTTACAGGAGATAAGTTCGGCGATCCTCGTTTTGGCCAAGATTCATCATTGAAAATAAAACTAAGACTCAGCAATAAGTTTAAATGACTGATGTTCTTTTGTCGAATGAAAATGAACACCATTTGAGTTAATTTAAACATTTTTTTAAAATAGTTTGCTTTGTATATTATATTTCCATTTTTGAAATGTTATTTATTACAAATTGATTAATAAAAAAACATGTATAACATGGTCTAAGAGCTTTTGAATTTTATTCCATGTAGTACATATATAAAATAGATTGATAATATTCGTGATAATTCAATTATGAGACTACACTAATTATGCAAAAATAATGGTATCGGTAAATAAAATATTATATATTGGTGATAATCTTTCATATAGTTATAAAATAGTTTATTTAATTTATTAATACCTGATATAAAAACAAAATAAAAATTGGTTAATCATTTAGAATTTGTTAATAATAATAACAATAAAACTTTCATCAACTGGATATTAAAAAAAAAAAACATTAAAATAAATAAAAAAATAAGTGGTTTGAGAGGATTTAGAGATAGGTACTTATCGAGAAAAATCAGCGGGACGAGTTAACAGAAATATTATGAGAATAATGTTCATGTCATAATATTTTTTCAGAATTATAATAGTATTTACTATTATTAACATTGTGAATATTCCATCAGATAATTATTATTTTTTTTCCCAAATATACAGTTTTATTGAACATCTTGACTGCACGCATCTGCAGCCAATTTAATTAAAATGATTCATTATTTTTAACGTAAGTTGTTCTCAAGTCGATTTTCTTAAATAAAAAAAATAAAAAATGCCAAAATTGCGAGGAGAAGAAATGCAAAAGATTTTTATACTTATCACGTCTATTGATAGCTAAAAATAGAATTTAAGCATACAAGAGTAACTTGTTGGACTAATGATTAAAACGCACGTTAGCAAGCAAGTTAATCCTATTTTCATAGCACAAGCGTTTAGCTTTGTTTGAAAATAGTAAAAATATTGATGTGCCACGTATTACGTGATCACATCTCTATTTTAAAAAAAAACTTAATAAGTGCGTATCTAATTACAAAAAATGTTTTGTAATTCTGTTCCAAGTTGCTGTTTTTCAGAAAATAGTTCTGTGATATTTTAATACAAATTAAATATATCAATAAGATGGATATACAGATAAAATTTGAAGTTAACTTACAATGTTGACGTGGTGTAATAGGTCAGCGCACTATCCCGGATAGGAAGAATTCCTGGTTCGAGTCCAGGTGGCAACAAAAATATTTTTTCGATGAATTTATTTTATCTGTATGTCTTTCTTATTGATATATTTAATTTTCATTAAATAATTGACGTTCTTTTCACTAATAATATGAAACAATGGATGGAGTATACTTGAATGTTTTATTTGATTTGAAAACTTATAGATTTTTAAAGATAACAGTGTACTTTCAGTAAGATAAATATGCGTAGGAGTTTTTAAAATTACAATCATTTTATGATAAATTTAAAAAAAATTAAATCGGTTAAAATTTTTTCAAATTCGGTCTAATGAGCAAGAATAGTGATGAAGTGAGTGAAGTGAAGTTTGGAGTAGAGGAACGGTATATATTGCTTGCTCGGGGTCCCGGGAATCCGTTGCTACGCCACTGAGTAGCTTTTTTACTGTAATCGATTTCATGTCAGCATATTTGGAGTCGATGAGTATCGAACTACATGGGTATCTCCATAAAACAATGAATTACGTAATATTTGTATAAATTAATCAAGAGCAATTGATTCGAAATGTTCCCAGTGTCCGGCATACACACTTATTATATTACTAAGTCGTGAAAATACTTTCGAGAGAAGTTTGTCTCTTTGTTTACAGAGCCAGCAGTGTGGTGAACCATGTTGGCAAATAGGAGCCGGCGTCAGAGGCGGCCGACGTTGTGGTAAGCAACAGCGTATTCTATTCTCATTTTATGATGGTAGTGCCACATATGGTTTTTACACACAGCAGAATGTAAGAATATGAAGTCCATATATTTTCACGAAAAGCCGTTGCGACAAAATTGGAGAGCTAAAATATTTGGCGCAATAATTTCATATATATTCGGTTGATTCGTAAACAAGTGCCATTATAAATAAGGGGTTTATTAATATTTCTGAAAAAGTTGTGCTTTTTAGGAATATACATTGTGAAGCTGTGGAACCGGGGGCTCCATATCTCCACCTGCTAATTCAGTGGTGAAGATGAGATGTGGATTCTACGAGCCAAACACTTACCAGAATTCCTGACCTTACCAACGATCTCCTAAATCTGCAAAATCTCGAGGCAAAAGGAGAATAAATAGAAGTTAAAAAATGATAAATGTGATTTTTCATAATAAATAAAAACTTGGTTGTCCAGTTACAACTTTAATACTTTAAATTTTACCTAGATAACAAGGATGAAATTGGAACAATTTCATTTGAAAGAAAAATTACATCTACTGAAGTTTTACATATAAAAAAAAACAGGTATACAACATTATTTACAGGTCATAATCTACTTTTCTACATCGAACGTTAGCTGCATCTTCTTAGGTCGCGCCGAGGTACAGAACTCGGCGCGATTCGACTTCAATTCTTACCTGTAACTTCGGGGTGCAAAAGGTCAGCATTTTGTTTCGTTCCATATTGGGGCCTGTTGGGCTAAATCCTTCTGCAGCCCGATATATTTCATTGTCTAGCTGGGCAGGACCAATCCTTCTGCCCAGCCTGACGCAATCCAAATTCGGGTGACCCATCCAAATATTGCGTTAAAAGAAGTAGAAGATCCTGGCAGGCATTAATCCTCTGCCAAGGTCGATGGTACACAACCTATCATATCGCCATTATAGTATCACCGGCTAACAATAACTTTCAGTCCGGGTAGCGAGCGTCTTTTTAAATTTTAAAATAACCTCGCTGACACCAGAGTGACAGACATAAATGCCGCCTCTCAGTCCGGCCACCTTTATACATTTGCTCGCAGCACTGTCGCTTTACGTCGCCCGAACGGGCAGGCATAGATTTTTAATTTTTGTAATCGCTTTTGTAAAATAACCATTTCTGTACGAATTTAGCTACCCGGGCGAGTACTATCGTGTAACGTTACAACATACTTATCTTCTTTGTCTACAGTAGGTAGTTGGGTGCTGGAGTTACAAAACAGTACTTGTTTTGCAAACATCTTATTATTTTCTATTTCCTTCTCTTTATTGCGTTTTTAATATACGCAAAACAATAATATTTTGGTTATTTTAATTATTTTTGATTATTTAATCTTTTAATATTGCTGATTATTAAATTAATTCCAAACGAAATAGATTTCTATAAATATATTTTTTTCATTAAGATAAATAAATCAGAATACAGATACAAATAAATTTACTACAACACTGGATCACTCTGCGTTTTTATTATACGTATATCCGTGAATTTAATACATGATATATTTTATTGTCGCACGAATTCATTATATAGTGAATTAAAAGAATAATTATATTTAACACTTACATGCATGTTCATATACATTCACATACCTACACCATACATTGTATAACGCTAAAAACGTGCTCTCCGCGAATGTTCACTTTTATTAAAATACGGTATCAGCACATCTCGTATCCCAGCCGTGGCAGGGGTAAGGTGTTTAACTTTCCCCTTGAGAGCATAGGTTCGAATTACCGGCTGCCGATATTTTAAAACTTTTCTTTGCCCCGTAAATTTAGCCAAGACACAAACCGCTTTGTCTCTAAAAATACGTAAGACAGTCATGTTTATATGTTTTATTTATTTAACTATTTAGCCAAGACATTAAGTACCATGAACTCGCAGTTAATCTAATATGTGTAACGCCTAATTCCTAAAATCTCTAAAACGACTTGATGTGTTTTTGAGTTATGGATAAAAACGTATATTTTGAAAGAAAATGTACAAAATGTTTGTTTTTACATCGCCATTTTTTAAAGAGACAATTCTGTAATGTATTTTTTTTTCTCTACATAACGTTCTGGTAGCAATAGTGGAGTATGGATTACGTGATCATCTCGTTGCGATTGGCTGATTTCATTTTAGTGGGAATAGCAACTTATACGTTGTCTACTTTGGGGTGTTTTGGAACTAACCCTGATTTTGAACACTCAATATTAATGAATATATGTAGCTTTTGCGAGAAACAATGTGATCTGTATGTTGCTGACAAACATATCTACAAAACTGCATATTTAACTCTAATTTTCCAAATCCATTTTAGGGAGTTTATGAATTATTAATTATTAACTAAAAATAATTAATTATTATATACACACACACACACACATATATATATATAGTCTACTTTATTTAAATGCTGAAAACATTGACTGTACCATTACTCTACCACAACACGACAGACTATAGGCACATGTACGGACACACATTTGTACACATTATGATAAACATAAATATATAAAAATATACACCACCATCTCACTGATTCTGTTCCTTAACAGAGCACTGATAATCAAACAGATACCTTCATCGCCCGATTATTACAATATTTGTATGAAACTCATAATTTTTGTTAAAAAATATATAGTACAGCTGTTCTCTTGCGTTAAACTTTTCAAATATATTTTTATGGCCTTAATAACAAGCCATATCAACACATTTCAATTTTATAGTCTCGATTACTGAGGTAGGAACCACCGCAATCGTTTTAAAAGTTGTTAACAAACTTTACCGATATAATAATCAGACTTTGTGTACCAAAAATTACAATATTGATTCTTAATTAACTTTGAACTATCCTTCAACGTTATTAATTTAATAAAAATATAAAATTATTTTGAGGCCAACATTTTGTCAGCGGATACTCAGCATATATAGAGTACAAACCTCATCGATGTGAAATATATATTTTTTATTCAAGGACCATGGAATCTAGAAACGAAGAGTTTTGGAGGAATGGAACACAACATATGCGAAATAAAAGAAGGAAAGCGGTCTTTTACTTCACGGTTATTTACCAAAAATGTTGGATTTCGAAATGTCGGAAGATTTCGTTTCTTGAAAATTCTAATAGCCACTGAACAATAAATATATTTTTTAATGAGAACTCATTCTTATTGTGAAGTCAATTTTTTTTTAAAACATAGGACTGATATTTAATAAAAATTAAATGTATCAAATACAAAGATGTACAGAAAAATTGATTTTATCTATATATTTTTGTAATTGATACATTTAATTTGTTTTGAATATTATGTTATTATGAAGTTGTTTATGTAAATGCCTTCGATAGCTGGTTCCCAGATTTCCGATTAACAATAAGTACACATATGATATATGAACAGCACTAACCTTTTATTTTTGCTGTCTTTCCGATCCGATGTTGTTGTTCTTTTAGCCGGGTTGCCTTCTTTAGATTTCGCCCTACCGAAGCGCGCACTGGTGGTTTATTTGGACCGCTAGACTGGTCGAAGCACGGGATGTAATTGAATAATGCCTATCGGTTACAGTTTTTTTAGTTTTCTTTAAAAAAAGGCGGAAATACTCACACATCCACACACACATATACATTATTATAAACCCAGAAACACAGTGGTGTCAATCGAAATAACAAGGCACGTAAACAGAAGTGATATGAAATCGACTTTGTTGTACTATGAATAAGTTGGGTTCGGACTTCCGATAGTAAATGACTAAACCAGTCCAGGGCTCCTAAAAATTAGTACACCAAAAAAAAATAATAACGTTAGTACACCCCAAACGATGACAATAATAATTTACATATTAGTAGTTAGCGTTTGTAGTTGTGCGTGCGTGCGTGCTTGGGTGCGTGCGTGCGTGCGTGCTTGCGTGCGTGCGTGCGTGCGTGCGTGCGTGCTCGCGTGCGTGCGTGCGTGCGTGTGTGCGTGTGTGTGTGTGTGTGTGTGATGATTATTATTATTTTAGGAAAATTCATTTCAATTTTTGCAAAAATGGCGATAAAAGCTTCCATTTGACACAATCCCACATATATCTAATATAAGCCTTACGAAACGCTATTCAGTGGGTACGCTTTATAACGAATGTGCCGTAACGCTGAGTGTAAAACTTTCTTCTCCATAGAGTCTGCCGTAGCACTCGTAAACTGGTCGTACATATTGAAAACTGAAAATCTCTACGGAATACGGGGTATCCTTTTCATGAAATAAATGTCGTGTTATCATGAATTTTTCAGGAAGGTAATGGATTTAAATGAATTATTGGTATGGGAGTTATTTCTAAGAGGGATTTTTCGGTCGTAATTTCCAATATATTTCGAAATAGTTTTTTTTTTTGCTATTGTTGCGCCGACACATTTATTTCTGAAAACCACACGTTTTTATTTTAAAGATTTATTAAAGCAAGCAAAATTGAAATTTTAAATACATTAAAAATTACGTAATTTGTATTTTTGGTACATCGTGGTCAACAATAGTTAGGTCTCTCTTATATTATTAATCAAATATAAGAGAGACCTAACTAATTATCGATAATTGTCGATAAAAACTGATTATATAGGTATACACTCGTAGTCACATTGAGAATTCTCTGAAATGGGGGAGTGTGATTTTTGACGTGAAAAATCCTAGGGCACCAGGTAAAATAAATGATTGAAAACGGACAAATAAAAATAAATCTAATTAAATGTATTAATTAGAAAGATATACATATAAAATCAATTTTATCGAAAAATATTGCTGTTGCTACCGGGATTCGAACCTGGATCTCTTTTCAATTCAGGGAAGGTGCATTAATCAACTATGCTACAGCACAAAGTACTTTTGACGACAAATTTTCGACGTATAGCAACAACAATATTTTTCGATAAAATTGATTTTATATGTATATCTTTCTAATTAATACATTTAATTAGTATTTAAAATATTGCAGACTTATGTTCTGAATAATTACAACTTAACAATAATAATGTGTTCTCCTTAATAAAAATAAATTTTGTTATGTAAGTGACATTGTAACTCTTACCAATTGCGTTGTGTAGTGTCCTTCACATTCTCAGTACAGCGCTATGCAACACGGTTTATTGCTTTGTCCGATGGAGTGACTGCGAGTGTAACGGCTAAACGTTTCATCCTTTCAACTTCATTGTTTGTGGTCCGATTTGGATAAAATAATATGCATTTCGCTTGATTGAATAAATATTGCAAGATTATTTTAACAATAAAATAAAAAAAATATTAAAAAACGAGCACTAGTTTTCTGTATTTCTCATTTCATCATTGATAATCAGTCAAATGTGGCATCTTAAGTCTTCAATGTTGTGGAGAGACACTTAAACGACATCAACCTCAACATCGCAAAGTTCGCCACTTGTTGCATATTTTTCTCTTTCGTATTCGCAGACTACATTGGTTTATATGCCTCCCTCACCCCAAATATTCACTTTCTTATTCTTGTGCCATATCTGTTCAATGGACGCATGCTATCATCACTTTGTTTACTGCTGCCCGGTGCAGTTTTACAGTAGATTGGCCAAACCATTGCCTCTGGTTTTTCAGCCATGATGTCCTTCTTCCAACATCCTTCCCTGCATTACGTGCAAGATCTCGTACTTCTTCGGATGTCTTATTATATGACCGAGATATTGAAATTTTCGGATTTTTATTATTTTAAGCACTTACTTCGTTTTCTTCATTCATCCTAGCATAACATTTTCATTCGTTACTCTATCCATTCAGCTTATTTCAAGCATTCTTCTGTAGATCCACATCTTAAATGCATCAAGTCGCTTATCATTTCTTCGGAAAGTGTCCATGCTTTCATTCCATAAAATAAAATCGAGAACACAGCGTCTGACTATTCTCATTCGTAATCATATATTCACCTGCGTGAAGATTTTATATCAATTTATTATGAAAAATGGGATTTCTTACAATTTTTTCCAACTATGTAGTCACATAATAAAAAATAACTATTTTTTAACTGATTCCTAAAATTTGTCACCAATATTTATCATACATATCCAAGTATATTTTCTGAATTCTTTGATAATAATGGTTCAACATGGCTGATGTCAATATGATGTCAGATTCTTTAGTCAAACTATACACCGAAGATTTCAGAATATCTTGAAAGGTAAATAAATAAATGTATAAAATTTTCTTTACATATGTAGGTTGTAGAATGCATTTTCATAACCTTTACTTATTCCATTTACTGTGAATTTTTTATCAAATATAATGTATTAAATGAATATGTTTTGAGAATATAATATTTTATTTTTAAATCGCATCAATCATTGTACTTTCATCAATTATCCCGCGAAAATTCCGAAGATGAATTTTCGATAAACTATTAAAACTCAAGCTTTTATTAATTATTTTTCAATTTAAGAGAATTCAACATCCAGTAATTAAATAATAATTAGAAAGTAGCTACCTAGGGTATTTTTTTTACCAAAATGTCGATGATATCCCACTTTGTTAAGAGTTTGAAGTAATTTAAATAATAATGCCTGAGTTAATCTTCCTTGGCGCTCGGAAAGAATGTAATATTTTCAAAGAAAAAATGTTTTAATTGCTTGCTCTCTTAACAGCCAATTAAAAATTCTTTCGAAAGTAACCCTAACTCTTACACGATACTGAGCTTGGAATTATTATTAAAAGTTTACGGTGAAATTTGATGTTCTTACACAAAATGATTAGATTTTTGTCCGAGACTCAGGTTTTTAAATTCGCGCAGTGACTAGTTTTTGTTATATTTTATAATTGGAAACAAATTAAATGCTTATAAAAAACAATCAAAATTATCGGAAAACGTGACAATGTAACTAACAAAATCAAAATGCATTAATCTCAAATAACTCTTCAATGGTTTTTATGTTAAAACACAATTTAAAAAAAACACAACAGTAGATTAATTGGTTTTCTAGATAATTTAATACCTTACTATTGTATTTATGAAGCGAAAAAGAATCAAATACTAAGAAAAAATAAATAGTCGTATTTTTTTTGTGAAGTTGCAATTTTAGATCACAGTTCAATGATATTTTAAAAACAAATTGAATGTATCATACAAAAGGAAAGATATACAGGAAAAAAATATTTATCGATAAAATTAAATATAAGTATATTTTTTGAGAGATAGACTTTTTTCCGTAAATTTTTCTAATTTATTTAAAAATAATTGTATATTAAAGATATACAGATAAAATGAATTTATTGATTTTTTATGATTTTTTGATTGATTCTAGCGTCTCCTATTAGATTTTACCCAAAGGTGTTTAAGATTCCGTAAATATAAAGAAGATTGCTTTTAAATAATGGAATGACAGATGTATCAATTTGAAAGTGCAACATATGAGTTCGAACATTTGTCGTTAACTTACTGTGTTGGTGTAGTATAATCTGTTAATGCATTATCCCGGTAGCAACAAAAATATTTTTCCGATAAGTTGATTATATTTTTATATCTTTCTAATTGATGTATTTAATTTGTTTTATAAATATAAATATTTAAAAAATACATTTGGACTGATCGTTGTGGGTAATACTAATTCTTTGAGATCCCGGTGTTGGCGATAGGTGGATCAGTTACATTTCGATAAATAGACTCTTTAAAAAGCTTTAATTAGAAGGCGGGATATAAAAATGAGAAATTATTATTATTATTATTTATTAGTAACTATATAATATATATAAAAATTTGTTTGGACTGTGCCCGTCTCACTAGAGAAATTCTGTGACGAAATGAGATACCAGTGTCTATCATCATGAAATGAGATCATGTCTAGATGTTTATTGTTCGGCTTCTAAATGCACCAAGTAAGATCACGGTAGTTATTATTTTTACATACAAAGTATTAAATGGAAATATCACAACACATTATTAGACACTGTGTAAACCGCCTAGCCGAGCCAGTCACGAGCGATAAATGATACGATCCTGGCTCCTCGTCGACGCCGTGACCAAACTCTGCCGGCCGTCATGTGAATCTCCGGGAAGCTCTTTCTCTGTAGTTTACCCAAGCTCGTTCGTATATCGGTATGCGGCGTGCTACCGCGCCTCTGCTATTTGTTGTCAGATGACGCCCTATGTCTGCCTTATACATAGCACTATATATTTGAGATAACTGTGACATATCTTCCCAAAACATTCGTAATTACAGTGATATAAAGAAAGGAAAGGAAAAAGAAGAAGAGAACGGCTGAAGAAAATGTTCACGAGTCCGTTGCTAGAGAGAAGCAGATGCAGAAGCTATCAAGAAACATGAGGCCTATCACAGAATAGGGATCAATAGAGAGACCTACAACAAAAGGGAATGGAAAAAATAATTAAAGTGTATCCAGATGACCTTCGCACAGCGTCTGGTAAAGGAAGTATGCTTAAAAAAAAAGTCATGAAAAAAAAAGCGATGAAAATAATAACACCTACGAGCTGTAAAGAATATCTGACAGACTGTGTGTGGCCTACGTGTTGTTTTCTATACTTTACTTGGGCATTGTATAGGTCTACAGCCCACGAATTCTAAAGAATTACTTACAAGCTTAGGCAAAATATGAAATATGGAATATTTATTTTATTTCGTGCTTTACTAGGTAACAAAAAATGTCAGTAGGCAACCGACCTCAAATATCTTTATTTTACTTCAGATTTTTAATGTAAGTATGGACGTCAAAGACTTATATAATGAAAAAAAAATGTAATAAACTAAAATGTGTTTGAGTACTTACTTATTGTTATTTCATTCTTGGTTTAAGATTAATATCACAGTCGAATATGTGTTTGCGAGACAAAATATAAATAGGATATGATGGTAGATACTGTCATCACGAAAAAGATGAGATGAACGTTAAGATATGTTTAAATATAATATATTAAATAGACAAAATTTTAATCAATCAATTTTTTAAAATTCAAATATTTTATCAAAGAAAAACCCTTAGCTCATGCTCAACTTTCTTACGCAGGTAGGTACGGTAATAAGGTTCTGTGACGGTCGAAGGATGGTCGATGGATCGTGGACATGAAGAAAGACTGACTACGAAGGGAGCATGGCAGAGAAGTGTTACCTCTATCCCATTTCTTTTAGAAGAGCTGGACCTTTGTCCGCCTGCGCATCGGAACACCAGATTTCTCGGTAAGGCTGCCATCAAAGTCACCACATGACTGACAGCTCGGTGGTTGATTCGGGGCGGATCAGTATGAATTGATGATGTTATAAAGGCCAAGAGCCTTAATCAAATTATTTAGAGAAAGGTGTGAAGAAAATTATTTCATCACTCAAAGCTTTGAAGTATAAACAGGACTAGAGTCACAAAACGTACGGAGATAAAGAGCACAATGGAACGAGGCTTTGCTGTATTATACATATTCAGCTTTGCTGGAAAATAAATTTATGAAATATTACCTTATTTATTAATCGCACTGTATAATCAGAACCTATAAATACTGTTTAGAATTTAATGGGATCAAAAATTGAAAGGAATGAACTGTAAATATCCGAGGGCAATACTGTGGATAATAATAATTACTAAAAAACTTTCATGTCACAGAAATTTGGAATATGTTTAAATATATATTTGAAAATTATAACTACTGATTTAGTCAATTAATTAGTAATTGTTATATTTCATGTTTTTAGTTATAGAAAAATATGTATCCAGAAAATTTCATCTCTGATCTGCTTCCTGTAATGTTTGAAGAGAATAGATATCATTCACAATGGAATCTTAATATATATTATATATACACTAATATTTACCAAGAAAATACGATAGCAGAAAATTCTTAAGAAATATAATATGTGACTCAGAAATGAATATTAGAAATTAAATTATTTCGAGGCGGGTGAAATGATTCAGAAAAGTATACTTAGACGTTTCGGGTACATGGAAAGATTAATTAACGAAAAAAAAAAGATCTGAAAACTGATCATAAAAATAAACCTAGGTTGAATCGATGTTCTTATATAAAATAAAGCTAGGATAAAGATAAAATTATAAAGAAAGGGTGCATATGATGATTTGACATATATGCGGCAAATATATTAATAAAAGATAGTAAAATATAAGACATGGATGGAACAGGACTTCGAGACGGTTGGTAATTGACAGAATTTACAATGTTTTGGTGCGGCATAGCCGCTTGATACTTAATACCCGGAGATCAGCTTGAGATTGGTAGAAATTATAGCATGCTTTACTCAAAGGTATTTGAGATCACAGCAATATAAAGTTGATTGCTTTTAAATTTGGAATACTAAATATGTCAATTGGAAAGATTACAGAATATAAGTTTAAAATTTGTCGAAAATGTATTCGATAGCTATAGTGAAAATGGTGAACGCGCTTTCTGGTTAGGACAAAGTCCAGGTTCAAATACTGATAGCAATTCATTATTTTTTTCACAGATAGATTTTTTTCAGTATATCCTTTTAATTAATTAATAATTAAATTTGTATTAGGCATTAATATTTATCTGAGTTTAAACAAGATGTTAAATTACAAATATTTATTCAGTTTTAAATGTTGCTGGGGAGATTAAAAATCATTCAACTGACTAATGACAATGACATTTAATGTTTGACGTACGTAGTGAGCTTGAAATAAGGCGAAATACAGCGAATTTGAGACATGGTACAGCAAAATCCGTATCTCAAGAAATTGTCGCGAGTCAAAAATTTCACTTGAGGACAAGGGTCATTAAAATGATACACATCTAAACGTGGGATCTCCCAGTTATAATTTAAATGGATGTGCGAATTTTGAAAATGACAATTTTGTTTATGAAGTTTTATTGTTCTGTTCTTTGTACGCCGAACAGTTGGCTGAATGATGTATCGAGGTTTTACAGCCAAATTAATAATTCGGAATGAAGTATAAATACAAACACAAGAACTGGGCCTTTGTGTTCGGTACAAAGTGAATTGTTTAATATTTCCTGAGTGGGCCCAACGTGTAGCCGGCTCTTCTGGGAAATTAAGAAACTCATTTAATCTGACAGGAAAAATATGTCCATCCCTATCTTGGTGCCAACGGCTCCGGAATATGACGGGGAGGCTGTATATCATTAGCGGAAACGTAATGCTAAAAAATGATTTAATTAGGCGGAATGTTCTTCACTCGCTCGTGAGGGCGCAAGGGGTGTGATACACGAGATATGGTCGTTCAAATGTTTGCGTGTCAAAGTGAAAAGGAGAATAACAAATTTGAATTAGTGCGGGAACGAGGCTAACTGAACTGATTTTACACGAATGATTAATTATTCCACGGTTTTTAATAAAACTAACAGAAAACCCGCCTCACAACTTACGTCAAAATGTGAACATCTATTGATCTGGAATACATATATGTTTATCTCGTTCTTATATACTGGGTGTACCATACATGACTTACTTTTACTTTACTTTAATACATATTAAAAATATGAGTTGAAAATTTTGAAACTGTATTTGCTTAATCTCTACCGTGTTACAGATATAAGCATTTAAAATTGTGCGATTATTTCAATTGATTAAAATATTTCATTGATTTCAAATAATATATTTAAAGAAAAGTCATCGGCTAGAATGTTTTTTAATAGATTATTTAATGCTTGAACATATATATATACATACAAGAGATACTAAAACCACCCTCCGTTAAAAAAAATAAATAATATACATATATATTATATTTGTCAGGGAGAAACTTTCTTGGTGATTTTACTTAGCGCTGAACTGCTAGCATGAAAATACGTGGTTCATGATCATTTTAGAGTGACACTTAAGCCATAAGGCACATTTGAAAATAGGTAATGAGATTTATCCGAAACGTTGGGATAACAATGGTTCTTCTCAGGACTAACAGACGCAAGATAACCAAGAAACTTTCTCACTGACATTATACTTAACCCGTAGAAACCTCCAGATTAACATGTATATTATATATAATTTTTTTAACGGGGGATGGTTTCGGAATCTCCTGGTCGTGATTGAATGAGACCTTTTTCAGAAAACGAAAATGATTTTCTTCAGTTATAAATATTCAATACCGCACTTTGTAAGGAAATTACTTTCCATCATCATCAGGTGAAAGGAGATTATTTTAACAAAGCATACAATAATTTTAAATATTTCCCAGGAGGTCCGCTAACTCTGTTAAAACAAGGAAACGGAAAATATTGCCTCCTTCATAAATATCTGATGAAAGGGAATACAAAAATGAAATTGTTTTCATTGTCCCGAGTAAATAAAATGATGAAACTTACAAAAGACAAAACTGAAGAAGAATAAATAAAAAAAAAGTTTCTTGGAAGGTCCTCACTTACAAAAGGAAAATTATATTTGGCTTTATGAAATTAGGAATATTTCTGTTATTCCGGTTATCACTGTATCAACGCCACTGAATGGCAGGAGGTGGATATTTTATTCAAAATTACGAAATACGGGGTAACCTTATTAAACCGTGTCCAATGAAAGAAAAATATGATTTGTTTGTAAATCTTTTTTTGATCGCCGAACGCAAAAGGAAAGCAGTAACGAAGTTGACATCTAACCAGAAGTTTTCAACCGTTATAATATTTTAGAAAATATTTAAAACATTACACGAAAAAGGTTGTATAATAGTATTTGTGAGTTATTGTGATATTCTGTGAGTTTATTTAAAAAATATATATATATGAATATGTGAATATTTGAGCGTGCTGATGATGAACACTGGTGACAGTTGTCAGGAAATTAAAAGACACATACAACTAGCTAAAGTCGCTGTGAGCTAACTTATGAGAATATGGAAAGACAGTGGAATCAAGCAAACAACTAAAATTATGTTGATCCAAACTTTCGTTTTTCCAATGTATATATATGTAGTGGTTACTTAAATATTTCACAATAACGATCAGCGTAAAATAGACGCCTTCTAAATATATTACTGGAAAAAGATGCTACGAAAGTTTTAATCCTACACCAATTCCAACTACAACAAGCCCTATCTATAGCAGTGAACAAAAGATTTTTTCAATTCTTCGATCACATTACACGTCAAAGGTATTAAAGTAAAAGTTATACTTTAAAGTTAAAAATTATTATGGGCACGACTTTGGACCGAAGAAAACCTGGAAGAGTGCCACGGCGGTGTATAGATGCATTGTATCTAGCTGAAGATACCTTGGAGTCAGCTGTGAGGGCTACCTAGGACCGGGAGTTGCGGAGATGTATTATGCACTGAGTCTCATCTGATTGAGGCTAATGATAAACATCTGATCTGTAGTTATTTTATTTTAAATCAATTGTTTGTATCACTTTCACCTACATACGAGCATTATAATTATTTTTCACAATTCGAAAGTGTAATATGACATTTAAAATACAAATTAATACATAAAATTTGAATTTTAATAAAAATGAATTCTGGCGTCGGCTATCGGTTTACTCAAAGATATTTAAGATTCCGTAAAAACAATGTAGATGGCTTTCAAATAATGGAACGATATATGTATTAATTTGAAAAAGTGTAACATATAGGTTCGAAAAATTGCCGTCAAAATACTGTCGCTGTAGCATAGTTGATAATGCACCTTCCCCGGATTGGAAAAGAGATCCATGTTCGAATTTCGGTAGCGCAATAACAATATTTTTTGATAAAATTAATTTTATATGTATATCTTTATAATTAATATATTTAATTAATATTTAAAATATCATAGTCCTGATTTTGATGTTCTGAATAATTACAACTTCACTATAAGAATGTGTTCTCCTTAGCAATATGATATTAATTTTATTTTATATTTCTTGAATCACACTAGTTTATCATAATATTATGTTTATCGTCTAGCGTAACGCAACACGTGCAGCTATCAAAGGGACGTGCAAAATTATGTTGTAAAATAATTATGTATAAAAAGTTTATTTTCATGAAGAGCTATAATTATACAAGGAATATTATGCACTTATATATGAACTGGCCTCTTTGCAAGTGAAAACATTATTTACAAACTTATGAAAAGGGTAGAATATATTTTTGAAAAAATAGCTCCATGCAAATAGTGCGAGTCTAAATCTTTGTAAAGAATATAATGTTCTAATTTATATTTATCAAATATATCATGAATTTCTCATCCATATACTGATTAAGATTGAAGATTTACAGATATTTAAATAATATTTTATTATGTACTGGTAAAATAAGATATAGGTACTTACTCGTGTATGTAAATTAAAAACTTCTTATTAAGGTTAATTTTGGTAGGCTTAAAAATTATTTTAAATAAAAGTTGAATTGTATTTGTATCCTACACTGTGATTGATATTTATCTTGCCATATAATTCTTATATGTAAAAATTGAAATGCGTACATGGAAAAAATATAACATTAATACATAATTTTCAAAACTAAGCGAATGGTTTTCTTGTGATAAATTCGAATTCTTCGTTTTTCAGAACACGAATTAACCACTTGATCACTAGAACAGTATCGTATAGCTAGACCTTACAAATACATCAGTACAAATGAAATGAATCATCTAGAAAGATATATGGAAAAAATATTTAATTGATTTCGGTAGCCAGATTTTTTCTGTATACCTTTCTAGTTGATTAATTTAATTTGTATTAAAATACCACAGAACTATGTTAAAAAATTGTAACTTCACAGCAAAACTGTTAAAATAATATTAGAAGATGTTAATGAAGAATTTTGGTAATAAAATAAATTATAAGAAAAACCTTCTATAAAAGTCTAATTATTTTATGGTAGTAATATTAGATTGGTTATTACTCTGATTCTCAAATGGCAGCGGTGTTTCTTTTTCTTCGTCCACGTCGGTTTCTTAGGACTGAAGATTGTTCATATTGAAGATCATCTCAAACTTTCGCCCTCTTGACCACATTCTTTAACTTTTATCGACATCCCGTAGATGTGAAGGATAATACCAGTGAAGAGGCAAAAATGAGGGATTTTTCTCTTCCTTTTCGTTCTTTAGAATGGATTTCATTAAAAAAATGGTAAGAAAATGGTTGAGAGTCTGTTCCGTTGAATGTAGACGTTTGTGCGTCTCGCTCTCCTCGGCGTGTCTTCAGCATTACTTCATGAAAGCATCAAATACGCCTTCTTTCTCCTTTTAATAATAGTTTAATCTGGTGATATCTGTTTATTGCAATCTCTCAACAAACCATGTACTCGTATATATATATTTTATTTGTATTTATACTACTTGTTTATCCAGTTTGGGTTGTTTATTTAGTCATATTGAGAAGCAGCAGCCACAAAGTGCTCGGGTTTACACCGAATGTGCAGCGGAAAATATACTTCAGCCACGTTTTAATAAATAATATGATTCAAGTTTCTTTTACGTTATTATTTTATAAACAAAATATAAATTTTAGAATTATTTATTTAGAAAATTGATCTAAATAGTGTTACATGCATGATGTTATTATTTATGATATTGTTTTTCTCGTGTACCCGTTCTTATATTAGGACTCGCTAAAAATGTTTTTTTAAATAAGTCCTGATATCGGAACGGAGCGTTAATTCTTAATTAGCTTAGATTTTAGATCGACAGATAGGTACTCCATTAAAACGTTTGCAAGTTTAATTACAATTTAGTAAATTTTAAGCATAATGCTACAGATGTAGCGTTATATTGAAATTAGATTTTTTAACAGGTTTATTCATTAATATTATTATTGTATACCAATGGGGCCTTTTTATATTATCCCTTATCAACGAGTGTTATAAAATAATACAATTATATACATTTTTATTCAGACATAGGTATGCGTATCGAATATAATAATTAAAAAAATTACATGTTTATATATTGTAACTAGGGAAACCAATTCCAGCATCCCCATCTCAGTATACAATATCTATGAATTCTGGGATAAGTATGTACGTAGAATCCCGAAATTTTTTAGATCAGTATTTTGGATTAGTTTCGAGGTACTAAAATAATATCAATGCTAAATGATGAAGCACTCAATGATTTACTGCTGCTTCGGGATTATCATTAATAAAAATAAAATTGTTTTACTTTCTAATTATTATTTATTCATAGATTATATAAATTGTATTTGTTCTTTCTTCTTTGGAAATAGTAGTTCAAATGTCTCTGGAACCATTTATACTAAAAATATCTACAAATTCGTTCCACTATGTATACTAATTTTCATTTTTAATGTTTTATAACTTCTTGAATAATAATGTATTTTTATTATTTATTCAATAGTTATTTTTTAATTTAAATTTGAAAAATGAGTTTTGATTCTACACTCTTTAATTATTGTACAAATGAAAAAAATATTAACTAAAGAAAATATCAACCATCTGGTCGAATTATTGACTTTCTCTTATAAGAATTCTATCTCAAATAAAGTATTCCCATGGCAATATATTTATAAGTACCTACCCAAAAACTTTTTTATGACAAAATATGTCGCCATTCGCCATAAATAAATTTACTACCAGTTTACTGAAATACAAATAAGTGCACAAGATATTCAAAATAATTTATTCATGATATTGATTTAAGTACTAGGTTGTTACATAGTCATTTTGAAAAAGAAATAAAAATATTGGTGCCAACATAATAATATTTTTTATTATCCGTATACCAATGATCTACCTAATAAAAACCAAAAATAAATGTTAAATATTATATAACTTTTATTAAGACACTTGTAACAATATAGTTTTATGTTTTGATGACGTGTATTGCAAATCACAAGTTTAACTCGTATATTTTATTATTTCTGATTAATAATTTTTATTTGTTACTGAATTTTCTGAATCATGCGTCCAACTTTCTATTTTGTTTATTTTAATTATATATTATTACTCTTATAGTAATACACAATAACTTTTAACACAAATATGTGTGATTTGTTTTATGGACTTGAAAGTGGACTGTGTATTTCTTAATATTATTTACTTTAGAGTTTATTATATTTATGATAATAAATTACAAATATTGTATTTAATAGGAACAAGAATTTATTGATTAATATAGCTGATTCTATTGAAAAAACTTTAATGATTTGGGAATTTTCATTTATTTGAATTAAAATTTGTAACACAAATAAAATGGTTCAATTAGAAAGATATAGATTTTTCAGTTAGATCTTTCTAATCGATTCATTTGATTTGTATTAAAAATACCACAGAACTACGTTCTGTAATTGCATCCTCAATAATAATGTGTTATCATTGAAAATTTTTTATACAAATAAAAACGTTCGACACAAACGACTTATTTAAAATTTTTTAATTGATAATGTTGAAATTATCCTTAAAAACAATTCACGCATCTCTAGCTCAATCAAATAGTCAAATGAAGTGTAAATTTGAGTCTAGTTTACTTTGTGATAAAATTATCACCCCACACATCGGAGCTTTCAATATCTTCACATTTGTTCTTGTAAAGTAATCAGCCTAGTATAAAATTCCTTTGACATTATTCCGCCTGGAGATCATCTTTTGATCTCAATTAGGTTCCATGGAAGAGGCGTGGGCTCTAATCACATGAAAAAGGATATCGACTAAGAAGGGTGTCATCGCATGGATCATATATCATCAGGGTTCTTTATACAATCCTGTTTTGTGAGCATCTTTCATTTAACATGAGTGAGGATATTTTCTTTTCACAAAGAAATATTCACAATACATGGATACCATAAAATCGATAAAGTATTACGTGATGATAAATGTAAGATTAATAACATTATTGATGGAAGGTTTTTAATATGTTTTTTAAAATATACAGAAATAAACAACAGTAATCTAAAAATTTATTTGAAAATTATTGAAACTTACGCAATTTATTCTCCAACAAATATTTTTTTTCTAAATTAATAAAAATCCTCTTGATTTTTATAGTTTTCAAGATAATCTCGAACTCATTTTAAAAATGAAATGTTAAGATAAATCTAATATTATTAGATTAAATAAAACACTTTGTTTAATAACCACGAATTTTATTAAACACCTACAGATTTCGCTTAGCTCAAGCTTCGTCAGGGCGTATTTAAAACTAACAATAAATACAAAAAGAATGCACTTATATATACATAAAGAGGGGACGACAGAATATACAATATATGTGAAAAAGAGAGACAGAATACATATACATTTAAACAGAACATCAAAGGAGGAGAAAGTACAATGTTGATAGATATTAAATTGATTTAAAAGGAAACATACCTAATAAAGGGCTACTGGATAAATTTATTTAGTTATTAAAAAATACACTACCACTATTCACTGATTTTTTTTACCTGAAGGGTTTCTAAATTGTCCAACCGGAGGCCATATGCGTTTTCATGAAGGATTACGACCCCTGGGTTATTATTAAATTAATGTTTTTTTTAAATAATATGTTTAGAAAATTCTGAAAAACCATTGCTGTTTAAAATTTAAAGATCCTCCATAACAGGAATATTAACGTAACAAGCAGTTTTGTCTATGTATAATAAAGGGCAGTTATTACATTAATTAATTAATATTAAGTATACCTGATAATATTAATATATACCCGATGCCGTATTAATATTATATTAATGTAATATCATTATTTTATTCTGAAATTAAAAGACTTTTGCAATATTTATAAATTTAAATGTTTTAGCCTGCTTCTTACGTATAAAAGTGCCATTTGTTTAATTGGTATTTCTTTCAGATACATTTTTCATTTATTAGTTGTATACACCCTAATTTTTTTAAATTGTGTATATAAACAGCATGCAAAAATTTACTATTTACAAACTAAAAAATATATATAATGTACATACAAATTAATTAATCATATATATTTCTATAGAAATATGTATATATTTCTAGTTGATTAATTTAATTTTTATTAAAATACCCCATAACCATAATCTAAAAATGTTTTTTATTTTATATTTTATATTAACTTCACAATAAGAATGTGTTTTCCTTAATAATATATGTTGTATCAATGTGTCCAAAATTTAATAAAAATAAATTGATAATTCTGGCGTCTGCAGTCGGTTTACTCAAAGGTATTTGAGATTCTGTAAAAATAATGTAGATGGCTTTCAAATAATGGAACGACAGGTGTATTCATTTGAAAAATGTAACATATAGGTTCGAAAATTTGCCAAGAAAAATACTGGCGTTATAGCACAATCGGTAGTGTACTTCCCCGGATTGGAAATAGAGATCCAGGTTCGAATCCCGGTGACACAAAAACAATATTTTTCGACAAAATTGATTTTATATGTATATATTTTTAATTAATGTATTAATTTAGTATTTAAAATATCACATACCGTTCTGAATAATTACAACTTCACAATAAGAATGTGTTTTCCTTAATAAGTAATTTTATATATACATCTATTTTCATTTATAATAAAATATAAGTGCCGCTGGTAATTTACAATAAATTACAAAAAAGTTTGTGATTGATGAATTATATTTCATTTGTCTGCAATGATGAATATGTATTATATATGATTGATCTTAAAATAATCAAACAAACCCTTTAATTTTAGATCAGGAAAATTGAGTAATAAATAAATTCCTAAGCCATTTTGCAGGTTGAAGGTGCAACAAATTATTGACCGAGGATATGCCTCGTCGATCTTGGTTGCAATTTGGATGACCTGGCCGATTTGTGCAGCAACTAATGCACCCTCCGGTCGACCGAAGCACGTACCCGGTGCATCGCCGGGTGCAGCAGATGAACAATTATAAAGTGCAGTATAAGCGAAAGCTGGAGACATGCAACCATGGTTGGTAGACTTCTCTAATATGACTTGATGCAACATTTGGGTATTATGAAGAATGCGGGGTTGAGTAGAATTATATATCAATAATTTCTAATAAATATTCAGTCTATTAACATATTTAAATACTATACAACATGATTTGTATCGATTTTTAAAAACAATTTCGATAAAACTTTTTAGTAGTATCTACTAAAAACATATTTTATTTGTTTATATTATTTGTAATATATACATACCTATATATATATTTATTTATTAATGAGTATTATACATATACATATAAATAATATTATGTCGACTGTTTAGTATCAATATGGTGTAACTCCAAAAACATACAAATGTTTAAGAATTAAAAATATTTTTAGATACATATAAGATATATTTTTATTGAAATAATTTTAGATAGAAAATATATTGTACCTATAAATTTTAAATTTATACAACCAACATAAATTAATTCAACAAATTAATACGAAAAATGTGTCGATGCCCCACAAATGATTTTTTAAATTTTTCGTATCGCAGTCAATATAATATGTAAAAAATGTATCTAAATACTGTTTTTCAAACTGGGTAATATCCGTTCTGAGGGAGCATTATATTTTACAATTACATTAATCGGATTATTTTTAAATACTTAGTAAATATTATGTAAAGCTACTGTTAGTAGATCATAATATGTGTACATTTCATGCCAATAATATGCATATCTCAAATATATATAAAAAATATTTTACTTTTTAATTTTGCTAGTTAATGTTCTCTATATTTTAATAAAATTAATGAATGAACTTTTCTAGGTACAATCAAAATTCTGTTTTATTTTATCTTAAAGTTTGTGTAATATATTTTCAAACAGGTTATGTTTACCAAAAACAATTATTTAAAATAATATCGCAGTTTGAATATTTTTCTTTTAATTTGGAGTATTTAAATTTAAATTTAAACTCATCAGCACTATGTTGTGCTGGTATATATTTTGATTTAAGTAATAATTATAATTGCCATTTTTTTCTTCACGCCGTTTATTTCGGCAGAAGAGTCGTGTAATTAGTATAAAAATTTTAGTGCTGCAGTTAATATGCATTTTCATCTATTTCGATCTTCGACATTTGTTTTAGAAATAATAGTATTATGACTAAAATAGTAATAATTAGTTATAATCATGGCACTTGGTAGTTGGTAATAAATAGAATTTACAATAAACATGTTGAGTAGAACCAAAATAGATGAAAAATAATATCTATATAAATGGCTTCTAAAAAATGAATTAATTTATAAAAAAAATTATAATAGTTTTGGTATTTAAAAAGACACTAAAAACCCATAACAACGTTCTTATATATCATAATTAATCCACAGATCTCATACAAAATGTTTCGAAATATTTTAACGCTATTTCAAACACTCTATTTTTAGCGTTTTGGGGGAGCCTCTGATAAAATATTTTCAATGTTTTGGTATTTAAAAAGACACTAAAAACCCATAACAACATTTAACAACATTCTTATATATCATAATTAATCCACAGATCTCATACAAAATGTTTCGAAATATTTTAACGCTATTTCAAACACGCTATTTTTAGCGTTTTGGGGGAGCCTCTGATAAAATATTTTCAATGTTGTGACGTAATCAGTGTCAGAGATATCGACTATTATACTTAATTCATACTCGTATTTAGTATCTCACATTTAGTACTCATAAGGAAGGAAATTAAATAAAATTATTTATTTTGAAAATTAAAAAATTTCATGAAAAGTTGTACAAAAAAATATAATTTATTGTACCAAACATTACACATAGCAGTAGTTCAAAATTCCAATTAATAATTATACACAAGAAGAGAGCGGTTGAATTTATATCAAAGTCTCTCCGATTGAATTAAAATGCATTCGAAACTGAAAAGAAAACTAGACTAGGTTATGCCCGGGGCATTTATTATTCCTAGCGGCGGCCCACCTTAATGGATCAACCAACAGTAGGGGTGGACTGGACGTGGTTTGCATCCCTCGACCTCGTGACAAACCAACCCCCTGAAATTAATTCTATGTTTTATATCTCCGTAGAGGGAAACGAGTTTTACGAGGCTCCACTGAGCTTGTTGCGCGCCGGATAGATGCAGCTGGATGATGGTCGACGCAAACTGGGCTCTGCTTTTAATAAACAAAAAAAAGCATTAAAACTGTTTGAGTAATACCATTTGGTTTCTTTTTCCGTGCTGATTTATTATTCAAGCAGTGTAAATATAACGACGGCTTGAATTTATTTTAAACATGCTGCGTAAATTCGGCGGTGTTCTAGATAGTTCGTTTCATAATGTATGTATATATATAAATGTAGATATTATTATAGATATTACGTAAAAAGATGGCGAAACTGGTATCTGAGAGTCGAAGGACGAGATTACTAATAAGCAAGATAGTGTAGTCAGTGCATTGAAATAAGATATTAGAAACTATACTGGGTGTGACACACATGGTGGATAATATTTTAGGGGTAGATATTAAAAATATTTCTTAAAAATGTTCAAGCTGTGTGTGGCCAATTTCAACCATGTCAAAGATATAGATAGCTCTTATTAGAATTATTTAGATTAATTGAAGTATTGCAGTGATTTTTATATATATTAATAATAATTTATTTGATTCGTAGTAATACAGTGTGATATATTATAATCGGATAAACATTTTAGCAAAGTAAGACATATATTTGGGTACCCTGCCTGCTACTTTAGTATTTTTCTGTATTATAGTAGACAAAGTGCAATGTTCAATTTACAAAAATATATATTTAAAGAGTTAAACAAGATATCACTAGATTAGGTAAATACTTTGTAAAACTTAAAGTGTAAGCGCAATGTATTAAATATATATATATATATAAAGAGTAGAACAAGATACAATTAGATAGCATATAAAAAAGATATCTAAAGAGTAAACCAAGATGCAATTAAATAATTCAATATACTATTATAGCAGTTTTAATCTCACGTTTGGACCTTTAAAAGTTCTTGGGCGTAATTTCTCTCCATTTCGTGTAGCCAGAACTGCACTTTTCGTAAAAAATGTGCAAAACTATGGTTGCAATTTTCCACGTTTGCATTTAGACTATTGTATATTAATGGTACTAGAAACAAATGGAATCTTTGCGCAAAAGTTTTGTATAATTTTGGCACACAATAGTGACAGTTAGTTGACATATCGAATACAAAATATAAAAGGTAATCGAACTTCAAACGACAGGTTACTTTTATTGACTTAGGGTTTAAAGCAAGGGTTTAAAATTACAAATACTGAGTTAATTTCGTAATACTATGTAGATTTAAAGGTTAACATGATTTTGTAAAAATCTCATACATTAATATTTCGCGTAACGGTACAGAATTTGTTCACATATTCCTTGAACATTTTCGACTCGTAATTTAGTTAGGTATCCACAAAATATTTTGAACTGTGTCTGTTACATGTTATTACGAATATTATGAAATATTCTATCAGCTAAATTTGAATAATATGATAATAATTGTAATAGGAATATTACAAATTTTATTTCTATTTATATCGCAGAAATTCTAGTTGAGCATTTTAAATTAAATTTTATTAATAAATTAAATTTAAAAAAATTAAATTTTAAAATACTGATAGCACGCCGTTGCTAATCAGTTAACTGTATATAATATAATAGTTGCCCAAAGTGTAATAAAAAGCACTTTACACTTGAAATATGGAGTGACAAAGTATAAATTTACCAGAGAACCAAGGTAACTGATGTCTGTAAAATCGGTATACTCATGTTACAAATAGGTGAACCTATCTATCGAAGATATGGTTTTGGTGAATTGGTTATTGATGCCTGGAACGTCGAAGTTCCAGTTTAGTGATTATCAGTTTGGCGAATGCTTGGGTAAATTCAAGGAATGCAAGGAACATGATGAATATGTAACAATACTAAATTTCTAAGTACTTTTAAATATAGCAATATTAACTTTGTGGTTAAAATTCATATTTTTATTTGTTATCTTTGTTTTATTAACCACTGGTAGATGTATTTAAACACAATTAAGTGGTTGATAAAACGAAGATAACAAAAAAAATTATGAAATTTATAAGTGATTAATAATATTTTGTATAATGAGGAAGTTCACAAGTAAAACAGTTTTACTAGTTGGGGGTACGAAAGCGAATGACCGCTCATCCTGCCGGTGCTGCATTGTCCGCCGGTCTCTGCTGACCAAACAGTGAAGCTAAAATACCGTATTTGTTGGCGGCGCACTCAAGCTCGCTCACGACATGCTGCTACTGGTCTGTGTCGCGGTTAAAACGAGTTCGCTGCTCGGCTCACAGATATCGCTGTCTATTCACCACAAGGTAAACAGTGAGTAAAGGTGGTCGTGCAGCGCACTAGCAGAATAAGAGTTAGCCATCTTCAAACTCGATGGAGCGATAATTTCAGAAGCGTGGGGGATAACAGACATAACAGAGATAAGAAAAGATGAAGAGAGAAAACTGGCGATTCTTGGGGGAGGCCTGTCTCCAGGAGTAGAGAGAAGACATAGGTGATTATGATATTATAATCGGTAAAATAAGCGATCATTAATCTGACGAAGATATAGGAATTGATCTAGTGCGAAAATGTAATATTCAAAATTCGTCTAGTGAAATCTTTAGTATTCTCCATCGGAATAGAATGAAAACATAAATATTAAAATAAAAAAAAGGAACATGGATGCCTTAGAGATGTGGTGCAGGAGGCGGATGCACAGAAATATCTCTATCCTCCGGGAATTAATCGTTACCGAAAATTTTTCAACAGCGTGCAGTAAAAGGATCCTTGCATACTTTTGGCACATTGTTTCGAGTTTCAAGAAACTCGTAATCTTAAGAAGGTCAAGAATGAATGAAGACGTATTGTACACGAAATTCTAAACAGGTGAATGGAACACGATAATCGTATTGACAATCATATTGAACGAACGATGTCGGAAAAGAAGACTATCCGGTGTAAATAATTTTTTGCGCAATGCTCAAAATCGAGAGTGAGTTGTATTTATTACACAAACTGATAAAAAAAAGATATATCACTATACTCATCTCAAGTTAAATTTTTTAAATTATCCTCTACAACGTTCACCTCACCCACGGGACAGGTGCTGTGCAAAAAGCGGCAAGGGGATTATAGGAAGGTAGAGCAGGTAGAGAGGGTATGACGTGACCCGAGTTGTAAAAAAGGAAAAAAATACAATAGTTCATTACGATGTTCAATAACTTGGCTCTCCTGTGATTTGTAAATAAACAAATAGTCAGAAAATAGATATTATTAAAACTATACGCGAAGGAGTTTACCATTTTTTAAGTTATTTCATTTACTTTGATCACCAGCTCAACTAAGTAAACATTATGTCTCCATCCTAACAGTCTTGAGAAAAGTTAATCACAACGTTTACAGAGGATTCTGTTAACACTTTTATTTAGTTAATGCATCTTGCGGGAGACTATCCTCTTGCTCGCTTTTCCTCAACTGTCCTTGTGAGCTTCTCGAGGCTATCATTGTTTCTTTAAGCAACATGTCCAAAGTACGTAAGAACCTTTCTCCTACATATCGTCGAGATCATTTTTTTTGTAATCCTTAACACCCGAAAGATAGATAAATAAGTACGCTTTGCGGTCCATGGGATACGGAGCATCCACCTCCACATTCCGAAGGCATCCAACATATTCATATACGAGGGCGTGTCAAAAATTATATACACTTTCATCATAACACATCTTTAAAGTTGTCGCACTGCTTGGTACGACTGCGGTCACGTGTGCGAAATTTGATCTTGATAGCGTCATCTGTCTTCCAGCAATTACAGTGTAAACATGTCCGCTCCGCTAGCAGTTTGCACCAAGGAGGAACAACAAGCAGTGATCCGATTTTTCTAGTCGGAGAGTGTGAAAGGGGCTGAGGGCTTATTGTAGACTTTAATTGCAATACGGAGATAGTGCTTTATCACGTAAAAGTGTTTTTTTGTAGATCGAGAAGTTTAAAAGTGGCTGGATGAGTGTGATGCACGAGGAGGAAGTAGGACGCCCGTCAACCTCCAACATGGACGACAAGATTCAGCAAGCTCAAGAGATGGTTCCAGCGAATAGGCGAGTTACCATCAATGAGGCAACGCCTTCTTTGAACATCAGTCATAGTTCTGCCCATCAAATCATCCACAACAAGCTCGGCTTCTGTAAAGTCTGTATAAATAAACTTAATTTAATTATATGATAATTTTTGACTTGCTCTCGTTTTATATCATTTAAGTATATTTTTTTTAGAAACAAAGTTGCTGCAATGTTTTAGAATACGTGAACGAATTAGGTATTCCAAAACAAAATTCTCAGAAGAATACTTGGACCAGTTGAGGATAATCGCCGATGGTGTATCTGCACAAATTCTTTCTAAATATCTCAGCATCATTGAAGTCAAGATGGCCAAGATGAGGAGATGTGGTCGAATGTGACGACTTCAGAGAATTTCGTAAGGTTTATAAGGAAGAGTCAATGGGAAATCGGTCCCTAGGATGCACAAGAATAAGATGGAATTATGCGGTTGGCCACGGTCCTTAGAGGTTTCTACAATACAATATAATTAACGTGGTTTTGTGCTTCGTGATACTTGGAGAACGAGAAGAACATCGTACCCGCGATACGAAATCCCTTTATTTGATATATGCGGGTTGACAAGTTAATTTTGAACATCTAATTGTGCGAATCAATGTCCGTTGTATTTAACTAAGACCCATTTACATACACACACATATGCACAGTGGTGACAAACCATCTGATGTAATTTATTATCTTTTTTCGTAGAAAGCAACCACTTTGTGATTTGACATATTATATTAAATAAAATAACAATCAGTTTTTATGAAACCACGAAATTTATTATAAGTTAACCGGTTTCGCTTATCTCAAGCTTCATCCGGACGTATTTGAAACTTATGTCCAAATATGTCTTGATGAAGCTTGAGGTAAGCGAAACCGGTTGACGTATATTAAATTTCGTGGTTTCATACAAATTTATTGTTATTTTATTTTTTATATAATTTATTTTCATCCTGCTGCTACATTCAAGGTTCCAATGCCACTTTCTTTCTACACTTTCTTACTCTGATTATATTACACTTTTTTCTAGTCATAGTTTTAGAGCCATGTTGTTATTAATATTTTTTTGTTGGCATGAAAATGTTTAAAAGTTTTAATTCTATGATTAAGAATTGAGAAGGATTTAGTATGCAATATTTTGATTTTTTACGGTTTTAGATTTATAAACGTACATACTCTCTCGTGTGTATTACTACGTTCTGATTTGATTTGCTGCAGATGATTTAATGATACTATCTTAAATGACTTAGAAATTAAATAAAACAAATATGACTCTATTTATTATTGTCTATGTTTATAGTTTTAATTTTTTGGTTAGACATAATTAAAATGCTATCTTTATTTAATATTTTATTCAATATGTAGTCGGCATACGGCAGACGGCTTTTTTGATACTTCGATGGCCACCATTTTCGTAGCTCCAACTGAATTATTATATTGTTATCAAGAATAAATTAAATTGTCGTAATACGTATTGTTGCTTCATTTAATACCGTGACAATCAAATTCGGCCACGTGTATAACGATTACACAGTATCGAAACCGGTCGACGTAAAAATAACTCACAACTTAAATATAGATACAATTTGTAATGACTTTCTTTATTTGGCTCCAGACGGATGCCTGGAGAAAGCAATCCTTTAACCTTTTTATAAAATATTTTTTTAAATCTGAAAAATTTTTTTATTAGAATTTAATTATACGCATGTAATTTAATTCTGAGTCACCAACTTAATCAATATACAGAACACATTTGTTTTTGATCCATCAAAAATAAACGCACACCTCGAAGTCTCCACTTCCCAGTGTGATGCATTTCAGCTGGTTACATACATTGTTAGTTACTAGGGGACATCTCTCTGGCATGGTTTCAGGGGGTTGAATTGTTATTTCAAAAACAGCCCGCACCGGTTAACCGCAAAGGCGTTGTGTTCCTTCAGGACAATGCGATGCCTTATGGCACGACCCGAGGCGTTGCTCGGGGAAGTATTTATATCCAACCCTCGAACATTTCACCATTTAAAAAAAAACTTCAGACAATTAAATACCGTGGGCAACTTAATACAGTAAATATGAATTAAATATATTAATTATAAAGTTATACATATAAAATTAATTTCATGGAAAAATATTATTGTAGCGCCACCAGGGAAAGATGCAATTATCCAACTATGCTACAGCGACGATATTTTTAGCGACAAGTTTTTGAACCTACATGTTACCTTTTTGATATTATATTTAATTGTTACATTATTTGAAAGAGCCATACAATACTCTGATACATGCGGCTAGACCGCCAATACTACTACTGTAAGTGCATCAGCGTTATTTGATTTCACACTTTTACTAGCTACCTCATTGTAATAAATATAAATTCACGTTGGTAATAATATAAAATAAAGTGATTTTTTAATTATAACATGAATTGGAAGGGTAAAATAGTAAATAACTCTCTAAACATTTTACTCCAATTTAAAAAAAAATCTATTAACTTGCTAAAAATTTTACAAAAGTAAAATACGAAGTACCTAGTGTAATAAATTAAAATCTAATTAATATTAAAAATAAAGATAAATTGAGGTGTGAAGAAAAAAGAAAATGAGACCAAATAAATGTGTCATGCTCACGATGATTGCAATTTAAAAAAGATAAATTAACTAGGTGCGGAAATTCTATAAACGGTGCCGCCTTAATTCAACATAATACTAACAGGTAACAAAAATAAATTATAATTACACTTACTTGACGAGTTTGCTAGTCCTGCGGTTAAGATACTCGTCTACTCGTCTAGTGATCCAGTGGTCAGAGGTTCAAACATTACTCCAGGAGACTAGCAAGTCAGTCCTGTTTTCATAGTTCAAGCATTTAGCAATGTTTAAAAAACCAAGAATATTGATCCCACACGTATTCCGTTTATAAATAAGATAATTTCAAATGCTGTGCAGAGAATATAAAGAATAATTATTAAGGAAAACGCATTCTTATTGTGAAGTTGTAATTATTCAGAACATAGGTCTGTGATATTTTAAATACTAAATTAATGTATTAATTATAAATGTATACATATAAAATCAATTTTGTCGAAAAATATTGTTTATATCACAGACCTATGTTCTGAATAATTACAACTTCACAATAAGAATGTGTTTTCCTTAATAATATATGTTGTATCAATGTGTCCAAAATTTAGTAAAAATGAATTGATAATTCTGGCGTCTGCAGTCGGTTTACTCAGAGGTATTTGAGATTCTGTAAAAATAATGTAGTAAAATAATGTAATAATGTAATGTAAAAATGTAACATATAGGTTCGAAAATTTGTCAAGAAAAATACTGGCGTTATAGCACAAAGGTAGTGCACTTCCCCGGATTGGAAATAGAGATCCAGGTTCGTATCCCGGTGACGCAAAAACAATATTTTTCGACAAAATTGATTTTATATTAATTTATAATTCATACATTAATTTAGTATTTTAAAGAATAATTATTGTATTTCGGATGATTAATAATACTGTATGACCTCTTTAGTATTTTTTGTAGAATTTGATAAATATTTTAAAATAATACATTGGTAGTTTTTTGTTTACAGAAAAGTATTTTTTTGCCTGTCTTATTAATTGATTTGATTTTTCTCTATTTGAATAGAATACCTGAATTTTGGATTCATAAAAGATCCAATCAACCAGATCAGATTAATTATCTAATCACTCTCTTGCTTTCTTGACTTCAATGTTACCGAAGAACAACAGTTTCTTCATACTGTGTTCGCATTGGAGCCAATCAGAATAATATAGTAATAAAATAATTCAAATATTAGTCACTTGCTTGAAATAGGCAACTTCTTCTTGTTTAAAAAATAAATATTTAAAATAACGTCCACTCCTATCTAAACGGGGACGATAAATTGTAATCGGCACAGCTCGAAAATTGTAAGTAATGCGCGATGCTTTGGATATCTCTGCTGACTGCAGACCTCACGTTTTGCAAGCGGAGCAATGTGGGGTCGTCCATTTTAGCTGATGCTCATCTCAATTCCTGACCCTGTTCACCGTTTAAGCTATTTCCATTTTAAACGTAGTGGACTTCCCGCAATTTTGTGGAGTGACTTCCGGTCGGCACACGTGACTACTGACTACCCACGCTACCGTTTGCATTATATACATTTATATCTGTGTTTATTTTATTAATAAGACTCTTAAAGGTATACCTATATTTTTAATTAAATTAGATCAGGCATATCATGAATACAAATATATATGATTAAACAATTTGAATTAATTAAAAGATTTTTAAAACTAACTGTTAATAATAATAATAACTTTGTGGAAGTCCATTGTAATTAACTTTTAGAAAAAATAATTAATTAGTAAAATAAAACCCAATGTTGTTTACTTCAAACTATACGTTAATTAAAAAATAAAATTGAAATGTTTTCGATGCAAAAAGTTAAATATTAATCGTAATGTGTACTGATATCTAAAGTACAAATCAAATTTATCTTTATTATCGTATCTTTTCTGCGGAAGACTGATGCTTGACATGAAAAAAATGAAAAAGACATCTGCGGAAGACTATGTAAATCAAGTACTGAAAGATGGTCTTATTAGAAACTTCAACAATCAGAGTTGTATGTCAGGACAGAAGAGTGTGGTGCTCCATCCTCTCTGCCTACCCTAAGTTAATTAGTTTGGTATGATAATTTGATTAAGTATTTTTAGGATTATAGAAAGTAGCATAAAATCACGGTAAAAATATTTTTTACCATCATTTACTTCATGGATGATTCTGAATGTCCAGTGGATATAATCCTTAACGGGCAGTTAGACATCATTAGGAACAAGGCTAAATCGCGCCCTCTGGTCAACTTAAAAGACCTACCCTCCAGCCGGCAACCGGATGAAACAGCAATCTGAAACACATGTAAAAAAATCTGGTGATCCAACTGATTTCGTATTACGTAAACCAGAATGAACCATCCCTTTCTGTGTACAGAATATTTTTAGCTGGAAGCCGATGTATTAATCTTTAGCTCTTAGATCAAGCTTAATGCCCACACACGCCGTAAGTTCAAAGCAAACAAATTAACCTCCATTAAGTTTTGCCGTTGGAAAAGACCGGCAAAACGAACTTAATTATCCTGCATGCTTAAAACAGGCTCATAAATGTTTATACTTTTACAGGTCACTTAAATCAACTCGGATAACTGCATAGTAATATACACTCTAGACAAAATTGCAATTTACCAACAGATATTTTGATTTTAGTTTTAGTGAATAAAAAATCTTCATCTCTTTGCAGTTAACAATTTCGGATTGTTCAAAACTTTTTGGCGTATTAACTTCTTCCATTGCGCTTCCTTTCCTAAATAAAAATCGTATTCGTATCAGAAAAATGTATGACGTGGCGTGAGGAAAACGAGACCAAATAAATGCATCATACTCGTTATGACTACAAGGCGCTGTCAAGGTTTCTGTAGAATCTATATTTCAATGTGGAAATCCCTTATTATGTTGCTTTAATAATGCGCCATGTAGTAATAATAATAATAATTTATTGATTAGAGTTTTATATTATAATCGTATAAACGTATAATCGTATAATCGGATAAACATTTCAGCAAAGTAAGGCATATATTTGGGTACTCTGTCTGCTACATTAGTATTTTACTGTATTATATCAGACAGTATTCTTCCGGTATAGTAGTAAACAAAACGCAATGATCAATGTACAAAATTATATATATAAAGAGTTAAACAAGATGTCATTAGATTAGGTAAATACTTTGTAAAACTTAACGTAAATGCATTGTTCAATGTATAAGATATAATATATGGTATATGTAAAGAGTAAAGTAAGATTAAATAACATATAATTAAAACGTAAAACTTAAAGTAAGTCCAATGTTCAATGTATAAAAAAAAATTACATATATATATAAAGAGTAGAACAAGATACAATTAGATAGCATATAAAAGAGATATATAAATAGTAAAATAAAATGCAATTAGGTAATTCAATATACTTTTGTAAACAGTTTTAATCTCAAGTTTGGACCTTTAAAAGTTCTTGGGCGTAATTTCTCCCCATTTCGTGGAGCCAGAACTGCACTTTTCGTAAAAAATATGCAAGACTATGGTTGCAATTTTTCACGTAGGCATTTAAACTGTTGTATATTTTTGATGCTAAAACGAATATGATCTTTGTGCAAAATTTTTGTTTAATTTTGGCACCAGGTAGTGACAGTTAGCTTGTGTCCTTGTTAAGTGAGGGTGCGTAGTGTAATCAAAATATTAGTAAAATTATACACGCTGTAAACATATGTACACCTAGAGTCATCTTAAATTGACATCTTTAGAATGTTAATAAAAGCATAAGCATGAAAGATAAATGAAATAATATGGACAGATAAAAAAATATTTATGTTAAAATCTTAAGTGAATACGATATCTTAATTAATTTATTGCAGAATGCTGAATGATTGATAATGAATATTAATATTCACAATTACTTTTTTCTAATCTATACTGTCATCTAGAGGATTTGTAAAGATTCATACATCCATGAAAATTTACCCTCTACAGATATTGAGGAAACTGTGCGCAAACCAGCTGAAAGATAGCTTTGTTAATTTTATCATAATTTTACAACTGCGGGAGGAAAACTACCCTTTGTGATTGGATGCGGAAGCTAAAAATAATTGCTTCCTAGGCCAAGAAGAAAAACTCAAACCCTTTGTGTAACACAATTCCACTGTTTCTAGACTCGCCCCTTCGTCAGATAAATAATTACAATGGATCTATTAACTGTATTGTTCTCACAAAAATCTTTGAGAATATGCATAAGTAACAAAACAAATTAAGTGAGTAAAATGGAATAAAACTGAATAATAAAACGGAAAAATATAATGTAAACTTACTGGACCAACTGGGAATAGACGTGATATAGGTAAGAATAAATAACAAAAAATAATCTAGTTGCGTGTCCACAAAAGTGACATTTGCTTAGTATAGTAATAAAATTCACCATAACGGTCCGTGTCAACGGACGAGACTTTGATCTCTGAGAGCCGGTAAAGATATGATACTGGTTGCGTCATTTTAATCTGTGCACAAAACACATCCGGCCATGAATCCCTTCGCGCTGAACTCTATTCTGTGAATACTCGAATCTTCGAGAAAAATTTCATTCGTGAACACGGGCCATAAAGATAGCGGTTATGGCATTACTTTACACATTATATATACATATATATTTTTAAAAATGATTTATTTTTGCAATAAAACTAGTCCCATAAAATATATATTAGAACTTTGAATAAACATTTTAGTGGAAACACTTGCTAGAACTTCTGCTGAAAGGAATGGCATGACATGATTATACATACAAAACAAATTTAAATAATGCAGTGTTATGAAAGAATTGAAACGCTCTCAGATGAATGACATTTGTTGCGACACGTTGGGCACCAGTGTAGAGGAAGTTTCCTCGTGGTGGAAAATAAGTAAGTGAGGTTAGGTGTTAAAATATCTCTTTAGATCTAGCTCAGCGGAGATGTAAGATATCTTTACTCGTGCGGGTCTGTGGATAAATGTCAATACAACTGAGGGCGTTTCAATAAAAGAGAGGTGATCTAGCTCAGCGGAGATGTGAGATATCTTTACTCGTGCGGGTCTGTGGATAAATGTCAATACAATTGAAGGCGTTTTAATAAAAGAGAGGTGATCAAGCTCAGCGGAGATATCTTTAGGCGTGTGGGTCTGTGGATAAATGTCAATACAACTGAGGGCGTTTTAATAAAAGAGAGGTGATCTAGCTCAGCGGAGATATCTTTAGGCGTGTGGGTCTGTGGATAAATGTCAATACAACTGAGAACGTTTCAATAAAAGAGAGGTTGTTTTACACAGCATTTATGTTCAGATGTTTGTACTGTCTTATACTGAATTAAATGCTGTGTAAACCAACCTCACTTTTATTGAAACGCCCTCAGTTGTATTGACATTAATCCACAGACCCACACGAGTAAAGATATCTCACATCTCCGCTGAGCTAGATCTAAAGAGATATTTTAACACCTAACCTCACTTACTTATTCTCCACCACGAGCAAACTTCTTCTTCACAATTTTGATTATATTTAATATAAACAAACATAAAACCTAATCAGTGGTACAGTTTAACAATTCATTTCATACTTACAAGAAAGACAAATCATTATTGATAAGCCACTTTTTTGTCATTTCTTCCTAATTGGAAGAAAGCTATTTAGTTAAGTTTATTTTTCAGTTTAGGAACAACAAATTCTAATATAAAATTAGCCACACCTCTTAAATTTTTTCCATGTGAAGCCACCCATCCCATTAAGACCTTCTTTGTTATAATTTTCTTTTATTAAAAGGAACAATAACAGCCCGTGTACAGAAAGGACGTTTACAGAAGAATATATCAATTTAAATACTTTCTGGCTTACAATTTTTTTCACTATGGCTGATTGAAGATTTTGTATTTGTTGGATTGTATATGTAGGATCGTTGAACAAACATATTAATCTCAACTCTAGCGTATCTCAGTGGCTTTTGGACCCCCATAATAAGAATATACAATGCGTGATAGTATTAGTATTAGTATGTTCATAATTATTAAAAATTGTGTATTGAGCAGGAAAATAGTAGAGATACTCGTATAATACAATGTATAATAAATCAATTATTCGATGCCCTTGTAAAAGATTTTGATTTAAAATATCAGCGGGACATATTCCAATAGTATTAAAAATATGTGGCGTTTATTTTTGTACTTTAACTGTAATTTTTACTTACATACATATACGGAAATGTGGATACAAACTCTTCAATAATCAGATACCCTTTCAAGATAAAATAAAATAAATTTCAATGTCGTTATTTCTAGCGGGATGTATTAAAAAATTCGAACTTTGTTAAATTTTTTCGATTATACATTTACATTAAATTCGGTAAAAAAATATGAACCCTTTTCATCTCTTTAATAAGATCATAAATGTACGCTAGGCTGGAAACATTCCGTTTATTTATAATATAATATTTTAATTCCACCCACCGAGAATCGTACTGTAAAATTTAAAAAAAAACTACAAAAACATATAAAAAGACGCGCATATAAAAATTAAAACCTTTTCTATTGCCGACTGTATTTTAACGTAACCGATACATTTCGATCTTTACCGACAAATCTCAGAGACAAGAGATTAAAGTCTCATCCGTGGACCCACACCAAAAAAACTTACCTTTTAGGTTAGTTGTGCCTTGACAAGTGTACTGTATAACGAACCTAAAATGATATGTTGCTTTGCCTCTCTGATGTGTCTCGAGAACTCCGCTCAGAGTCTGAGAATTCTTAGAAATTTATAATTTTTCTTATTCTTTTAAATGCCATGACCGCGTTAACATGCCACATTTTGTATGTAACACCAAGCCATAAGCATGTTAACATGTACTTTTGGATCACGCAAACTTGCAGGGATAAAGAGTCATATTTTTAATCAACTTTTGATTGATAAGTCTAAAGCCTAGTCTTACCCTATGTCGTGTCTTTAATTTCAAATACAGTTAGCAGTTAAAAGGTTAAGCATTCTTTGTTTTTAATTTATATATTGCTGTCTGTTCCTTTTTCGAATTCCATTAGCTCGGTTTTAGTAATGCTTATCCTTTACGTGCTTGAGTAACTTCTCCCTCGAAATGATAATTCATAATCCTCTCCTACTGTCCTGGCCTTCCTGGGTCGGTGCCAGATTACTACACTACACTTTATTTAATTATTTATTTAATAACTATTCTTAATTTCTAATTACATTTTCTCTAAATCGTACGACTTATAAAGGATTATTTAATATTGTGTGGGGTCGCATAATAAAAAGTAGCAATATATATTGGAGTGAGATTAAAAAATTAAATGAGTGTAATTTGTACTTTCACGTTATGTAATGTTTAAACAAAACGCGTGCGTGTGTGAAGAGATTAAATTTATTTTTAACATTTAAATTTTTTATTCGATTGGTAACATTTACTTAGCACTTACCTTACCTTACCTTGTAAAATTAGATACTAAATATGTATTATGCTTTTACAAATATTGTTTATCATAAATTAGAAAGTGTAAATCGTATTTCAATTTTTTGATCAAGTAAGTGTTATGGCTTGTGGAGTGTGACGTATTTGTTGAGTCACTTTTACGTCACACATTTTTCTGATATTAAACTACTTAGAAAAAGGGGGCGCGAGCTAAGAGTACACTTCAAAAATTAAGTTTATTTTTATGACTACTTCCTGGGTGTCATTGGATCAAAATTATAAAATTTATGTCATTCTAGGTTTAATGAAACAATTATTTTGTTGTAGCTGAAATTATTTCCAAGAATAAGCAGAAATATGCAGAGCAATTTTCCTTAAAATCCCGACACATTGTTGCAATGTGACTCGATTAATACGGCGGTGTCCCTTATTTCCATGACAGGACGTCTCATCCCCAATGGGCGGCCTGTAAATGACAGGAGGTGGATGCACACCGCGGTTTGGGAAGGGTACGAGAGAGACACCGCGAGCCGCAGTTTGCAAACCCTGCGGTTTACGTCCCAGCGGTGTCATATCAACCCTTCGTAACCCTGCTTGAAATTATATCTGCTCAAACGCAACGATGGATCCAACACGGAGACACCCAGTAAAAAACTACTAAAATTGCAACGATATTTTCTGAGCCAAGTTAGCAAAGTAATTGCCTTTTTGATGATAATCAGAAACTAATTGAAATACTTGAATTATTCAGGACAAAGTTAAAGTTAGAGTTTATCATTTTGATGATAGTATCATGTTTGTTTCAAATGTGTTAAATGTGGCGAATGTCTCTTTACCTTAACAAATCTTCATCTTTTCAATGCTGGCTGAGTAAAAACAATTATTTATGTAACATGATGCGTTTTTTATAAGACCTAGCCTCATATTTTTTTTAGATTTGAAAGAATATTATTCTAAATAGAATATTATAGATAAGACAACAAATTGATTTATTAAATTTTTATATTGTATTATATTAAAATATTGTGGTATACTGGACTAAATGTAAAATGTATATATTAAGTTTTAAACAAAAAAAAAAACAAACCAATTATCAATACTTAAATAATTCTCTCGTTTGTACGTCGGTTATACTATTGATAATTTAATCCACCTGTTTGCAAATTTCGATAGATTTCTATCCATAATTATCTGGCTCTTTGTTGCTTGACTGGATTTAAATAAATATAGCTCTTTGAACGTATAACTTTTTCAAATGAAATGACTTAATTTTGATTATTCACCTCAGTGGTACCTATGTTCCTGTATACCATCTATTCAATAATAATTAAATTCTATACTAGAGCTTTCGACCATTAATTCGGTACCCACTAATTATTCTGTTTAAATTTGAAAATATGATTTTTTCTGTTAATATTACCAGGCTCTATTAACATAAGGATGATATATTAATTTTGTTACAAACACTTCATAAACCTACAGTACTAGTACAAAAAATATTTTAAAATCATAAATTTTTTTCCAAAAATTATAGTTTTATAGGAATAAGATATAACATGAAATTCAACGCTTACTGTAAATTTCATTGTTTTTAAAAGAAAACCTTTTAAATATTATCATGAAATAAATACAAAACAGTTCTTTTTAACAATGGTTCATCTTCAAAGTACCTAAATTGTACAAATATTTTGATCATAAATATTCATTGTAAAATAAGAATTTATCTGAAATTTCATGGCAACTGCAGAAAAAAATCTAAGGAATTGTTTTTACGTAGAAAGTAAATATTTAAAAAAAAATAAGATGCTATCAAAAGATTTCTCGAATTCTTTTACGGGAAGGCTCTGGTTCCAGGGCCGGGCACAATAAGTTTTACGCGTCATTTGGTCGATCCATACAACAAAAGATCATTTCTTCTAATCTCCGGTTGGGAGTGAGGAGAAACAATGAAAATCGGAGATGGGAAAACAGAGAAGGCTCCGCGGGAGCTTTCCAATCAAATATGGAAGGTGTAAACGTTGCTCATAAACAGGGTTGGCACCATGATGTTTATTAACCGTTACCATACTGTGATATAAAATACTCAAACGCAGCCATGCTGTCAACTCGTGTTACCGTAAGAAATTAGAGATCTATTAGCCTTTGACATGTGAAAAAATACTTTTGAAAAAATGGTTAAGGGTATAAATTTATTATAAATTTTGAGTATTAAATATAAAAAATATATATTATATTATAATTCGGAGCATTCATCAAGTCATGCATAGGAGGTTGCATTACATAATACAACCTTCCTTATTATTTATCTTTCTTTAATTAGTGAAAAAAAGACATCATTATATTTGTATGATTGTTATTCTTTTCTCTGTGAAATAAATTTGTTAATTTTTTTTTTCTCGCCATAAATGGTATTTTTGTCAATGTAACAATTTTATAACAGATTGAATTTAAAGTTAATTATTTTTGTAGGATTCGAATTATACACTTAATTTTTCACTAGTCATTTCTAAGCGTAAATATTTTCCTTCAAATTAACTAAAATGTGAATTGCATACTATTACTGCATGGTTTGGGAAGGGTTAAGAATTACTAGGTACCGTTTTTCTATTAATTATAAAATTACAGATATCTACCATATGCTATATAATATTCATATACCTACCATATACTATATAAAGTTGTCGACATTACTCAAGCGTCAAGCTGAAATGATAATAGGCAGACTACTTCAGCCGAAGTTTGGACGATCACTGAGGAAAGAAAGTATTGGAGTGGAGATCCCCAACAGGAACAAAAGTGTGAATCCTCCGCCAGCTCGATAGTCCGACCACATAAGGCGGATAGCCGGGAGCAGCTGGACGCGCAGAACAAGAGACAGAGAAGACTGGCGACAATTAGAGAGACCTGTATCCAGCAATGGATGGACACAGGCTGATGATACTGATAAAGAAGAGTCAATTGAGTTTATCTTATTAATTACTTCAGGGTACATGATTCTACACTATATAAAAATATAGAATGCACCAGATAAATGTAGAATGTGTGAGTATTATGGACCCAAAAGGCAAGGGAGAGAAAAAGATTGATGCTTGAAATGAATGCCTTGAAATTTATTTATTTATACTTTATTGAAATGCATATTTTTATCTTATAGTGATGAATATATTACAATATAACACGATAAACATAAGATACAATTATATTGCAATTAAATAGTCGTAGTTTATTGTGTGGGATGGAGTAGACTCCACCTCTGATATATACAGCGTTGTCCTGGCTACTTTGCTAGACTGAAGTCTGTGTTCAAGTAGCTAGTTTTTTTCGTGCCGTTGTGGTATTATTTAAGATAAAGATTCGACAGAAATAAAAATAATAATATAAAAATGTAGTGGGAGTGTTGTAGAACTAATGAATTATTAGTGTAGGCACTGTATAATGATTATATTAGAATGTTGGATAGCCATGTTTCTGATAGCTCTCAACTCGATTGGATCATATATTGAGTCCATATTTGTGTAATATTTTGGGCATAACTTTGTGTAATTTAGTATGGTGATGTGATTCATATTGCGTATACCATGAACGGCGAAACGCACGAATGTATCCGAGACTTTTAACCGTTTGCTTGAGACAAATCCTTTAATTTTTTGGATATCTTGCGAGAAGATCTTCCCTTCTGCGTTTTTATCGTCTTGGGAGATGAAAAGATTTTATTTGTTCTGTTCGTGTTCTTAATATATATACATATATATTAAAAACATTCTTATAAATATACAAAAAGGCGAACAAGCTCCATAATTTAAGAGATGTTCACTGTCTCCTTAACAAGACCGAGATAACTTGGAGAAGCTTGTTGTGGTGGGCCATGTCGGAGGACGAAGAGGAAGATCCCCCATTCGTTAGACCGACCGAGTTGAAAAGGCGATAGACAGTTCTCTGGTGAGAAAATTATTCTTAATAAATAAAATAATGTATTTTTTGGGATAAATTTTTAGAAACAAAAATATCATATTTGGTATTGTTATGACCATTTTTCTTGAATAAATATTTGTAACATTCTTGTAGTACGTAATTTTTCATAAAATTGAATAACGACCCAAAACTAAAGAAAATACAAAAAAAAATCGATACTAAATTGATTGATCTATAACTGTAATACTACATAATAATATTTTGTTTTAATATTTCAACCTTTTACACCTCCAATACAATTTTTTTCCATACACACTGTTTTTAAAATACTAACAAAATCTAAATCGGTGCACCGTATTGTATATGTGTGAGTAAATATTAATATTTATTTAAAACAAAACAAATTATTTACAAAAAACAAAACATATCTAGATATCTGTTGTTATTTAATATGCCAAAATAAATTAAATTTGATAATTGTTTGAAGTTTTGAAATTGTGATTCTAATAGAGGTGAAGGGTGAAGTTTATAAAACAGCGGTCAAGCCAAAAAAAAGACGGTCAAGATGCACGAGATTGGACAGTTCTGCAATTCAGACTGAGATGGTATGGAAATATGATGCGAAGGGAGGAATATCACATGATTGAATAAACCGTGAGTGTTGACATCACCATGAAAAGCTAGGAAGAATACGAGTAACATGAATGGCTCCAGTCAGTCGCAATCTTAAAGATTTGATCGTGACCGTGGATGCCGCCCAGGATAGAACAAAGCGACGCAAAATGATGGCCTAGATGAACGGGATAAGGCGAGGACAATGAAGAAAACCTACCATTGTTAGATGAAAGTAGCTCTTCTTAAAAATATTAGATTATTAGACTCACACACACGTGGATTTGTTGGAGATTTAAAGTAATAATATTTTAAATAAAAATCCTAACACAAAAAACAAAATATTCGTTTAAAATCGATGTAAATAGCTTTCAAGCGAAGAGAAATTTTGATGGCAACCTTGTCACCGTCCACACAGGTCGGATGTGAAAATTGAAATTCACAAAGCAAAATTCTCAACGATAACAAAGCGATTGCCCGAGGGAGCGGCGAGGGGAAGGGGGCAACCAACGATAACGACTCAGAAATGGATGCTCCCCTCCCATCGGCCAATGGAATTCAATCACCGAACCTGTGATCCGAGCCACGTGACTTGCACGTGCAATTAGATAGGCACCCACATGATCCAATATGCTCGGATTGATATAAACCTTATTTTTATCGGATATTAGATTGCATTATACGATTTCGAATAAATTGAGAGAGCCGGAAAATGATTTTGGTATTCCAAATTCCACCACCCCTTCTTGATAAGAGGACCATAATTTATTTATTTATTTATTATTATACACGCCCTATTCAGGCATTAACAGAATTTGTAAAATAACAGAAAATTACAACAGAAGTGCAATACACAAAGAAAAAAATTTCATAGTGTTAGCATGTTTTTACATAATCAAAATAAATATAAAATGTGAAGTAGCAATTTATCCGTCACCATTGTGTTGAAACACAAAAAATTGTAATATGTAATTGTAAATTTAAAGATTATTTATTGTCCTACGATGAACTACTGAAATAATTTAAAATTTATGTGGCTTTGTAATATTTTTCTGTAGAAACATCTAGTATTTCCCATCAAATATTTCATTCGCCATTGAGTTTAGATTTATAGTATTTATTCTAACACGATGTCATCTAAATGATTATAGTATTTTTTACTACCCATGAATGCCCTTATGCGTACAATTTAGCTAAAACATAAGCCTTCGATGTCTGCGAAGGTTGTAAAAACTTTATTCAATTAGGTTAAAAATAAATACAATTTATTGAATACATGAAATACATGATATTGTAAATTATTACATGAAAACATATATACAAATTAAATCTATTAATTAAAAAGATATACATATAAAATCAATTTTATCGAAAAATATTGTTGTTACTACCGGGATTCAAACCTAGATCTTTTCCAATCTGGGGAATGTGTATTAACCGATTATGTTATAAAACCACTGTAAATTAACGTCAAATTTTCGTACCTATAATCGGATAATGCAATTTCCCCGGATAGGAAGAGATCAAGGTTAGAATCCCGGTAGCAACAACAATATTTTTCGATAAAATTGATTTTATATGTATATATTTCTAATTAATACATTTAATTAGTATTTAAAATATCACAGACCAATGTTCTGAATAATTACTTAACAATGAAAATGTGTTGTTCTTAACACAAATATATTACTATTACATATATAATTAATTTTATTTATTTTTTCATAAGTATGCCGCTATGTAGTGCGGTACGCGCAAAACGAAATGATGTCAAGTATTATATATTCAACAGCGAACTGAAAAGAATTCTATTCAAGCGACAAATATTTTTTAAACCTTTTTCTTATCGGGCACTTTTCCCTAGCAAACTGACATTTTTCTTTGTATTTTTCCTAACGATGAACCTTTGTCTCAACTTAACTTAAAGAAAACTTTACATTTTCATTCGTTTGAAGTAGTTTTTTGTTTTCTCATATTAATTTTACAGAAAAACATGTTGTTTTGAAAGATGCTACTCCAGATATAATGAAAGTATAAAAAAACTGAACCAAAAACTTCAACAATCTGATAACAATGTGGTATAGACAATAGTAAATATTTAACTATTATTTTGAGGTCGTGGCACTCGCGTGCTGAAGTTTTAGGTATCTACCATTGTGTTTTTTAAAAATAAAATTCAATTAAGTACAAAATAAAATTTATCAGTTGATATAAACGTTTTTCATTTTCCCAAAAACCTTACGAAAAAAAAACAATTGGTACCGAAAAAATAAAAAATATTTATAATAAATATAATAATTTTGGTCATGTATTTACGTCTTTGGAAATTCAATCGGTCAATAGTTAAATAAATACTGATACTTAGTATTATTTTATTCCTGTATGAAATATTATGTGCTTTGTTTTTGCTTGGGTACCAAATATGTATTACGTATTAGTAAATTGTTTCTACTTAGGTACCAAATATATATAAGGACTAATTTTGTAGTACATATTATAATTATAGATATATTATGACTAATTTTGAATAGCTAGAATCCTACATATGTGAATGATAGTATAACAATAATTTTATATAGCCTTAACTGTATTTATTCAAGAGTTGGTTATGTCCACACATATCGCCTAGCAACAGAATTAAACAAGACAATAATAATAAAATTGTTATGTCTGTAGTTTGACATATCAACCCCTCAGAATAATAAGGTTCCATCTGACACTAACACTGTTTTGAGATAATGAGCTCAAAAGTATTTTCAACATATAGTGATGTATATTTTGTTTTGAGCATGCAAATATGATCAGTTTTAATGTCTTAACTTATTTTCAGTGTTATTCATGACCATTGTGAGATGAGAGAAATTAAAAATATTTTTTTTTTTGTAAATTAACAATAATGAACTATAAATTGAAATATATAACTGATACAGTTAGACTTTCAGTTCTTGTTATTTCCTTTAATATCTGTTAAATATAGTTGGTGTGTATGGAAGAAATAAAGCATAATGCATTTTAAACCTATTTCACGTAATAACTCAAATTAGGTCAAAATTTTAGTTGGAACTTTGTCCAAAATGTTAGTTGGAAGGGGTCGATATGTTAGAGGAATATGTTTGTATGTGAGCAAGCTCTGAGTCTCTTCGCTCCGAGCCGCGAATTGAGATAGATTATTGTAATTGTGTCTGTAAACGTGTCGTGAATAAATACTGTATTGTCACCAGAAGCACGCTTATTATTCCCAGCAATATTATCCCCGAGATAGAAACTGATCATCTGGTGCAACCATAATTAGCTAGCACCAAGAGACACTACAATTGGCAGTACACTACAACTGGCGTTGTAATAAACACATCATATTAAAAATTCTTCAAAAATTAAAGCAGATCTCCAATTAGTCACAATGATTTGGAAAAGCAGGTACTTGCACACTTTCAAAATTCATAAAGGAAGAAAAAATATGATTTAAAGAAAATAGGTTTTTAAAAGTATTAATTTCACGTCAATATTGACGAGTTTTTTATAAACGTCGATCACACGATATTACGTATATTTCTTTTTTAAAATAGAGATGCCGACACGGAATACGTGTCAAATCAATTCTCTTACTATTTTCAAACTAAGCTAAAGGTTTGTACTATGAAAATAGGATTAACTTGCTGGTCTTCTAGAACGAGGCGCAAACCCTCGACCACTAGATCACTAGGCCAGCGTCTTAATTACAAGACCAATTAATTGCCTGATGAATCAAATTATAAGAAATTAATTAATTAAAAAAAAAATTGCATTATATGCATCGCGCCTTGCACCAATAATATCAAAAAATAGCGAGATAATTTTTTGAAAAATTAAAAATTTTTGTTAAAAAAAACAAATACAAATTATTTTTTTTTGCACATTCGGTAGAATTTTTCCTCTCCTTCAAATTCATTGTATATTGTATTTTTTGTTGCGAGAGAATACAGTGGTTTATATCTAAGAGGAATTAATGATTTATATATGCAAATTAAAGTAATCCACCCCTTCTGACTTAAATCATAAAGAAACAAAACAACATAAAAACAGAAAGTAGCGTAACGCAGTCGATAATAATATTGTACAAAATATCTTCATGAACTGTTTTTTTTTTTGCAGTTTTTTAAACTTTTGGTAGCACATGTATTAAACAATATGACGTATGAATTTGAGCGGCGGCACCGACAGCGACCTACCACACCGACCCCGAGTGGACGCTGTATCTGATTGGCTAGACGAAGGGGGACGGCGAGTGGGGTTGGTGGACGAGAGAGAACCTCCGCACGAACGGCCGAGTAGCGCTGAGTGCGCGCCGCGAGACAAATGGCGACGACCAAGATCACAAACGAGGATTTTCTCCCGCAATGGGCTCGACGGACTCCACAGGGATGAGATGGCACCAAGGTAACCTTCTGGAGAAGGAGATAACTTCTGGTACGGGGGCGTGGCGGCCTGGATCAAGGCTGAGACAACAGCCTAGTATTTGTTGCGGCTTCACTCCGCAGCAAACTGGGTACACATCGACACCTGCTAAATCTGCAATATTGTGTCCTCACTAAGAGGAAAGTTTAACTAAAAGAAAAAAGATTTCAAAGACTATTATCGTGCTTACAATGTCGGGTTTGTTATTTTTCAAGTAATTAAAGTGTAAATAATATGTTGAATCTAGTGTTGATATTGTTTGATACCATTACCATTCATTCGAGGCAGCCATTCTGACACCATACACCCGCAGACTGAGCCTAGCTGGCGGCGTTCGATTCGCCGGAGCCAGAACGCAACGTAACAACATATAAGTAGTTTTTAAAACCCATTCTAGATTTAAGCATTACGCTAGCTAGATCTGCTTCCATATTAATTAAAGACCACAAACATTTTTAATTAACCGATACCGACCGTTGAGAACTTTGAAAAAACTTGACTTTGAAAAATAATTTTTATAAACAGGACAATTATAAAAAAGAAGCTCACGAAAAAAAAAACAAATCACACAAGTAGTTATGTAATTATTAAACAAAAACTATCCGCTTACATAATATTTTATCACAATATTACTGTTCTAATTCCGATATTGGAATAAAAGATACATTTCTGTTTACTATCTTGAAAAATATACCTTACAATATTTAAAACAAAATTGAGACTCTACTCCATCGAAATGTATATCCATATCAATTCTTATTCTTGTGATATTCAAGATAATAAAATTATATATTATATAAGCTAGACTAAAAATAACTAGTCAATACATGGGAAAATAGTAATCTTTATATCTTCAATTCATTTAAAAAAATAATTGCATAAAAATTTAATTTCTTTACTTTACGATGCGGATGGACGAACGGACATATGGAAATTATCTGTCTGATAATTAAAAAAGTACTCATTTTGAAATGTTTATTATTTTATCAAAATAGTTCATTTTAAAGTTTCGTAGATATTTATTAACACAATTTTTATAATTCCAAAATTATTTACATATAACAATACAAACAACAAACAAAAGATTTATAATGAAAGTAAGTGCTTTTTTATTATAAAAAACAATTATAAGTAATTTTAAATTTTAGTAGAGACAAAAATATATTTTTTTAAACATAATGAATCGCGTATGTGTACGAATCAGAAAGATTTATCGGCCTATCATTCGCGTTCAAATGTACTTGGATATTCGTCATGGTTTGACAGTCAGAAATATGTGTTTGGACAGTGATGAGGCGAAACAGAGAAATGTAGTACTTATTTGAAATACACTGAATTTATCGCACAGACGTTAACAATACTTATGAAAAACAAAGTACAAAGATGTAGGGAACGGTGGCGACATACTCAGTCGAAGGGTGATTACTTTGCCGCGCCGGTCAGGCCACGTGACGTCTGACCCCTGGCGGCCGTGTCTCACTATGTTAGTGTCTAATATTTTTGAAAGATTAAAAAGCTCATTCTGACGGTCGATGTTACATGACATTATATAAAAGAGTCTCTTATTTTCAATTTTATCCTAAAGCGAGTCATGGGCTTACAATAAGAGACACACTTTACAGTTTTTATAAACCAACTGCATTAAAAAACCATGTTCGTATGAACTTTTAAAATTATTTTAGGCCCGGGAATATACCGCAAAAGTTTGTCGGTAGGGTGGCTCAGATGGGTAATCTTTTTTTCTATATTAAAAACATACACGAGCTTAAAAAAATAAAATAAAACACCTTAAAAATAATTATTAAACTCATACGCGATAATTGTCAGTAACAATGTAGTTTTTATTGTTTTGGGATTCAAGTATAATTTTTAATATATGATTTTTTGTACTTATTTATATAGGGTTATTCAATAAATGTGATTTTCCAATAAGAATACTAATCACGTTTATTAATATTTTTACTCAGTATAGTCTGCCCTTTTACTATGAAGAGTTTCACACTGGAACAACGTTTACAAATTATTAAAATATATTATCAAAATCAGATTTTAACTCGGGAAACCTAACGTGTTCTTCGTGAATTATGGTCGACATAATCATCAATCTGAGCAAACTAGTCATCAAATTATAAAAAGGTTTAAAACAACTATTCTTTACATGATATGGGGACATCGGTAAGACAAATAAATTTACTAGGAGAACACATTCTTATTGTGAAGTTGTAATTATTCAGAACAAATTAATTAGAAAGATACACTATAAAATCAATTTGTTTGAAAAGTATTGTTGTTGCGCCACAGGGATTCGAACCTGAATCTCTTTCCAAATGAATGCATTATTCAACTATGGCACAGCGACATTATTTTTGACGACAAATTTTCGAACCTATATGTTATACGTTTTCAAATTAATACATTTATTGTTCCATTATTTGAAATTAAATGGACGAATCAGAGACAAGGATCCGACTTTGGCGGGCAGCGGAGCGAGACGTCACTATTTTAGTGGGAATGTTTGAAAAGAGGGAGCGGGAGCAGTGGACCCAGCGATGTATGGGGCCTGGTTCACCCATGAGTTGAGGAGACCTCGCAGCAAAGAGCAAGGAGGCGGCATGTGAGCGATGTCCGATGAATGAGCGTTATGGACAAGGTTGATATGGAATAGTGTCCGGTCTGTCTCCTGGAGTAAGAGATGAATCCTAGTGCGGGCGTGTGGCGGCCCGGGTCATGAGCTGCATCGTCATCCCTCGGCCGCGTTGGCTGATGTTGGAAAATAGATAAACTCGTAAATAGATAAAATAAATAAATGTGACCCTCCTTAGAGAAAAGAAGATCTAAAGAACATTTTACGTGCATCCAATGTCGGGATTAATTGTGTTTTGTGAATAAATGTGTAATTTTAAAAGCAGAGTTACCGTTGAATCAATTATCATTCCATCCGAAGTAGCAGGTAATACCAGAGCACACACACACACACACACACTTGAGGACTCAGACTGAGCTAGATCGGTGGCGGCCCCTATGGGCTCTTATCCTCTTGGGCCTTAAGGCACCGTAACAATATATAATATATATTATATAATATGCACATGAACACTGGTGATAGTGTGCAGGAAATTCGTGAAAACAGCGATGGATAGATGCGTTACATTTAGTTGGGCGTACCTTGGAGTCATTTTGAGGGCAATCCATGACTGAGACTTATGGAGATGTATTACGAGACGAGTCTCATCTGATTGAGTCCACCATACAGACTATGACATAAAGAAGGAAAAAATAAGATATAAAAATAAATATATATGTTGTATTTAAAAAAAAAACATGTTTATGCATGATGTTTTTGTAACACTTAGGCTAGGCGCATACACTCGATTATTTCCGCGACTAAACTATTGAGACAGAATCGATGAATCCCTCGATTTCTACTGGACTAAACTGTTTAGTTGTTGGAAGTGAGCATATAGTCAAACATATAGTTGCTAATGAGATCTCCCAACATTCGAGTGCGTTGCTCTATACAACTGAACGGTCGCAGATCGACTGTTTAGTCGAGTGTATGTGCACGCCAATACAAGACAATGTACGTAAACGATAGTTGTTCAACTGTTTTATAAAAAGGCGACCGAAGAAGTTTTATGATTTTTTTGTCAAGTAACTATCATGTCGATAATATGCGCACTCCCATATGATTCAATAGCCTTTTGACATACAACATGTTGAGCGATAAAAATTTTTACGTATGTATCTAGCCTTAATACAAGATTTTTTAAACATGTTTTTTTTTAAAATTGTGTTTCCGATCGCCCAGTTGCAAAACACAAAAGCCCGCAACATCGAAAATGTACGCGAAAACATTAAGCGTAATTAGTAAACTCGCTTACGGTTCCAGCGCCTACCGCTGTACGGTGTCCATCAAGACTTCCAGAATAATTCAAGCTCTATCTGGCTGTTTTGTCCTCGTGTAACCCTACAAAAAAAAAGGTCCAAACCCCTTTGAAAAAAATGTTAGTCTACCGCCTAACCGGAGCCCGTCCCTGGGGGATGATAGCATTTTCGTTTCATCTCGGTGGTGGTTTTTGTTTCCTGCCGCGTTGATGCCTTGCGCGGGGCGGACGGGCGTGTGGTGCTGTGGCTGCATACGCAGAGCCCTTTAGCGAGGGTAATAAATTAGTTAAGGAAAGCATTACCGCGCGCCACTGGAAATGGGGAGTGTGTACCTCAACCTCAAATAACTATATTCCGAACGAAGATTCTCGAAAAAATAACTCGCACAGCTATAAATTTGTTATTATCTGACTCGAGTATATACTTTTTCATTTAATATTTTATTAAACTAATACATTTTTAAATTAAATTACATTTTGACATTTTATTAATAGTTTTAGTGCTACCTTAACACTCGATCTATGATTATGACTAACTTGATGCACTCCTGGAATGAGGTTCTAATCCCTGACCGCTGGATCACTAAGTGATTTTCTCAATCACTAGATCAACAAATACGTTTTATTTGTGAAGTTATGATTTTTAAAAACAGTTTCTTGATAATTCTGCCTGCATATATCGGAATGGCTTTTCAAAATTGGAAGAAATCAGCTGCAAGAGTTCCTTAAATGATCAAAGCTACTCATTTTGTGTAATTCTTTTTTGTCCTTACATCCATACTTTTCTTTTACTTTTTACATGACTATTTTTCTGTTTTTTTACTATTTAATTATTTTACTTCCAACTTATATTCTATCTAATGGAACCTAATGGCTACCTATCTCAGAACAGGTACTTAATATGTACCTAGCGAGGTAGATAACGGCCAACAGGCTTGCATGTAAATATTAATACTTGTACTTTCTGGTGTACTGGTTATTTTAAATATTTTAACAAGCTTTAAAGAAATGTTGTTTTAAAAATAAACTGCACTGAAAAAAATAGAAAACACATTAGATAAATCTTAGAAAGATTCATTTAAATATTCGGAATCATATATATTAAAATAGTATTGTTGATGTTTGGCTTTTATCGGCAGCACTTGATGAATATTTGAAAAAATAAATAATGTGGTTTGTATATACAGAGTGTACACCACGCAATATAATAAATGTCGATTATGTAAATTATATTAAAAAATGATTGCGTGAAAATGTAGACATTGAATATTTAAAAAAATCACCAAATTTAAAAAAATACTCGCAGCTGCGCTTCCATCTGATTATAAAATCAATACTTACGATTGTTTACATAATATTTACAATACACTAACCACAACGCTATGGCTGTTGATGTAAGGTATGTGGATATTACTGTATTTATCCGAAAGTGTAAACATAATATGTCATGTTAAGTTTAATGGGACTTCTGAAACACACGACCAGGTCATAGATACGACAAAGTGTCACGTATTTTTGGAATAATCTTAGAATCGGATTATTTAAATTTAATTGATTATTTATTTTTACATTACGTTACTCAGTAAAACGTGAAATCTGGCCGACCATGTATCGCCGCCGGAACGATAAATTTAAAAATATGTCTTATTGGATATCTGTTTACTTTAAGTGACTAAATTATGTTGCACTGCGGCAGACTATTTTCATTTTCTTTGATAATGAATTATATAATATTTTCAACATTGAGAAATAGATTTTACGGACTATACTATAGTAACAACAACTGATTACTTACTGGTAGTTCTAATTGAATTATTTAGTCACAAAATTACAAGTTACTGAACTAAAAATTCTGTACCAGATAAATGTGGCAGACAAAAAAATGCAAATACATATTTACATATCGCACACCCAGATCAAAACTAAGACAATTCAAAAAAACAAGAATTTTGAGTTATTATTGTATTTGGATACTCAATAATATACACAACTAACTTAGCCCTAGCTCTTGAACCATTTTAGGGCACATTTATGACCTAAAATGTTATTTAGTTTTATAACTTTAGTAAAAAAAAAGGAGTAAAGTATTAAAATTTTTTGTCTACTGAAAAATATCTATTTGAGTTATCTTAGATTGGATCTAGGTGTGCGATATGTACATTTTTTTTCCTAAATGCATCCAAAGAAATATCGATACATATATATTTTACGATAATTATACATCTACACATATTTTTTGTCGGGAAGTTGTTCTTCCGGGAACTTGGTTTTCAGGAAGTTGACTTGTCGGGAAATTGGTCTGTCAGGAAGTTGGTTGTCGGGATGTTGGCATTCGGAAAGTTGATTCAATTCTTAAAACGGTGACGCTTGATATTTAGATCAAATTAAGAAATTGAGCTTTCAAGTATTGAATATATATTCAAATATTAATTTTTAGTTTTCTTCGGCGGAATTCCTTTCATCGCCCGTAAGGTAAAACTTTTACAAAAATGTCGCTATGTAATATAGAGTAGTTTAATAATCTGACTTTTAATTTCGGGCACATTACACATATCACTTTTTTATTAAAATCAAAAGTTGTTATTCTAAAAAATGTTACAAGTGCTGCTAAAATATAACTTTTTTAATATTTATATTTTTGCTATCTCCTAAAGTACCAAGAAATTGGATATGTTTGTCATATAGTTTTAAATAGAACATTATGTCTAAATTTTGATATAAAAAAATAAACTTTGGTCAAAATTTGAGACGATGTTCAAAATTTATGACATGGAATAAAATCATGTTCAAAATTTATGACATGTGAATAAAATCAAACGAGTAAGTCACTTGTTTATACATATAATAGATAATTCATATAATAAATAATATACTTATAATAAATAATACATATAATAAAAATGTGTAAAAGACTTGAAACAGAATAGAGATCGACGAAGAGAGCTAACGTGAAAACGTTTTAAAGTCATTTTTAACCAAAATATCAGATGTTACCGCTCTGTTACAAGGTTACGATATATAGATATCTAAATAACAGTGTACAAGTTAATGATTGGTTATAATCCTACTATAAGACTGCACGCTAATTGAGCAATAAACAAATAAAATAAGTCTCGTGGAGTCCGCGCCCTTGGCCCTCTCGTTAAAGCGCGAACATTTGAATTTATATTTTCCGCGCCCCCTTATGCGATACTTTCCCTTCTTGTAAATCGTTAATGGGCCCGGCAGGGGTGGGGGTGGGTATGTTGAAGTGATTTCGACAACAAGAGCTACACAGGTCTTATGTAAATGTAATACTTTTCCATTAACATACTTTTTTGGCACAAAATCTCATTTTAATGGATTCCCTTTCACGTCTGTCGGAATCAGGGTGATGAGATAATTACGTTCCAGATCACTCTGTGTTGTATTATTAATGTTTACCGGGTCCGGAGTTAACTGGAAAAAAGGTATGGGTGTGCTGAAATATTCACGGGCGCTCTTAGTAGGTGTAAAGTACTGTGCGCACTTTTGGAATATTTTTAGAAATAATACTTTTTTTTTCATGTGATTCTTTTCATCCCAGGCATCTGAGAAGAGGGTAGATGGAAGGTTGTAGTAACGTGGGAGAATAGAGTTTCCCCAGCTAAACATGTCTGTCACAATTTAGATAATCTTAACCTTCAAAACAATCAAGGTCAGATTTGTGCAGTACATTTAGTATTTCAGTACGCTGTGGATTCTGTGGATTCATGGATTATGTAAACAAGAGAGAGAAAACGGAATGATGCCTTTTAGTAATATATTGCATATATCGTAAATCGCAAGACGCACGAATGTTTTCAGTCTGCTCAACATCAAGGATAATTTCTTAACTATTTGCCTAATCAATATATATAATCATATATTTCGCGGAGACAATTATGCAACTATACAGAAGGAATTAAACTAAGATTTAAACAATATAGCAATATGGCACCCTTGAGATTACGAAAATGGCGTTATACAAATTATCCATTATCATTATGGCTGAAAAAAAACTAAAACTAAATTCATAAAATTTGGAAATAAATGAATACCAATCACACCACAAATTATCATAGATGGTGAAAGTCTGAAGGAAGTGACAGAAATAAAATATTTGGGAGTCATAATAGATTCAAAATTGAATTTATCGCAAAATAAAAGATACGTGACTAAGATTGCTAAGAAAATCTCACTTCTGGGAAGGATCAGAAGATTTATTAGTACTGAGTCTTGTCAAATAGTATACAACTCTATTATTATGCCTTATATCAACTATTGTATCAGCATTTCGTTTTTGGCTAACGAAGAAGAGATGGAACAATGGTCAGTGTTGCAAAATAAAGCTATGAGAATAATACTCAGAAAAAATAAATGTACTCAGATCAGTGCAATGCTGAAAGATAGGAATATGATGACCTTTAAGCAGAAAATATATTTTAATGTAATGGTATTTATTTACAAAATCCTTAATAAGAAGATATCAGCAGAATTTACAAGAACAATTGATGCGAATCAACATGAACACGAGCATCGTACAAGGGGAAGGGCTAGACGAAGGCCAAATTTCAGAAATCGATGATGTGTAATACGATGAAATTTTTTAATGATATGTCAGAAAACACAAGAAAGGAGGAGAAATTGATTAGATTTAAAATTAAACTGATCAAATATGTAAAAAATAAGTTTTAGTAAAAGGAAATACTTTAATCTTGTTTGTATTAGAGCACATATAGGAGTGCTTATATATGCACTATGTTAAGAATTAAATAAATACATAAATCCTTCAATTTTTTGAGTAGCTTGTGAGAAAAGAAGATAGCTTGGAGAAGTTTGTTGTGGTGGGCCGCGTCGAAGATCGGAGAAGAAGAGAAAGATCCATCCGATGGACCAACTGAATGGAAAATGTAACATGTACTTCTCTGGTAACAGCCCTCAGATGTGCAGGATGTCAATAAAAATAGAGAAATCAGGAGAGCGGGGGTTCATGGAGTTCACGATCCTCAGTCACGAGGAACTGACGTGGATCATAATGATTTAACCTTATTGATAACAAAATTGGAGCGGACTATCTTTTTCATATCGAGCCCTAGGAAACACACGGTAACATCGGATATTTGCAGAATTGTGTGAAAGATTTAGAATATTAATATTTCGATTTCTTCGGCGGAGTTCGGTTCATCGCCCATGAAGTGACATTTTTACAAAAATGCCGCTAGCAGATTTTGGGTACATAAATAACAATAAAAAAAAATATTTATTTGTACTCAAATCAAATTGTTCTAAAAACTGATTAAGTAAAAAGAAGTTTAAAAAGTGCTACAAAACTACTAGAAAATTTGACACGGTTTAACACAGTTTTAAAGAGAAAACTATTGTACAAATTTTTATATAAAGAAGTTAATTGATACCGAAATATCGGACGATGTTCAAAGGATACGACATATCAAGTATAATATTGCTTAACTTGAAATATAATTTATCCTGTAACTCACTCGTTTATATAATCGTATTGTATAGAATACTTTAAAAGATGTACAATATAATAAACCAAAAAGTACAATTTGCAAATATTAAAAATAAAAAAATATGCACACGGAATATTTATGAGATAATTGCTGAACTTAAGCAGATGCAAAAGTTAACGAGAAGTAAGATGTTTGGGACAGAATAGGATAGATAGTGAAAAGGGAATGTCTCTTAAGAAGAATAAAAAATTCAGAAGTGTTAAATTATATTCTTAATATCTGATTAAGTTGCTAAACTTTACTAATACTATGAAAAATAGGGCTAACTTAGAAATCTCTTGGAATGTGTATTGAACTCCTGATATCTCTGTTATTAGACGAGGATTTTATCGCTTGACCATTACGTATTTTTATTTATATTTAATGCAGTATTTTACTTATGGTTTTTAAAATATTTTTGAATTAACTTAAAAATATACTATTACTTTATTACTCTGGTGAACTTAATTTAAAAAGTATAAATTTGGTGTCATTCACGGTCATCTTGCTTGGATGCTTTGATTATCAATATACATAGATTTTGTTAATATGTAGGTAACACGTAATGTTTTATTTATTGAACAATTTGAATTTGTGTTTTAGTTAAGTAATGTCGGAATTAGTTTAGTGATTCTTATATTTTGCGATATATTATTCCAGTATTACTATTTTATTCTGAAATAAAGATTTATATTCTCATCTCAGAAACACAAATGTGTCGATTTCCTTGGCGCATTTATCAAGCCGATGATTGCAAATTTAATTCATCTCTTACGAGGGGCATTCCAAATATTTGAAATTGGAATCACAACGGAATTCCGAGACGACTCGCGCATGCGCCGATCCGCCGTCTGCGAGGCTCTTCTCGGGCCGTAGGCCAGTACGCGGCTGAAAGCCGACTGGGAGGCTCCTTTGGGGTTTTTATCGCCGGGCGGAGAATACGGCGCGGGAAACTCCGCACGCACACTTGAAAACTCCTTTCGGCGCCAAGATTTGCAAGTCACCCAAATATATTTGTTACTCAAGAAATCTGCACAGTCATTTCTGGCAATGTGATCTGTCAAACGGGTGATATGGACGTGGACAATGAGATTTCGACTAAAATATAAGGTAAGTTTTTTTAAATATATAATTTTTGGGTGATAATGGAAAGAGCTTAATTGCATCTTTGAAATCTTAATTTTAATCTTTAAAAATAAAAATAACTATCAGTTAAAAATAATGCTGTTACGTTTTAAATAAATTAATTCTATAATAAGAATAATTATTTATTAATTGATAAAGAACATTTAATTATACTTATGAATCACAAATAGATTCACAATAAAATAAATCTATAAGTCGATACAATATTAATTATAATTGAATGATAGACCGTTTTCGTTGAAATATTTCTTACATTTTTTTTAAATGCGCGCAAAACATTTAAATTTAAAGTATTGCATACAAAGAGAGAGCATACTATACTTACGTTGTTATATGATTGCGCGCGCACTCAGCTCTTAGGTATCATGTGCAAATTCTCTACAATATATCAGCATGCATATGCATATTTACGTAGATATATGTACGTGGACCAGTACCTAACCATGGTACCTTAGGAATGCACATAGGATGTAAAGCGCAATACACGAACACAAACCTGCATATTATAACGAATCATTGTGCGCGAACAATTTGTATCATTTTAGTTAAATAAATATTTTTAAGCAATGATTATTTTATCACTATAATTATTATAATTTTTGAAATATCCTCTTGCATTTTGAAATTCTAAGTAAATATATTAAAAACGAAATATTTTTGAGGAGCTCCATAAAAACAAAAAAAATATTTAAAAAAATTTTAAGTGCTTATTTTAGAGGTTACTCAAGTTCTGAAATTTTATAATAAAAATCCTTCTTAAAAGTATAGTCATTATTATTTAAATAGAATAATTCTATCAATCAATCGACATCTAATTAATAGCTTTAAAAGATACGATGACATACGTTTAAACTAAATTTTATTCGACAGAAAAATTATAATATACGAACTGTCTGAAATGCATTTAACAAAACATAAATTTATTATTTATACATTTAATATTATTTAAAAATATATTTAAATAATATTAATGTATACGTGGACTAACTGGTGGTCTCCCGGGACAAGATCTTGAACACCCCGACCGCTTGACTGAACTGTTAGTGTTACTGTATACTAGACTGTTAGACCAAGCACGTCGGTAAAGGAAATATAATTTTATTTTAATGGTTTATAACATTAATTTACTATGCTTAATTAAGCAACTCGATTAAATTAATAACCTTATTATAAAAGTATTCCAATATGTATATGGTAGTAATAGGTATATAGTATATGTAGTTGAGTACGTCATATATAGCGAAAAATAGAATCTAAGAAATTTAAATATAAGTGTAGTTATTTATTTTTCAAAAAATAATTATGATTTTATGTTTATTAATTATGATTGTTTCTGCAGATCAAAAAAATTGTTTTATTAATATAATATAAAGAGATACCAACGAAATCTATTGTAAATAAGGTACATACCTTATCAAGCTTGCCTGGGGATTTAAAAATTCGGGAGTTTGATATCAACAGCGTTCAAACCTCTACAGCTTTTTTCATAGGACATACCGCTAAACCACTTTTCGTTAATGAAAGCGTCTAAAAACAGAACCTACCGTGCACAAAATAAAAAAAGTCACCACAAAATAATTGCGGAGAAATAATATGTCATTACGAATGGCCAGGGTAATTCAATTTTTTATATGGAGTTAGATTAGTCCTATTTTGTAGTCCAATACATCATGCCGTATTGATCTGTCACCCGTTAATAGAGCCAAACTGATGTGGTGGCAAGTTTTGTAATTAACTCACCAAACACACACTTTGTCCAGACAAATAGGGCGACAGGGGGAGCTGATGGGCCCCTCGGGAGGGGCGGGGGGTGAAATGATCGCCAACCCTCGATGGAGGCAGGACACTGTGAGTAAATTGTGCTTTCATTTGTTTATTTTGTGGTTAATCCCCGTTCGTGCAACTTTTGTTAACCAAGTATGGAAGAGTTGTAGGAAATGGATTGGTATACATTGAGCAATATAGTTTACTTTAACTTATTAATTGATTTATATACCTATCTGTTTATTTCATTTTGTCTCTTGACTTTATACACATTAGAGGGCCGCCAAATTAGTAAAGTAGTATTTTTTGAGTAGATAAATTGAGAAAACATTTTTTTTCTGAAATAATTAATCTTTTTTTATAAATAATTAGACAAAATACTTTGCTTAAACCACTTTTTATTGATAATTCAACATGTTTTGATACCAATGGTATCTTCAGGAAATAATATATACTGAAATTAAAAGTACAAGCATAGATAAAAAACAAAACTAATAAATAAGTAACAAAGTGATAAATAAGTAAGAACTAAAATGAAAACAAATTAAAGATGGCTATTTGTAGAGGATTTGTTTTCATATTAGTTCTTACTTATTCACCACTTAACAGTTTTGTTTAATCTATGGTTGTACTTTTAATTTCAGTATACATTGTTTCCTGAAGAAGATACCATAGGTATCGAAATATGTTGAATTATCAATGAATAGTGGTTTAAACAAAGTATTTTGTCTAATTATTTATATAAAATGAAGCCAACAAGTAATTTTGTTAATATTGAAGATATTTATTTTTTATTTTCGATAATAATCATCATGATAGCGATTCGGCGTAAGTGGTTAAGTATCGTCGACGTTGACTCTCTGACAAGAGCTCTTGTAAACAGGTCCCAGAGTTGTTCAGTTTCTTATTAGGTAAATTAAAAAGTGCAGTCACTTACATGTGCAGGTGAATATTTTGGTCAACACATTTATTTTATTTCTTTCTTTGTTCTGCAATTGGCATTTCTATCGGTCCACGTTAAAACAATAATCAATATTTAATGAATTTCAGCTAATATTTAAAATTCGCTAATGTTTTAATATGAATTGTGTTATTCTTCTTCAAGCACCATCCGTTTTAAGGGATGTTTGCCATCATGTTTGTTATTCAGACTTTGTTTACAGCCTTACGGTTAGATGTTTGGTCAAACTATTGTCTAAGGTTTTTAAGGAATGAGATTATCTAATTAGGGAACCTATATACTTTTAAGTTCTACGTATTTTCCTAATTATTGTGTAATAAATTTAGTTTCGTATTTTATTTGCATTTTTACCGGTACCGAAATGGACACCATGCGGTTCGAAAACCTCTTCAAAATCAATAAATTTTTGGAGGTGCCAAGTATCGCCTGCTAAGCGAGTGCTCTACTATCTTGCCATGCCCCCTTTGTACTGTGGCATCAAGTTGTCATAAAAGTATATAATGCTGATTTTTTGTGTTAGATATATTATTAATATAAATTTAATACTAATATTGAATTACATTTGGAAAATAGTTGTATTTAGTAAATTTTGTAACAAACCTAGTTATTAACTAATTTAATAATAAATGCCGTAGAAGATATTTGTGAACATCTATTTTTATATCTCATTCGTGTCCGTCGGCAGTGCATCGGTTAGTAGGTACGCCTTCCAGTCACTCTAAAGACCGGGGTTCTGTATACTACCGGAGCGATTTTTATTTTGTTTATTTTAACTGAATTATAAAATATTTATTTTTTACCATAAAAAGATTTTATGTGCAGGGGTGTATAATACACGTATCTGAGACAAGGAACGCTTTTTAAAAAAAAAATTATTACAGACGTATGCTATGCTATTCGTTAATTATGAAATTACCATGCAAGTCTAACGAAATAGTTTTCGGTATCGTTAATTATCTGTATGCATTTAGGACTACAACGCAAATAAGTACATCTATTGTTGACGTAGATCAATCGTAATCCATGGCCGACCGCACAACCCTCTTTCAGGTCTCTCTGTCTAGAGTTGTGATCTCTCAACAGGGTATTCGTAGCCTCACTGCATCCTTTCAAACATTATTTTTCCCATCTCACTCCTGGGCGTCTCAGGGGTCGAGTTCCCGACGGTGTTACCTCATAAACTTTATGGAGAGTATGTCAAATCTGACAACTTATTCATCTTAGGCTTTTACTTCAATATTGCTGAGATATTTGGTCGTCGACACAGCTATTGTGCACATTCGGTGATTATCCTTAACCGGTCCAAGTGTCCTGAGAATTTTATTTTCGAGTATTTGGATAGCCTTTAAATAGTTCTCCGTGAGGTTTCATGTATCGCACCCATAGCACTGTAGGCTCAATGGTGCGGTTTGAAAATTTTGACGAAATAAATAAAATCTGAATTTGAAATTCTAATATAAAATATTCAATTATTTTTTGGTAAATACCAATATCAAATAAAATAGCTTATTAATGAAAATAAATTCACTATTATTTATTGCACAAAAAAAAAATTTTTTTTCACCTGAAAACTAAAAATATACATAAGGATTCATTTTAATGTAAGACCAATAAAACCAATTTATCTTATAACACTTTCATATGCATATTATCCGGACTACCCATAGTTTCAATTAGTTCGGATAATCGAAGTTTTACTGTGTATAATATATTGAATAACTAATAAATTAAAACTGCTCCCATTTATCTTGTTAAAAAATATCGATAATTAAACAGAAAACCAAGGCAGAGTAATACCGCAATACCGCACTCAACAAAACAAATTTCAATACTGATCCACCAGTTTTCGGACATATCATTAATGCAGCCGCCATTTTTCGTCTGTTTAAGTATCGGCCGAGCGCATCGTTTCCTTTCATAAAGGTGCTATCTCTCTCTACATCGTTTTCTAGGAACGATCCCATCGAAACAACCACACAGCCCTATTGTTTTGCGATTATTCATATCTCTGATCAGAACAATATTTTAATTTATATATTTATAATTCGGAATTCGCTATGAAATTTTATTTGAAATTATATTTATGAGAACGAATTTTGCAATTCTTAAATTCCGTATGCAATTCCTATTTAATGGTCATATAGTAAATACGGAATTTAGTTTTATTCGGCAGTAGCTTCGATCCAAGTAGACATTACAAAGTCAAAAAACTGCATCTCCTTACATCTATAATAATATTTGTCGACAATATTAATATAAGTGTACTTTTTAACAACACAATATAAAACTTTTTACTGCAATAAAGTACTCACTCCCTGACAGAATCTATACTGTGCGAAATGTTTCTTATAGGTTTAGGAAAATTTCAGCTTACAGTAGGTAAAAAAAATATTGAAAGGAAATTATCTGCAAATTTGGGAACTATTGTATTTGATGTCGAAGTGCATATTAAATGGGTTTCGTAAGGGGCACTCTTTGCTTTTACACACTTACGAGTATACCATAAAAAATTATGGAGTGTTCTGGAGAATGTCTGAAAATATTAAGAAACATGCTCAGCTTAAAAGTGAAATTGTATCATAACACAAATTAAATGTATCAATAAGAAAGATATACCCACAGATGAAATTAATTTATATATAAATATTTTTCTTATTGATATATATAATATGTATTAAAATATCACAGAACTACGTTCTCCAAAATTGAAATTTTAAAATGATCATGTGTTTCCTTAACCCTTCCCAAACCACGTAACACAGGTCTACCATCATAATTAAACCTGTAATATTGCGTTAAATACATGTAACATAAAATTCATATTTTAGATAATCCTAAAGAAAATATAAACGCTTAAGAAAGACTATTGAAAAACCAATTATGAAAAGAGAATCGTACAAAAATAATTATTTTTTCCATTAAATACGTTGTAAAATTAATACGTTGGTAAAAATTCCATTTGTCATATGAAAGACAGAGATCACACATTATTTTCACAGTGAAAAAAATAAAAAGCATACAAATATAATTGTCTCTTTCTCATTAATTAAATGAAGAGAGATAAGAAGGAACGACACATTGTATACGACTTAATGAATGCTCTAAATTATGTCATTAATCATTTTTTCAAAATTGAATGCTCAATATTTAGAGTAAATTCGTGCCATTAAAGCCATTTAAGCTAATAAAAACGTTTTTTCTATGTTTTGTTATTTACGGTAACATGAGTTGACAGCGTGGCTGCGTTTGGGAATTTTATATCATGGTATGGTAAAGGTTAAAAATGGTATTTAAGTACATGATTGATAATTGATGGTTCGCATTATTTGCTTTCGAACGCCGAGAACAGTCACGCTTCACGTGTTGCGACATCTTTGACATTACGCATACATTGACCCATACGCTTTTGTACTCGTGTAGTAGTTTTAATAACATGTGCATTTTCCTAAATTGTTAATATAACATTGTTTTACTTTTGAAATGACATGTTGGTAAACTATTTAAAAATAAAATATAATATTTAGAAGAAAAATACTTATTTGAACATTACCTTTATTTGGACTTATAGGTTAAGCTTTATAGTTAAATAATAATATTGGATGACGTTGCATTGAGTGAATTTATGATTTTTAATAATCTTTTAAATACAAATAAAATTAATCAACTACAAAAAAACTATTTATCGAAAAAATATTTAGTTGCTCCCGGGATTCGAACCTAAACCCCTTCCTAAACTATGCTTTAGGGAAATGGTGAACGCGCTTCCTCGAATAGGAAGAGGTCCAGATTCAACATATTTTTTTCGATTAGTTGATGTATTTATTTTTATTTGATTAATTTAATTTGAATTATTAAACGACATGCTGGCTTCCTAACATCCTTTTTATGCAATGGCTTAGAAAGATGAAATGTAATTTATTAGAATTCCATAGCAACATGGCTAATAAAATCTTGGTACTAAAGATTTCGAATTATTACTGAATATTCGAACATAATAACAAATCTTGAAAATATTTTTTTTTTCTCCTTTTCAAAATTAAATTAGGCAATTCTCATATTACACATTCTTATCCATCTACACGAAATTGACACTAATTTTTATTCATATAAATAAATAATAATAAACAATATAATTCGGGCATGTTGTTCCTATGATTAAAATATAATTGTAATTGTAATTAATTGTAAAATATTAATTATAAATTATATGTACATTGTTGAATGGAAATAAATAAAATAAAATAACATGTATTATTACAAAGAGGACATTAACAGTTTTAAATTGAAATTAAACCTTCTTTTATGTCTCTGTCAAAATACAATTTTTAGATTTTACCACACAGACGCTTTATGATGTTGGAATGAAAATATTTTTCTCTTGTTACGATGTTGCGTGGCAAAGAAGAAAATAGAAACATGCAGGAATAAAGAAAATGAGGTATAACCAGGCTATTCAGAGTATGTCATTAAATATAGCGACGCTTTTATAAAACATTGTTTGGATACTGAATGATGGTCTTCCATCACATGATTCAGGAGTATCCTTCAGTCAGGATAATGGGTAAATTAATAATAGTCAGTTGTGTATTTATTTGTTCATGCTTAAATTATAATAAATTTATCAAGCCCGCTACTTGTAGAAGCGTGATAATTACAATTTTGGCTGTCTATTTTATTCATTAATTAAGATAAAGAAAAAGTTTATTAACAACTTTGTACGAGAGAAGAGAATTTTAACAACAATTATATAATCCAATATAATGTCCATTAGAAATAAATTTTCATAAGAATTAGTTTGAAAGAATGGTGTTCGAATAGCTTTCAGGCTACAAGAATGAATTTTTTTTAAATAATCAGGATTATTATTATTATGCAAGTACCTAGTTGGTAGCTGCTCCGTTGTCCATTGCCATCTTCAATTTTTCTTAATAAAATTACATATTATATCGGACATGTAGTAGTAGTATGATATAGATACGGATCCCACGCGACAAGCGGCGATACTTATCACAATATTACCAAGGAATATATGCTACACGTGAAAATAATAGTTTACAAATATATTAATACTGATTCATTACAAAACTCACCAGGGGTAATTATGTAAAAAAAAAATTAGATATCGGTATCGGTAGTTGAATGGCATCCTAAGTTTGTAATTTTACAACGATGTAAATGTTAAATAATAAATAAAAATAAATATCTTTTTCGGGATTTGATCATTCGCGCTATATATAGATAGATATGGTAATGAGAAATGTCTTTTAATTTTTATTTATGATAGGAAATAAAGATGAAAATTAAACACATGTTAAAAGTGAAAGTTAAAATGTGACTGAACTTTCTAACGTATTTTATTTAACAAATTTTAATGAAATAGCCTCTGTAAAAATACATTTCTTGTTTTAAAAAAGTAATATAGAGTCAATCAATCAATCAAGCTATCAGAATTGAGTTACAACGATTCCCGAGCACAGGGCCCGGGAAATTGAGAAATAATAATTCATACCCTATAATATTAATGCATTATTCCACGGCCGATGGAAGCTCTCCGAACGGTATTTTCCGTGTTAATTAAAACAACACATCCAGCGTTAACAGAGTTACCAACGTTGAACGTGGGTTGGTTACTACGTGATCGGTTTCAAGGCTTTGTTGGCGTTTCTGGCTCCGGGCATACGGGGAATCACATCTGTCGCCATGTTGCCTCAAAAAATGCTTTGAAATGTCGTTTTTGGGAATTATGTTAACTAATTGATACTATTAAATTACGGTCCAGTCCACCGTGGACGTTGTGTCTCGTCAGCAACGGGCAGACCAGAATACGGAAATTTTCTGGTGGAACGGCAGTTTGACACGAGGGACAGCTACGTAGTGAAAATAACATATTAATGAAATATATATTTTAATTTCTAGAAATAAATAAATATGTTAAAATTCTTTTGTTGTGCGAACACTTCTAGTTTTTAAATATTAATATACCTATATTTTTAATATGCACGTATTTACTTTTACACCTACTTTAATATCAGTAATGTGCTCATCACTTTATAAAATATAGTATATAAAATATCCTTTGTATGTTGATCTTATTATTATTGTAGAATTAATGTAGCTTGTTGGTGTAGTGGTCAAGACGTTGGCCTAGTGATCTAGTGGTCAGGGGTTCACGCCTCGTTCCAGGATACCAGCAAGTTAGTCCTATTTTCATAGCACAAGCATTTAGCTTAGTTTGAAAATAGTAAGAATATTGATGTGACATGTATTCCGTGTACGCATCTCTATTTTAAAAAAAAAAAAAAAAAATGTGATTAATTTTATTTGTTTTTTAAAGCCTACTTTAATTCTTAAGGTATTACATAATGATATATAATTATCTGAATTAAAACTGTTTTTAACATAAATTAAGTATGATAGTTGCCAAGAAATAAATAGTTTTTTATACAATGTAATTTTTACACATAGCAAAGTTGATTTAAAAAATATACATTTATTAGATATAAGCATACTATGCTAAGAAAATAGTCTACCATATCATTTTTAGTGGTCTGTAGTATTCTTTTTAGCTGCTGATACTTTCACTAATTACTCGTATAACTAAGAAAATAAATGAACTAAATTAGTCACATTAAGTTAATAGAAAAAAAATTATCAAAATAAGCTACACAGAATTTTTGAATTGTTATATGTAAAATTATATTTTGTAGCAATTTTCATGTAATGTGTATCAAAACATCTCAATTTTTACAAATGCAAGTATATAAAAACAAATATTTAATTTAAATTTAATAAGTTGTGACAATAGATTAGGCATAGTACGGGTATTATTTCGCTTCACAAAACTTGTCCAACAACTTACAGATGATAGAAAGCAACATGGCGTCCGAGCCAGTCTCGCCTTCCGGTAGGCTAGTCCCATTACGGGGTAGCAGACGCACGTGCAAGTTTCCCGGCCTCTCAACACCTCTGGAGTTAGGCTTGTTTAGCACGATGCTGGAGCCTCTCATTACATATTCATTAGATAAGCTCCCTAACATTTGTACCTACAGATTTTCCCGAGAAGACCGCTTTGTCTCTGATGATAATTGAGCTCCGGTCCAGGGTGTGGGGTTATTAGGAAATCTTGAAAGGGATATGGAGGAAGTTGTTAACGTGTGAGATATGAAACACCCTTCTCTGATCTTTTTTTGGTTAGCTTTTTGTAAGAAATTGATCAATATTTTTTCTGATTACGTATAATGTTTGAACCGATAGATTGGTATTGGCTTGGAGGAATCCCACTAGATGGCGTTGAATGATTAAGAAAATAATACGCTTACTGATTTATTCGTTTTGTATAAATATATAATATGTTTGACGTTATTAAACATAATAATTATTTAACACGTGGTTTTAATAAGTTTTTTATCATCCTGATGAAGAAAAAGGTATTTTTCGAAACCAGTTGGTGAATATATTAGTAGTAGTAGTAGTTAAAAACAATATAAATAAATGATTTATTATTAAAATGAATAACCAAATCGTGTCTTCATTAAATATTAAATTATTTTTTTCTTTATACATTAGATACGCGAGAATTAAAAAATGTACGTCTATTTTAATACAAAAAGTGAGCTAACAAAGTAATTATATATTTTTTTAAATAAAGAAGAATAAGCATACATTATATAACATAAATATTAATATGCAAAAACATTTGGATTTTTCTAAATATATTTGGACAATTTATTAGATTGATTCATAAACTTACCAACATATTTTGATTATAAATAAATGAGAACAACGACAAAAGTGACAGTAACAGTAATTATGTATATCTTTTTCAATATTTTAATTTATTTTATTTGAAATAAGCAATGTTCCCTCTAAGATGTTTTGTCACGATTTGGCATTATAGTGCACATTAAAAAATTTAGCGCCAATAAATTTTATATCGAAGATTGACCGTGTTGATTAAAATATGAGATGTATAAAATTATCAACACTTTGGATAATGAATCACTTTCCGAGGTTAGGTTAGGTTAGGTTAGATCCCCTGCACAATGAATTGTAAAATATCATATTTTTAATTGCAGAGAATGTGTTCGATGTAGTTTTCCTTGATAGTTGTTATTAGTATTCTTGACTTATACATGCGTCTTAATACATCTTTATTAGTAATGTAGTCAACCCAGGCAATACCAGTTGCTTTATATTGGTATGGTAAAGTTTTTTTCACTAATTTCACTCACAAATGATAGTATTCATTCTAAAAATTACACAAAACAAATGTTATGCGCACACCGTAATCCAAACACAAAGGTAACACTGAAAATAAGGTAATTTATTATATTATTATGGGGAACACATTCTTATTGTGAAGTTGTAATTATTCAAAACAGACGGTCTGTGATTATTTTAAATACTAATTAAATGTATTAATTATAAAGATATACATATAAAATTAATTTTATCAAAAAATATTATTGTTGCGCTACCGAAATTCGAAACTGGATCCCTGGATCCAACCCGGGGAAGGAGCATTACCAACTTAAAACATTGGTTTCAAATAATGGAACGATAGATGTATTAATTTGAAAAGTGTAACATATAGGTTCGAAAAATTGTCGTCAAAAATACTGGCGCTGTAGCATAGTTGGTAATGCACCTTCGCAGTAATAATATTTTTCGATAAAATTAATTTTATATGTACAGGATGGCCTAAAAAAAAGTGAGAACATCTCGTAACACATGCGGTATTTCAAAACATAATAAAATTAATTATAATTCTTGATGAAATATTTTTTTGCTCAATATTTAGCTAATCAGAAATCATCAAAACACTCCATATTACTTATTCTATTGGGTTTAATTCTGGACTGTTCGGTGGCCACATGCCTGGCTCGATGAAATTAACATTCTCACGACGAAGAAAGTTGATTGTATTTCTGGCCGTGTGAGATGGAGCTCCGTCCTGCTGTAATGTCCAGTTATGCTGTAATGTCTAGTTATACTCCAGGCTTTGTTGTGAAACTCTTTGATCATTTTCCTAGCACCCCGACGTTTTTAAATTTGCAAAGTTTTGATCAGAATACGATCTTCTGCAATGATTTTCGTCATTCTGGGCAACAATTTGGAAAAACCAAATATAAACAATGGGAAAATTATTAATCAAGGATGGCGAACGGAAATTATCGAAATACAATGTAATATAGATAAATAGGTAAGTAAGTAAAGTAGTAAACTATTTAAGCTTTTTTTGATATAATTTTGATGTAATTATATCACATTTTACGAAATATTCTCACTATTTTTGGGCCACCCTGTATATCTTTATAATTAACACATTTAATTTATTATAGATGTACAGTAAAACGTTTTAAACTAAGAGTAAAATTATACCTACATCCTATGAAATTTTTAAATAGGCCATCTTATTAAAGTTAGAATTTATTCAAGTACCTTCAATATTTGTCGTCAATACCCACGTGTTTGGGACATATATTTATTTATTAATTACTTATTTATTCTTGAACGAAAATAATGTACTATGCCTTCCCCTCTCCTCCCTCTCCATGCCTCCAAGCCGCCGCCAAGTCGAACGGCGACCTTGAAGCGATGCGGTAATTCGTGAATCGAAGAATATTATTCAATTGAGACGTCGAGTCTATACAGTGTATTCTAAAGGACATTCATGTTTATTTTGAACGTCGTGTAATTATTTATTTGTTAAGAAACTCATTATAATGTGAAGCAATTTAATTATAATGTTGACAATTTGTAATATATTTTTTTAACAAGAATTCTTATTTTATTTAAATTGAAACAATATATAATATTTTCTACCAAATTATAGGATTAGATTAAATATCTGATAGTATTTTAAATACGTAAATGTTTAAAAGTATTATTGCAAACTTTTCAGTGTTAATGATATTCTCTGCTAGATGAGGAACCCCTAGTTAACATGAGCGAGTTAAATATATGACATGTTACCTTAAAAAATATTGTCGTTAGTTTAATTTCATGTCACGTACATATATTTTATAAAAGTAAAAAAAAAAACATATTGACATATCTCAATTAGAATTAATAAACTGACCACTGTTATTTTTTACAATCCTAATAATATACTGAAACGATTGGATAAAAACTATGAAATATAGAAAATAATTAATCTTTTCATTTCAAATTTTTGTACCACATTAAATTTAAAAAAAAACAAAATAATTTTGATATGAGATCGTCGTATCTAGAACGGTTACTTCTATGGTCTGGCATAATTTAATTCTTTTGTACGAAACACAATTTTAGAAAATATTTTTTTCAGTTTTGTACTTTTTTAATTAAAAATATATTACAAACCTTTATAGATATTTCAATTTCAAAACTTGTATTTGTACCATACTTAATTACTTTGTATAAATATAGAGAGAAAGCCTATTTTACTATCAGATTGAAGGAAAAAAATGATTGGAAGCGTAAGTGCCAATTTTTCTGAAAGTAAAATATTATTGCCATATTTTTTATTTCAGAATATAAAATGAATTATAAGTATATATTTTTAAAACTAATATCATAACAAAATTCATATTTAAATGTAAGGTATACATAAAACACTTTTGTTGTGAAGTTGCAATTTCAGAACATAGTTCTGTGGTATTTTAAACACAGTGAAGTTGTAATTGAATATAGGTCTGTGATACATTTAATTAATATTTAAAATATCACAGACCTATGTTCTGAATAATTACAACTTCATAATAATAATGTGACTCCTAATAAATAAGTTGTATCAATGTGTCCAAAATTTAATAAAAATTAATTGATAATTCTGGCGACTGCTATCGGATTACTCAAAGGTATTTGAGATTCCATAAAAACAAAGAAGATGGCTCTTTCAAATAATGGAAGAATAAAAATATGTTAATTTGAAAAAGGTAACATGTAGGTTCGAAAATTTATCATCATAAAATATGTCGCTGTAGCATAGTTGGATAAATGCACCGTCCCCGGTTTGAAAAGAGATCCAGGTTCGAATCCCGGTGGCGCAACAACAATTTTTTCAATAAAATTGATTTTATATGTATATTGGTCTAATTAATACTTTTAATTAATATTTATAAATTAAATTAATCAATTAAAAAGATGTTCAGCTCTGTCGAAAAATATTTGTCCCAGAAGCAAACAAAAATTTTTTCGACTGATTTATCAGATGAAAATAAATATAAATCCAATTATAACAGGAGCATAATTAACATTTTTAACTATCGTAATAAAATTTCGTTTTGTGTCATCTCAACAATAAATTTTTGACACATATGCTGACTAGTGTAGTAGTGTGAAAAACAAAATGGCAAATGTAGCACAAATGTAACAGTAAAGGAGATGTTTGTTACTTGAATCAGATTGTGGTAAGTCATTAAAATGGATTTAGCGCGTAAGAAAAGCCAACCCATGTTAGGGTTGGGCCGTGAGATTGCCAGGGGCATTGCTCCCTGAATATAGGCGTATGATAATTAAATATTTTACTAATAAGTCTACTTCATTATATACTGTTAATTATTTGTTTAATTGGTGATCGTTAATGTAAAGTATAAATAAAGCACAAATATTACGTTAAAGCTGTAGCTCGCATTTAATTTAACTTTCGCTTTTTCATATTCACGAAATGTAATTGATGACAACCGATTGCATTATTAGATATTGAAAATGTCTGTGATTAAAAGTAAATTCAGCCTTATTTAATTGTGAATAAATGTGTGTGTGATAATAAAGTATTGAAAAAAACATGGCTTGAGATCTCAGATGATATTTAGCTTTAAAAGTTACACAATTCATTTTGAAATATTTTTCGTAAACAAAAAATGAAAACTATTTCAAAAATAAAGAACTCGTTATCTTGTCGGTGGAACGTGAAATTATTCTCATAGTTTTTAAGACAAAAATATATATTTTTCCATTCAGCCATTTTCCTCTATCGCAATACAGAAATCTTAATGAAATAACTTCGTAACGCCTTATTTTGACCATAAAATATTGTTCTATCTGTCTAATTTTGAAAACTTTTGAACAAAACCATTTTGTGAATATCAACTAATCAGCATCAAGCTAAGCGTGCCATTGTTATATTATTCAAAAATGTATATTATACATTTTCTCATGAAATCTGGTTTGTAAGTAACCGTGAAATCGTTTCAAAATTCACAATCTAATTTTTATTTTCGTTTTGTTTTTTGAGTATTTATTTGACTATTATGATATTATTTCATTTATATAATACCCGGTTAAATACATTATTATAATTTATGTAACGGTGTATGCTCGGGTAGTATTTTTTTTAAACAAAATACATGTTTTTAGAGGTTCCCGCTGTAAAATTTGTAACAAAAACTATGTTTATTCCTTTAGTTATATTTATGTTTCTGAGTAGCTTACTGATTTAAAATTAAGTGATCTAAAGGTTAGTTAAATGGTTAAGATACTCATTTAGTAATTTAGTGGTTGGGGGCTAGAGCTTCGTTCCAGTAGTTCAATAAGTTTGTCATAATTATAAAACACTAAGAATATTGATAAAAAGTAAAAATGTAATTTAATTAAAAATTAATTAGTTTAATAATATATTAAATTAAAAATACACTGTCAAGTCAAATAATAACAAATTTATATCTGTGAGTGTTCTGTTTTTTGAGAATATTCTTTCGGAATGTAGTTATTTGAGGTTGAGATACACCCTCCCCATTTCCAGTGGCGCGGTAATGCTTTCTTTTACTAATTTATTATCCTCGCTAAAGGGCTCTGCATATGCAGCCACAGTCTTAGTCTTAGTCCTATTTTCATAGCATAAGCGTTTAGCTAAGTATGAAAATACTACGAATATTGATGTGATGTATATTCCGTGAATGCATTTCTATGTAAAAATCATTTTTATTTCAAATCGATTTTAGAGATATCGAGTATCAATCCTGAGTGAACCTAGATGAGTTTGTCTATTTGGGAAGTACGTTCGATAGAAACGAAAAGACAGAGAAATATATCGAAAGGAGGGTGACTGCAGGGAATAAAGTGAACGACACTTTGAATGGTTAACTAATAAGAACTTGTCAACTGAGGCAAGACTAGCGGTTCACAATGAAGTCCCGGTACCGACACTGATGTATAGAAGTGAGTCCTGGAGCTGGCAGAAGAGGAACGAAATTAGACTGAATGCAGTGGAGATGAGATAATTTAGACGCATATGTGGCAGATTCATGTATGATAATAAAGAATGAAAAAATAAGGAAAGAATGTAAAACTGATTAAGAGTCAGATTAAGTCAGATTAACAAAGGATGGTTTGGTCACATGGAACGGATAAATGAGGAGAGAATGGTAACAAAGATATATAACGCAAGTGTTGATGGTAGTAGAGGTAGAGGACGTCCGCGGAAGACTTGGCACGACCAGGTAAACCAGATACTGGAGGATGGTCCTGTTAGAAGCCTCAATAATCGACGAGCTTGTACGAGAAGATGTATGAATGTGGACGAGGCGAGAATTGTGCCTCAAGACAGAAGAGTGGGGCGCTCTATCCTCTCTGCCTACCTCCGTGGGGAAATGGTGTGATGGTCAGAAAGTAAGAGTATCAATCCCTCTAGCGCTCTATTGTCTTAGTTACTCCCTCAGTTGAATGCCATGCCAAATTATACTATATGATTTTACATATATTTTTATAAATAATTTGAATGTTCATTTTCACTACTTTTTATTTATTTTCTATTCATTACGAAACAGCTAAGTTTTTTTGTTCTTAATTTAAAAAAAAAAAAAAAACCGTCTATGAATTATTAGTCTACAATGAATATTTTAAATACGTTTATATAATTTTCTATGATAATCTTTATTATCGTTAATAATCTTATTTTTAAATTTAAATATAACATTTTTGTTAATTGCACTTCGTACCATATAAATAAATAAGAAAATAATGGTAATCTTTAAACTATGAATTATTTTATTATTATTAAGAATATAATATTGATTTTCATACCTATGAATTGTTAAATGAATCAATTAAAAAACACGCTAGTAAAAATATGATCCTCTTTTAACAAAGATTATGTATGGTTTTTTTGGAAGTTCCCTTAGAACGTTATAGAAATAGAGCGTTTGAGTGTATAGAGTTTTATAGGGGATTCACGAACGGGCGTGGGATTTGTAACTATGTTGTTACGGGTATTTTGTATCTTTGTATACCAACGATGGAGAAATATACAGCACACATCTCTGTTAGCGAGGGCGGTATAATACGACATTTAAAGCTTTTTTCATAAACGATATAAATCTTTTTATACATTCTGAATAATATCTAAGTACGAGGCGCCGTTTTTAAGTAAGTACCAGATTTTTTTTTTTAAAGAAACACATCATTTTTACAACACTTTACTTTTTTCGGGCGCTACACACCTTAAACTACTTGACAATATGGTCGTCACCATTATTAACGGGGCACCAATTCTTGCACGCCTTCGTCATAGAACGACGGTGCCTGGAATGAAAACCGTGTCTGTGCTCCGTCTTTGAGTTCATCATCATCATCATCATCATCATCATCATCATCATCATCATCATCATCATCAACATCATCATCATCATCATCATCATCTAAAAGCTTGCCACCAAGGAACCGAATCAGATGAAGGAAAATATGGAAATCACTTGGCGCCAAATCAGGATAAAATATGATATTCTTAGCGATGAATGTCAGCTGGTTTCATATTTCGCGCATTCAAGAAACGAATCAAGGACCGTACCTCACAGTCGGCGGGTTGATCTATTGCCTTGGACATTTCAATCATTCACTACAAGATGGGCACGCCATGTTATTATCTATAAACAGTCTAAAGAGTCAACAGATGAAGGAAACCATTGCGCATGCGCAACATCGCATCCGCAGCGCTACACTGGGAATATCCGGCAACGCTACTTACTTTAAAAAACGCGCCTCGTATATAAATTATGTATCCTAATCCTACACATAATGCTTCTAACGAAGGGCGCGGTATTTTGTTCATATTTGCGTACTTAATAAAAAATGTATTTTTTTAAATAAATACGTAAAGTTTGAACATAAAACAACTAAAATAAAAAAAAACTGCAAAAATGGTTTTAAAAGATAGAAAAAATATATTTATAATAAACAAAAGAAAACACGTATTGGTTTCTTTATGAATAAAAAAGATGTTTGTATTTATTGTTTGGATCAAACCATTTTTGCAAGAAACTCGCAAACAAAACGCGCCTGACGCAATTACATTCATAACCAAGGTCACCTTCTATTGGACAAAATGCAACAATCGTCTTATAAAATATAAATAAAGTTGGAATACGATACATTTGAAAATAACATTAAAAATTGATTTCAATATTTACATGATAGGCCAAGGCGGATTTTCGGAGTAGTCTCATTTTATTATCGATCCAGCGTCTTTATTTGCATTTCCATTTACAAATTACAAAGATCGATCCGTGTTTTCACGAATCAATTCAATCTATTTGTTTAATAGCCTTATACGATTTCTCAACAATCGCGGTGATCGTTGTTCCTGACGTTTGATTTAGCTCTCCCGCCAATCTTCCGCAGCCGATCCGCCCTTCAACCGCCGGAGGAAGATGTTCACCTGTTTGAAGAATTATCTCCGCCCACGGCTACGGCTGTTCATTCTTCATTGCAAATACAAATTGTTTGAAAAAACTGCGAGCGTCGTTTTTCCTTTTCTATTCTTACTAGGATTAGCACTTTAGAAACAACGGAGGTGTATCTTTAATTTTTTGTTGAATTGGGATTTTTTTAAACAATTTTATTTATACATCAGTAAAGAAATTTAAAATTGATAATAATCACAAACAGAACCCATATAGTTGATAAAATATATTTATACATTATTTAAGGAGCTAAAACTAATGTAGAATAATTATGCAAGATTGATAAAATAACTTTGATGTGAAACAATTTTATTAGTATATGGTAATCAGTTAAATGTGCCCTCGACATATGCGCCCGACAAAAAAAATGTGAATGGTGATTGTCAGTGTACAAAATCATCCAGCATTTTATAAAATAACAAATTCAAATACAGGTACAATATATTTGTTGCCAAGCAAGATATCGGCGATCAGAAGCATACAAAAATAAATATGTGTAACTTAACAGACGCATAAAAATGTTGGTGCAAAATTATAATAGAAATGACATTATAATTTATTTACGTGGGTTATTGTATAATATAGAATTATAATATAGTTATTTATTGACCGTTGTTTATAATAAAATACTAGTTTATTGAGAAAAGAATTCAATTTATAATAAATATATACTGTTATAATTTTATTACATCTTCAACGTTTTAGCGTTATTTACTTAATTAGAATGATAAATATTGGAGTGCATATACATGATGTGATTGTTATATATAACTTTATGACAAATTGAATTATTAAAATTAATGCTTATTGTCATTTTTAATAAATAATTAATTTTATATTATAAAATATGTTTTATTCTTTAGTCTGTATAAATAACCTTTACCAAATTAAGTTATTTTATTATTAATTATACGTAGTATAATCTACAATTTCGTTTATCTCTTCTCATTTATAGTTTTTTTCATTTTATAAGACATCGATAGCGGCATCGCGTCATGTCAACATGTTTTTTTTTTAACATTTTAATCCGGATACATTATTTATTGGAGTGCGTATATCGGAGGCGCATTTGTACGGGGCGCATTTGTCGAGGCGCGTTTGTACGGGACGCATTTGTCCGGGGTGCATTTGTACGAGACGCATTTGTCCGGGGCGCGTTTGTACGGGACGCATTTGTCCGGGGCGCAATTATCGTGTAACCGTATAAATTATATGACCGAAAACAGCAAAGCGTCGAGTGTTTCATTATTTTTATAAGTTTAGTACATTGAAATTAATCAAAAATATGTATATGTATTAATATCATTCATATTTGGTTATCGGAAGACATGACGCAGTTTGGTAACACATGACGCTAGTTAATTTTTAAGGTAATGTAGTCATTGACAGTTCTAACTTCATTCTAAAGAACAATTGAGCGATTTGGTTGAGTTTTGGAAATTTTACAACAAAGGTAAGATGAAAGACCAAACTGCATTTTCGCCATATTTTACTGTTTTACTTCCGTAAAGGCAAGAATGTGAAATACAATTTATGATGATAATGCTCTACAAGAACGTCAGTGCCAACGATGATTAATAAAATTTCGTGCTAATAATTTTGATCCCAACGACACTCTTCGATCACGGAGGCCCACCGAGGTTGATGATGACAAAATCAAGACATGAATCTAGTCAAACCCACGTTACACGACACTGAGATTGCAGAAACATTTAATATCCATCATTCAAGTATTCACAACCACCTGAACCTGAAGAACCTGGGATACGTAAGCAAGTTTAATATTTGGATTCCTCATGAACTCAAAGAAGTTCATTTGAGCATCTGCGATATGCTCATTAAATGTGAGGAAAACAATCCTTTTTTGAAGCGACTAATAACTGGTGATGAGAAACGGATTATTTACAATGTGGTGCGCAAACAGTCTTGGTCCCGACGTGATGGTTCGCCTCAAACGACATCGAAAGCCGAGATTCGCCAGAGGAAGGTTATACTCTCAGTGTTGTGGGATTTTAAAGGTGTCGTATTTTTAGAGCTCCTACCAAGGAACTAAACAATCAATTCGAATGTGTACTGTCGGCAATTTGACATTTTGAATGTATCCATCATCCAGAATCGTCCAAAGCTCGTTAATCTTAAAGGAGTGGCGTGTCATCACGACAACGTGAGACCACACACAAGTTTGATCACCCGTCAAAAATTGTTGGAGCTTGGATGGAATGTGTTGCCACACCCACTATACTCGCATGACTGCGCCATCAGACTTCCACTTGTTTCGCGCTCTTCAAAACTCTTCGTAATAAATAAGCACCTTGTTCAGTTTTTCGCCGATAAAAACAGGTGCTTCTATGAACGAATAATTATGAAGCTCACTGAAAGATGGCAAAAAGTTATCGAACAAAACGGGCATATATCATTGATTGATATTTGTTTTTTATATGGGGTATTATATTAAATTATTCTTTAAAGGGTCTAAAGGGACTTCAAACCAATAATAACAAAGTGGTTGCTTGATGTGGGTAGAAAGCAAAGTTAATCTAATTTTTCATTTGTGCTAACCTAACTACCTAAACACTTTTGTCTCCAACTATTGTATATTACAGACAATAATATTTTTATAACTTTTTTTTAATAATATTTTATAACTTCCGATTATACTTTTATCAAATAACTTTTTATAATTTACTTAACATTATACTTACTTACCTCTATACAACTACAACTTTTAAAAACTGTACAGGTAATTATTTTACGACAGACCACGTCTAGTGAAGTTACCTTTATTTTTTCATATGTACTATTTATGCTACAAAAAAATAAATAAATTAATAAATTTAAAAACATAGGTAAGCCTGGGATCTCGGTCTTTCTTAATGACGATGATATTTAAAACCGACTAAACTTAAATATTTTATTTAAAATCTGGTTCTGCACGCTGCGCTAGTACAAAAGAAAATGTAATTTTTCTTATGAAAAATAATGTAACCGATAATATTATATGAAATAAATTTTGAAAAACATCATTAGTTATGAGTTTTTAACAAAAAAAACTACTAGTTAAATATGTCGTTTGGTTATGTTTGGTCGATACAAATAACGAGCCATCTCACGGGTAAATACAAGATTGAAAATAAAACAATAGAAACTAATCTTCAGATTTAAAGAAATTATCTTAGCTTTTTAAGTACGCTAATATTTTTCAATGAGTTCGGTATTTTAAACACATCATATAAATAATACATAACGGTGATTAAGGTACAGAACAAAATCGTCAAGATTTTATTAACTTCGAAGGCTAAAATAATGGAATGTCAATAAGTAATGATTATTTTTCTAAGATAACCAAATATAAATCGTAATTGTAATATTGATTTATATTAATTTTAACCACATTAATTATAACTTGTAGAAGCCTGTGTTCGGACACCGCATAGTTGCGCGACCTAACCCTGGCATCAATCAAGCTTTACCGCACCATTTGTTTGAGTGGCATTATGTTTACTGTCGTGAACAAAGTTTTTTAATGCTCTTGGAATTTTCCTTTTTCGAAGGTATTTAGGTAGGCATTTGCCAATCAGTAAATTTTTAAGTAAGACCTGTAGAGATTATGTTTTAAGCGGAATCATGGCTAAGATTTCTTTAAACCTAGTGGTCTTTTGAATTTTATTTAGAATGAATTTTTTATTTTAAGATTCTCTTTGTTATATGTTATATATAGCTACCTATATGGGTCAAAAATTTATTTCTATACCGTACTAATTTATTCATATGTATGAATAAATTAACTTACTTACCATCACGCGGTTTCCCCAAGGGGGTAGGTAGAGAGAATAGAGCGCCACACTCTTTTGTCCAGGCACACTCTTTTGTCCAGGCACACGATTCTCGCCTCATTCACATTCATACATCTTCTCATACAATCTATTTAAAATATCAAAAATCTTGGACCATCTCGAAATGCGTGCATTGAAAATTGAAATAATGATTGTCAACTATTTAGTATCTTTTATTACAAAATTAAAAACAGTTTCAATTTAATTTTAATTAATTACATAGACACATATAACATATATATTGTATAGCTAAGAAAACAGTTTTTACATATATTTTTTAAAACCAGATTTTTAATATGTATTGCCCAACTAAGCAAGCCTGTTTTAGGGTAAATTGGCAAACAAATCATATTGCACATACCAAATAAACCAATATAACTCTTTGAGTCATTGTGGAGAGGGTGGGGAGTTCTAGTTAAGATGTTTGTGTATAAAAAATTCAACGTGTGTCACTTGTAACATGAAATGTATTTTGCATTACGTGAAAAAAGCAGAACTGAAATAATGAGGTAGGATACGCGTTTTTTTTTAAAAGTATTTATGTCTCGAATTTTCGTTACCATTCGGTTTTATTTTAAATACTAATTAAACGTATTAATTAGAAACATATACATATAAAATCAATTTGATCGAAAAATATTGTTGTTGCGCTACCTTTGGTTTGGATCTCTTTCCAAACCGGGGAAGGTGCATTATCCAACTATGCTACAGCGACAGTACTTTTGACGACAAATTTTCGAACCTATATGTTACACTTTTTCAAATGAATACATCTATCGTTCCATTATTTGAAAATCATCTAGTTTGTTTTAACGGAATGTTTTTTCCTTAATAATACGGTTTTATTTTAGTCTGAAAATTTTAGTATGTCGATGATGATTAAAGATCTTTTCAAAGCAAAAAATTAAAATCGCCGAAGTGTTTCAATTTACATTCTACAGGTGAAATTGTATAACATTTTATTCGTATTGCTAGTTAGTTGTTTGTAGTTATTCCAGTTTGATATTAAATCCTGCGAGATTACCGAAATGTTGTGTATTAAATGAAACAAATTTTATATTCCTCTTGTGTGTTGGGTCGACCTTCTTGATATTGGAGGGGTAAACTAATAAAACTTTCTTTAACTGAATGAAATTGTCAACAAAAGTTTATCGTCCATACAACATTGAATCAAATATGGAATATCCCACCGTATAAAGGTTTTCAAACAAAATATACTATATAAAGTTCCCCAAACTGGTGTTGAGTACCCAATGAAAATTCATAAATCAATTATCCCTTACGGCAAAAATCAAACAAAATCTTTACCCCCTCTCTGAAAAGATAAACTTTGAGTTATTGTAGCAAATTTACATTTTTAACCATGTATGTATAATCAAGTGTGTTTTATCAAGAAAATAGAATCCGATTAATAAGGTTCTATTTAAAATCTCACCCTTCTTCTTCTTCTTTTAAATAGACAATCCACGCTTCAAGAGTGATTTGTGGCAATAATCAAGTTATAACTTTATTTTATATAAAAAAAAATACAATAATATTATAGAATAGGAAATATTACAAGTCAATATCATTGTCGTTCATAAAATTTGCTATTATGTAGATTAAATGTGGCGAGTTAAGAGAAAGAAGATGACATAAGTTAATCGGGAGTTGAAAATTATCATTGACGAGATTACTGTAAAAAAAACCCGTAATCGGCAATGAACAAGCAAAAAAAATATGGTCAAAGGTTTCCTCCTCGGCACCACATACACGTCGGGGAATCTATTAAGTTCAACCTGAATAAATGTGAGGGTACCTGGCAATGCCCAATTCTCATTCTAGAGATATTTGATATTGTTCTTTTAGAGATATTCCTTTTGGAGAACCAGGAGGTGCGGGGAATAGATCTTTGAATTATTTTAAGCCGATTACCCTTATGATTATTTGGATCCATCTATTGTGCAGTCCAAATGGAATTCGTGCGTTTTTTTACCATATAAAGTCCGTCATACATCGGGATATGGAATAAAATTTCATTCGTACAAGCTAATATTAATATTATAATCTATTTTTATAATATAATTTGATAAATTCTATTACCTATTAGTTTAAATACTACATTGTTGTTCGAGTAAAAAAATTTTTAATGTCGATCAGTACCTTTTTTTAAAAAATTGACTAGAAAACAGGAAATTTAATTGAAATATTGGCTTAACAATGTGCGCCAGTTTTTTAATATAATGAATATTATTCTTCTTCTTTTTGTGCCTTATTCAACGCACATTGGTTATCAACACTTTGTTTACTGCGGCCCGTAAAAACTCACATAGACCGGCAAAACCATTATTTTAGATTCTTCAGCTATTTGTATCTCCCTTCTTCCAGGACTCCATTACTAGTAATATTTCCCTGCACTATGAGATGTAAGATCTGGTGTTCTTCTAGATGTCTCGTTACATCTTCGAGATTTTGACCCTTTCGGATTTTTATTGTAAATACTTCTTTATGTTTACTCATCCGAATCAAAACATCTTCATTCGTAACTCTACCCATTCAGCTTATTTTGAGCATTCTTCTGTTTCAGATGTTTCATGTTGCCTTATTATATGTTCGGCAAGTATCAATACTTCTATTCCACAAAATAATACCAAGAATACATTGCATCTGATCATTCGCGTTCGTAATCTAAGGTTAAAATCATGACTGCAGAATAACTGTTTCTTGCAGATAAAAGCTGTACGAGATTACTCAAGCATGTAGCACTTGATTTTAATCAAAAGATCTCATCTTTCATTTATACTTATATAAATAAAAATGATACCTTATGAAACGAAAGTATTATAATTTAAAAAGAATAGCAATTTATCGGTATAAACTTTTTTATAACTATTACGGAAAAACACATTCTTATTGTGAAGTTGTAATTATTCAGAACATAGGTCTGTGATATTTTAAATACTAAATTAATGTATTAATTATAAATATATACATATAAAATCAATTTTGTCGAAAAATATTGTTTTAGCGTCACCGGGATAATAATGTAAAATAATGTAGATGGCTTTCAAATAATGGAACGACAGGTGTATTAATTTGAAAAAAATGTAACATATAGGTTCAAAAATTTGTCAAGAAAAATACTGGCGTTATAGCACAAAGGTAGTGCACTTCCCCGGATTGGAAATGAAGATCCAGGTTCGTATCCCGGTGACGCTAAAACAATATTTTTCGACAAAATTGATTTTATATGTATATATTTATAATTAATACATTAATTTAGTATTTTTTATAACTCAACATAATCTACAATACTGTTTACTAGTCTGCTGTTGACAACAAATACTCAAAGATAAATTATTGTTTAGTCTTTCGGGGAAAAGTAACTATCTATCTACTCTATTAATTTTTTTTTTGTTTCCTTCGTATTGTATACAAATCGAAAATTGGATATTCCTATGAGAGTTACAGAAATATATGCTTATCGTATCTCTTTTTGCAACGTCGTCATTCATAAATCTTGCGCATATTCCTTAGGTTATTGACGCATAGGAATCGCATCAAAAAGATTTATTTATAGAAAAGCCAGTAGCGTATCTTTTATACTAGTATTTTTGCGGGGTCCAGTAAAACGCATTAAAAATACTATTTATAAATACATTATTAGGAATCTGTGTGTTATTGAGATTTAAAATATGTCATATATTTTCTTTGAAGCAGCATTAAGGGTAAATAGCAATTTTTGTAACATATTAGTGGCGTAACAAAAATAATGAATGCCCCAATGCGTATTGCGGAAAGTATTGTATATCATAATATTAAATACTATCCAGATGTACCATTAAATAGATCACCATTAGATATCACTCTAAACTTACAATACAAAGCCTCGCTACGTTTTGGGGCGATAGTATGATCCTAACCCAACATCAATTTTGAGAATGTTGAGAGGATGCGGTTATAATTTAATGTTAAGTTGAATGTTATGATACGAATATATAAGTTATGGATCGGTATGTACAGGTAACCCCCGTTTCGCTTCGTTATATCGCGATCTTTTGGTATTTTTTTTTTTGTCTCGGCTCTTTGACATATGTCAATAATCGTCATAATGAGTGGTTTCATGTGCGTGTTATCTTTCATTCTCGCTTACTCGGGTTCATACATGTAAAATTATGAGCGTGAGTGAGGCAATTGAACGCCAGTACGCCGGTGCCTGGTACGGTTGAGTATCCCTCAGTTTAATCTTAGCTTAAGTGTCGAACGCATACTAATGAAATTGACTACTTACACATTTTTTTAACCTTTCGTAATTTTTAAAATGTGAAAAATTGGTTGGCTGCAGGAAATGAACTGCCATACTATATCCCAAGAAAATGACGTCTCGGAATCTGTTCCCGCGCGAAAGTTATCAAAATTATTGATAATGCCCTTTCTCTTCACAATGAAGTTATTAGTAAAAACGACCAAGATTAAGAGCAAGTAAGTGTTGTAAAGCTTAGTTGTAACGTATTATTTTTACAGTTATCGGCAAATTTTAATAATAAACGCAGGGAGACTAACCAAACAAGGGAATCTAAAATTTTTTTTGCAACGTGAAACAAAATGAATGAATTATAAATACTAATTAAATGTATTGATTAGAAATATATACGTACAAAATTAATTTTATCGAAAAAAATTGTTGTTGCGCTACCGAGATTCGAATCTGGATCTCTTTTCCAATCCGGGAAGGATAGATGTATTAATTTAAAAAATGTAACATAAGGGTTCGAAAATTTGTCGTCAAAAGTACTGTCGCTGTAGCATAGTTGGTAATGCACCTTCCACAGATTGGAAAAGAGATCCAGGCTTGAATCCCGGTAGCGCTACAATAATATTTTTTGATAAAATTGATTTTATATGGATATTTTTCTAATTAATATATTTAATTATTATTAAAAATATCACAGACCTGTGTTCGAAATAATTACAACTTCATAATAAGAATGTGGTTCGAGGATACAGCTTAACATATCAGGATATAAAAAAATCATCGCATACGCCATCCTCGCAATGAATTGTTCACCAATCATCGTGAATATTAATAAATAATATTATTTGTTTAACATTGTATTATTTATTTAATTTTATGTTACGCCACTGGTCACATTAACAATGTATTACATTACGACAGAAAAGCGATATTTGGGTGTTGTTCCTATCACTGAAAGCGCCAAAAAGAAATGTTTTCAGAATTTCAGTTTTTTTATTTTCGTCGCGTCTTTGATATTCATTCAAATACAATTATCACCTTTATCAGGTAGGGTAGGGAAGCAAAACCACTTAAAAATCGCTTTACGTCAGTTTTGCAATTACCGAAGCATTTGCGATGGACGCGCGGCGCCGCCTAGCGGTAAACTTTTAAATTAAAAATTTAAAATGCAAAATGGCGGGAAAATAAATAAATATCCAGCCACTCCTCCGGGCTTATCGCGAGTTTCCCGCATTTAAAAATAAATAGGCGGTAATAAGCGGAGGATTACGCATAACATATAGCCATGGAAAAATAAGAGGGAGGCAAAATTACAAAAGCAGTTATGCTAAATAAGTGTAATAAAAGTGGATAAGGCATTAGCCGTTGCTAGACCGGAGATTGGCATATTTTTCACGCGGCCAGCTGACCGGAATCTATCCGTAAGAAATAAAGACCAAGAGATTTTTCCCTCCTACTCGTTGCTACTACAGACCAGTCTGTTGATCTGTTTTCAAAAATTATTCAAAAGTAGTCAGTAGACAATATTATGTAATGGTAATCTTCACCAGCACCGGATTTTTGCAGTAGCGCATCTCGCAATTGCGAGTGTAGTCACTTACATCATTGAGAAAAGAGATTTTAAACCAAAAGTAAAAGAGAATAAAAAGTATTAAAAAATAAAACCTAAAAAAACCGCTTTAAATTCGATTGTGGTCGATTGTCGTCAGATATTCGTGATTTCGTATATTCGTATGTTCGGACTTCATTGAGTTGGCTCGAAAGCTCTAGGCTCTAGGCCTGTTATTATTGATAGTTTTACCTAAAACACCATCTTTGTATGTTAATCATAGGTCACGTTGCGTTATTATGTTATCATTAGCAGAAAAGCAATCGGGCGGATATTGTGGGCGCTTTACGGCCGACAGAGGCGGCTACGAGGCTAATGTTGACCTCTGCTCGGCAAGAGCTTGATTATATTTCTTTAATAATCTTTGCACAATGCGTGCACAAAGCTTGTTGGTGTAGTTGCCAAGACGTCGACCTAGTAATCTAGTGGTCAGGGATTCACGCCTCGTTACAGAACACAAGCAATTTAGTCCTATTTCCATAGCACAAGCGTTTAGCTTAGTTTGAAAATAGTAAGAATACTGACGTGACATGTATTCCGTGATCTCTATTTTTTACAAAAAAAAAAAAGTTTTAGTGCGGAAATTTCTTATTACATTTCTAATTTCTGCATTGAAATATAGACTCTACGAAAGCCCTGACCGTACAGCAGTCACTATCGGCCGTGAAGTGGCCACAATAACCACCCGCAAGGCCTAGCAGCTTTTCTGTTAGTATTAATATATTATCCATCTTTAAAAATAATTTCGTTAGTAGGTATAATATACATTTTAGTGAAAACTGCATATTATTAAGTTGTAGATTAAAAATATTTATTACAATAAATATTTTTTACAGGTATACATAAAGACTACTTAACTTAGTATTATGCCATTTCTCTATAGTAGATAGGTGACGAAAATAGAATATCCCACACTTTTGTATACAACATACACAAAGAGTTTTACCACTGACTAAGTGTGTCGACTATGCTACAATATCTAATTAATTACTATTTGTTATTCTACATAAATACATTCTTAAAAAAACCGAGATCATGTTTATAATAAATAATTACTGAACAAACGTAAACATTACGAATATACATTTGACAGATGATTGACTATCGACAAATTACATCCGCAAAAATACTGTGAGATGACAGACGGTCAATATAATAGCAAGCCGGAAAAATTCATACTATTTCGCTACCGTATGTTTTTTCTTACTCGTAATAAAGGTAATGTAAGCTTCATTTCAAATTAAATATATATTTGCATACTGTTATTAAATATATGAAAGAGAAAATATTTTAGTAATCTTGACATTAACAGGAATAATAGAGGATGTGACTAAGTGCAATAATTATATTATCATTTTTGGAGTCCCTCGTCTCAGGAAAACGGCCTTTCAAAATGTCCAGTGAAATTGGCCTCTTGCATTATAAATCTGCCCTGATTATCACTGAGCCCTTCAATTTCAAAAATACAATATTTGACATTGACATTTGACAATTGAATATCAAAATAATAAACAATTTTTTTTTTTTGAAATCGAAACTTACGGAGCCGCGAATAGCTAGCATTATCTAATTTTAAGTAATAAAGTCTAAATGATTTGCGGTATTAAGTATTTGTATAGATAACATACATATTTATGCTGATAATGGTTCTAATATAGGTTAAACTTTTGTGCAAGCAAACTTTTTTAACCTGTAAGTGTGTAATTTGTATTGTTTGGATTTAACTATTATTTTTTAATTGAAAATCAAATTTATTTTAAAAAGTGGTCTATCCTCTAATACTTTAAATCGATTTAAAATTATTAACATTTCAGTGAGTGTTTATGATTCTATTCCTTATAAAGGTTCGGAGACCACAGCATCGAATTATTTTCATTTACAATTTTTAATTTGATAAAACTGCTAAATACTGTCCATATATATAATAATGATATAACGACTTTATTATTTTTATTTTATTTAGGTGTTTTACATATATAAATATTAAATAAAAATAATTGTTAATAATGAATATTAAATAAAAAGATTCTGTAATGCACATTCTTATATTTATTTAAATCGATAAATCTCTATAACAACTGTGGAACTATCTGTCTTTTAAAAACGTAATAAATTATTTCTCGTTTTGGTTCCGGCAGTCAACCATCCTAAGGGTTCAATAAAAAATTCTCATCATGAGCACTAGGGGTGAAAGGCGGGAAGGGCCAGTCCTACAGTAATAAGCATTAAAAGCTGAAGTGGCGTTTATCATATTTTACTGTCACATCAACACACTTATAATTTTCAAGAAGCCTCTTTTATCTCAGGGGATGGTGCCTATGAATGTTTTTCCCAGTAAGCGATGATTATAAGCAGGGGTTGTCATATATTTTTTTGCTCCGCTACGTTCCTTATTAATATTTCGTTAATGTGATTTTTATTTGTGTCTTATTGCAAGGTAAGTTTAAATGGAGCGTTATCATCTGGCATTATTCAATTTGAGATTCATTTTATTAATTTATTTTTATTTATTAGACTTTATTGAGATACATGTATTTGTTGTAACAGAGAAGAATATACTATAATATTGTAACATGATAAACAAAAGACACAATTATATTGCGATTAAGTATATACTCGTAGTTTATTATGTGGAATGGAGTAGACTCCACCTCTGATATATGCGGCATTTGCTAGACTGCCATCTGTGTTAAAGTAGCCAGTGTTTTTATTGCTGTTGTGGTGTTATTTAATTCAAGGAAGATAAAGATTCGACAAGAATAAAAATAAAAATAGAGGAAAAAAATGTACTGAGATTGTTATAGAACTAGTAAATTATTAGTATAGACACTATATAATGATTATGTTAGAATATTGGATATTGGATTGCAAATAAAAAAGTGATACATTTTAATAGGAATAATACTATCTCTTTATAAACAAAAATATGTTTTTCTGTATATCGATTGATTAATGTAACTTGTATTAGTAAATAAATTATAAGTCGTATTTATTTCTGATAGGATACATAACCCATCTTTTAAGCCTACAACATATTTTTGTAATGGTTGATTAGTTCTAGGAGATTGTGTATTGTACATTTAACTAAGTGTATCAAATTGGAGTTGATAAATTTAATAACGAAAAAAAGGGTACAATCAAGTTACCATTGACTTAGCGACGAAGTTGGTTTTGAAAATAGTGGTCCCATTTTAGAATTCTGGATGGAATATCAAATTTTAGGAGTATCTCACTGGCTTATTTCAAAACGACTTACGTGTTTAACATCATCTTCTTGGGGATCAAGAATTTTCACGAATATAGGATCTAAGACAGGCGTCTACGTAAATTTCTCGGGTCTATCAGACTCTGGTCATGGGTTACACAAATAAAAGATATTACTAATTAGGATTAATGCTTTGTTGTAATTATAATTATTTAGAACATTTTAGAACACAGTTTAAAAAATATTGCACAGTTTAAAAAATGTATTTTTATTAAATTCCTTCTAGTTTGATAGAAACGGAAAAGCTGAGAATGATATCAAAAGGAGGGTGACTGCAGGAAATAAAGTGAACGGCGCTTTGAATGGAATTATATCTAACAGGAATTTGTTAACCGTGGCAAGACTAGCGGTGTACAATGGAATCCTGGTACCAACACTGATGTATGGAAGTGAGGCCTGCAGCTGGCAGAAAAGGAACGAAAGTAGACTGAATGCAGTGGAAATGAGATCTACTTACCATCACGCCGTTTCCCCGCGGAGGTAGGCAGAGAAGATAGAGCGCCACACTCTTCTGTCCTGACACAATTCTCGCCTTATCCACATTCATACATCTTCTCATGCAAGGTCGCTGATCGTTGAGACTTCTAACAGAACCATCGTCTATTATCTAGTTTACCTGGTCGTACCAAGTCTTCCGCGGATGTCCTCTATTTCTGTTTTTATTATTAATTTACATTCTTTCCTTATTTCTTCATTTTTTATTGTCATAGATGAATCTTTCTTATCTTACTCACTATACTAACATCAGCCTTATATTCTTTCCTAATTTCTTCATTCTTTACTCTGTCATAAATAGATATGCCACATATACGCCTAAGTGTTCTAATTTTCACTACATTCAGTCTACCTTCGTTCCTCTTTTGCCAGCTCCAGGCCTCACTTTCATACATCAGTGTCAGTATCAGGACTCAATTGCGCATCGCTAGTCTTGCCTCGGTTGACAAATTTCCGTTAGACAATTCTATTCAAAGAGTCGTTAACTTTATTCCCTGCAGTTACTCTCCTTTCGATGTCATTCTCTACCTTTCCGTTTCTATCAAACATACTTCCCAAATACACAAACTCATCTACTTGTTCCAACTATTCATTACCTACAAGTATTTTGCACGGCGTCTTGCTTTCTTCCTTCTCGAATACCATCACTTTTGACTTGTTAACATTCATCATGAGGTCACTTTCCTTGCATACATCGTACATTCTACTCACTAGACTCTGTAATTCATTTATATTCATTATTCGTCATTAGTACTGCATCATTCATCGGCGTACAATAAACAGCATACAATCAAATCGTCCATTTTTGCTCCAACATTCATACACTCCAGTTCTTTGACACATTTATCTATATACAAGTTAAACAGCCATGGAGACATTACACAACCCTGCTTGACACCCTTTTTAATGTCAAACCATGATATTAATATTCCATTGATTCTTACACACGCAGAACTTCCTTCATATAGGGATGCGATTGTGTGTATAAGTTTACTATTTACCCCGTAATCAGAGCGTACATTCTATAACCTTTCTCTCATAACTCTATCATATGTATTCTGTAGATCTATGAAGGCACAGACAAGTTCTTGGTTTTTCGCCAATTTTTCCGTCATCACTCGTAGAGAAAATATCTGATCCATGCATCCTCTTTCACCCACAAAGGCCGCTTGCACTTAGCATACTTTTTCTTTCGTAACCGTTCTTGCTTTTTCTATTAAAATTCGTCCATAAAGTTTACCAAACGGGGTTCAGTATACTAATAGACCTACAGTTACCACATTCCATTTTCGACCCTTTTCCTTTCTAAAGAGGCATAATGACAGCCCTTCTCCAGTCTAATGGGGTGTGGCTTTCTTCCAAACATTGATTAAAGAGCGTATGAAGCCACAAGATAACTAATGGGCCACCAGCCTTGATATACTCTGCAGTAACGTTATCATATCCTACACCCTTACCATTCTTCATATATTTTATTGCACACTTTATTTATTCCATACTTATTGCATTTATATTGTTTTCCTCATTCATACATACCCCAGAGAGACCTTCAGGTGCTTCCTCATTTGCATTCTCTACACTCGCATATGTTTCCTGGATATATTTCATCCATCTATTTTTTATTTCATCCTCATTCGTTAACATCCCTCCATTTACTGACTTAATAGCTTTTATACTACTGCTTTCAGAACCACATCGGGATTTTTTGACCGCCTTCCAGAAGTTTTATATTATCCTGCGAATTCTGTCATTTTCACCTCTTCGTTTCTTTTCAATCGCTCTTTTCTTTCTTTCACACCAGATTTAACTTTTTTCTTACAGGCATTGTACAGGTCTTTTGCTCTCGTATATTCATCCGCATTTACTGTCAACAAATAGCGCAACGCATTCTTCTTTTTCATTCACAAGTTTCTTTATGCCATCGTCACATCATGCATCGCCTTTCTTTCTTCCTTGGGTGGCCGTGCCACAGGTTTCGTTCGCTGATTCGGATAAGGTAAGTGTATTCCCATGTATTGTCTATATTCAAATCACTCACTTCTCTCTCACTCAGTTTTTCAGATACTTTCCTTTCAAATATTTCTCTGACATCATCCCTTTGCAAATTCTCAATTTTGACTCTAAATGGCGCAGATACTGTTTTTTTCATCGACCGCCAGCCTTGAAATAAAAGTATATTTGAGACGACGAGGAAATAGTCAGTTTCCATCTCGGTGCCCCGAAACACTCGAGTATCAACAGTAGCGGATCTCAGTCTAGAGTCAACCACCACAAAATCAATCCTCGACCTTTCATTTCCTCTCTCTGATGTATTATTTTTTTAAGATTAGCAAAATCAACTTTGTGGTTAAAATACACTATTTTAGATAATTCATTTTGTTTTATTAACCACTTAATTCATTCCATACATCTACCGGTTTTGCAAAATATAATTTTACTCTTCAGAATGACATTAACAAATCGAAAAGTATGTTATACTGTTTTTTTAACAGAATCTATTTTTGAAAAACAATAATTATTTAAAAAATAAATTTAGTACTTAACTTTAATTGTTACTTGATACAAAATCATTAGGAAAAATTCGGAATGAGACTTGTGCTTAAATTTAACTACAAGTCCCAAAAAATATGTTAATTAAACCAAGTTAACAATCTAAAATAATATTATCAATTAATTTTATTTCCATTGCTTCAAACTTTACTTTGTAAGTTTCACTTTAGGAATTGTAAGTTTTAACAAATTCTGTTGCGTTAATCATTATTTATAATAAATATTGTTACTGAGATCGGGCGGTGCACCATGGACAAACCGACATTATCAGTATTAAAGTAAAAATTGGTAGTAAAAATTATACCTATGAGCGACTTATTTAGTTTTATATGCAAATAAATTATTGTATGTGCAATTTTAATATTGACATGATGTTAACAAAATATACAAGTATGATAATCTGTTCGATCATTTACTCTACAGTATACTTAATTATTAACTTCAAACTGTGTATACCCGTTGAACAATTTAATTGTGATTTTCTAATGAGCACTCTTAATTTAACTTGTCGTGTAGAAAAACATTAAGTGATAAATAATAATTATTAAAATAGTAAATGGCATACTGGACTCTTATTTAACTGAACTGATTGTATACCACGTCCTTGCGCGGAGTACCAGGTCGTCGGCGTTGTTCCTTGTAAATTCATCATATACAAATTTTTATAGGAATGGCATCCACACAAAGACTTCACAGGCTTGGGAATGATTTTAGTCTTGTAGATATATTCTGATTTTCAAAGTTTAAATATAAGAGTGATACTTTTGATACTGTTCTGAGTCAAAGATACAACTGATTTTGACAGTCAGTCATTCTGTGTCAAATCTAAATTTTTATTGTTTGTTTTGCTTACTTTTAATTTTTTTTTATATAGCTATATCTATATAGCTGCTCATGTTTTATACCAAACCAACTTTGTAAAAGCCCATAAGGGCGTTAATTAATAAATAAATAAATAAAAATTTTAGATTACATAGTTAATGTATTTAATATATTTTACATTGATTACGTTTAAAATATGTTTTTAATGATACATATACATATAATAATTTTATAGTTAACTATTATTATTTAAAAATATCCGGACTAGTGAAACTTTTAAAATATTTTTATTCAATGAAATATATTTACTGGACGTTAAAATTATTTTTGTTTGTGAGAATTTAATTACAACATACGAGTTGTTAAAAATATCTTGGTTTATTTTTATCGTATTTGTTTTCATGTATTTGAAAACGTTTTATTATTCATGTGAGAAATAACTAAAAAATTTTCTACAATAAAAAGAAAAAGGAAGGCAAAACAATATTTTTTCCACCCTCTTCTTTAACCATTTAGCTATTCAAGGGACAAAAGTATTACAAATCGGAGAAAACGACAAGCTTTTATCTCGTGAATGGAATAACATTTAATTTGGTTGTCAGGTACGGAATGTGTTACGCATACAGAGATGAAGAAAATAGCATTGTGATAGAGAGAGAGATGACGATAGGATAAAAAAGTTTTTATACTTTATCATTGAATGAAATGCGATTTATAAAAAAAATGAAGCTCACATTTATTACGCAGTGTTACAGTGTTTTCCGATAAAATAATTTAAATGCAGACTGGAAGGGACGTGTTCATCGTTTTAAACTTTTTGAAAATAATCAAATTCTTGACCCAAGGGACCCGGCTTGGGAATAGGCGGAGAGCGAGGAGGAAAAGGGTCAAATGGTTATATCGTACTACATATTATATTATCTATATTATTATTAGTATATACGAGTAGCCAGGGGTGAACGTGAACAATCTCACCGCGACTGCCAGAGAGTGAGAATTTAGCATAGCCAAATAAAGTCAATAACAGAGCATGTCGAGTTTAGACTTTTTAGTACCTTATTGGCTCGCATATAAGACGACCCCGATTATAAAACGATTCCTATATTTTACCGAAAAAATCAAAATAATAATAACTTAAGACCGCAATTTGCAATTGAAATTTCTCGAAAAAAAATTAATTTTTTTACTATTTATAATAGAATAAGAAAAAATATACAGAAACGTATGTAAAAATTTGCAATGGTAGTCCTTTTTAATCGCCAAATATTTCGCCGATAGTATCAACTTTATCGGCACTTTCATCACTAGTCACTTTCTTCACATGAGTCAATATCACCAGTATTTTCTTCCAGCCATAAATTATCATTCTCCGTGCCATCCATGGTGTTAAACCCATGAATAATGAATGCTTTATGCGTCAATTTTAATCCATGCATCGATTACCCATTCGCATAGAAAGGTGACAGTAGGTTTCTTGATTTTTCCGGTTGGAGTAAGAGCATGATCATTTATAAGCAACCAATTTGTATAATTGCTATGTTTTAAAAGGTTTATTGACAACGACATCCGAAAATCACAAAAAATTATCACATCACAAAAGGTTAGAAAATAAGACGACTCTTATATTTTAATGATATTACGGGGAAAAAAAATTCGTCTTATATTCGGGTCTTATATTGTGATTGTGATCTTTATTAAAAAATAATAAACAATTATCGGACGAGTCATATGGAGACAAAGCTATTTTTTTATAATATTTAATAGAAAATATATGGAAGTGTGGGGTAATCACAGGGCTTACGACCTTGTTAGTATGTGGACTCGCTTCGAGTACCACTACACCGTTGTCATCTATGGACCAAATTTGATAGCTATTATTTTTTTAAACAGCATATATGTCATCACTGTGAGAATCAGATTTAATAAAAGATATAATAAATAGATATAATAAAAAATAGCTTTGTCTCTATGAGATATGTGATATTTGTTTAATGCCAGTGCCTTTGTAAATAAAAATTCAGTAATTGTGTGTTCTTGGACACATTAAAATATTTCTAAAAAATAATATTATAGAATTCTTCTGTATGTATAATATATATGCATATTTAAAAAAAAATATTTCTTCTTTATTACGTATATATTCATTTTAATACTTTTAAAATTAGCAATATTAACTTTGTGGTTAAAATTCATATTTTTTATTATCTTTGTTTTATTAACCACTTGAATTGAGTTTAAATACATCTACCGGTTTCGAAAAATACAATTTTTTTCTCCAGGATGTCATAACTAACCAAAAATATATAGCATTGTTTCTTAAAAAATAAATTTAGTACCTAACTCAAATTGCTGCTCAATACAAATTTAGTTGAATAATTTTTAGGAAAAAATTTTAGAATAGGACTCGTAGTTAAATTTAGTTGGCTGTTTACAATTTTCTGATTAGTTTTACATGCTTTATTTATCTCCAACGATTCCAAATTATTTAATTTGTGACCAACACCGTTTATATGCAAAATTGACAATCCCAATTTTTTATCAAAACCATGATTATTTTCTATCAAATGATCAGAAAATTCTGAAAACCCACTATTGTTCAAACATCTCAAATGCTCCCTTACTCTTATATTAAAATTTCTACCCGTTTTATCAATATAAAATGCAATTTACATTAGAAATGGAAAATAATTCTACCCTAAATTTTTTGGATCTAACATTGATTAAAAATAATAATAAAATTGAGTTCAAAATTTTTAGAAAACCAACTTTTACAGATACTATCATACACAATGAATCTAATCATCCATTATCACACAAACATTCAGAGTTCCACTCCATGATACATCGTTTAGTCAATATTCCTATGTCGATATCCAATTTCAATATTAAACTGAATACAATTAAAAAAATAGCAGTTAATAACGGGTATAATACAGGTTTGATAGACACTATTTTAAAAAATAAATTCAAAGAATATAATAATTAGTTTTTATATAAATCACAGATAAAACATAATGATAATGATGATAATTGGCGTAGGATTTTATACATAAATAACTTTTCGAAACAAATATCTAAACACCTACCACGAAACATTAGACCGGCATTTTATACAAATAATAGTATAGGAAATTTAGTCATAAATTCTAAAGACAAAGATGATAAATTTAACAATTCTGGCGTCTATAAACTTAGTTGCAAGGATTGTGCTGTTAGGTACTAAGTTTATTTTTAAATAATTGTTTTTTTTTTTTAATTTTTAAAAATAGATTCTGATGAAGAAACACTGCTATATACTTTTGGTTAGTTATGACATCCTGAAGAAGAAAATGGAATTTTTCGAAACCGGTAGATGTATTTAAACTCAATTCAAGTGGTTAATAAAACAAAGATAATAAATAAAAAATATTCATTTTAATGTTATTTTTTGCCAAACTGCAACTGTGAAAGGAAGTAAATTTACAAATAAGGCGACTTTGAAGTCAGGATGCTCACAAGACATTATATCGTTACATTTGAATAATAAGGTATCATTTGATATTTTAGTTATTGTTGACTTTTATATCAAAATTTTAACAAGTTAAAATTCTAAGTAATTTCTCTCTCTCTCAGTTAAGTGATCCTCTAGTCCGTTTCAACGACGTGAACAGCTTGCCTCTATTCTTCGCTCGGATTCTAGGTTTTGTGTAATATGATAAGGCTTTAATCATGTCTCGGACTTGTTTGTTCATGTTATTGGAGATTGACCTTTCGTCCCAGGTCCTTACTTATTATCAGTGAACACAAATTTCTTCAGGTTGTCACTTCTAGCAACACACCCAAAGTACGAAGAATTCTTTTCTTGCAAGTTGTAGATTGTACAGAGTCTTTTTTTAGGACGGAGCTCCTAGAGAATTGGTCTCGGAATCCATGATATGCGCACCATGATCTGATGCCAACACCACATCTCAAAGGTATCAAGTTTTTTTCCATCTCAAGAGAACAATATTATATTTTATTAGCACTTTAATATTTTTTAGAATAACTGTCTATATGAATGCACATAAAATGTATGTGTTGTATAATATTATACAGGATGTAATAAACTTAGTCCACTTATTAGCTAAATTTGTCCAAAGCTTAACAATAATATTTTCTGTAACAGTACAGAATTTAAACATATTCTTTCAACATTTTTGTGTCGTAATTTGGTCAAATATCCACTCATAAAATATTGTGGAATAGGTTTATTATACCCTGTATAACGTTCTGGAATTAGGATTTTATTATTCTAAATACCATCACCAATCATCTCGTGGGTGGGGAAAAAAATGTAAAAATGTATATTCAAAACTTTGTAGCTCGATATTTCAGTTTAAAGTAAATATCAGATGATACCTTGTTGTTCCGAAAATACGATATGGAGAATCAACAACATTATTTCTTTATATAAAATGGGTATCAGCAAATCTGCGATGAGAATTTCAGAAATGAGAATTCCTCGCTCCATTCTAGGAAAAATATTCAGAGATAGAATACACGACAACACTAAAGATACCACGTATGACCGGCTGACGTTCTTCGAGCAATATGCAGACATAACAGAAGACGAAAAGCTAGCTGGAACTGTCGATCTTCTAAGAAAAGACAGATCTCCAGATTAAATCCAAGGTATATATATTTTCTGGGATACTCTGCCATATGTCGAATAGCCCAAAAAACACTACACATAATAATTTAATCGTTTTGCTCTCGATTGATAATATTACATATAAAACGGGTAAGCGAAAGGAGAAACGTGGAAACCTCGTGGTGTGGGGACGCCCCTGATTTAGGGCCCCCGTTCTGCTTGGCGAAGGGCAGCGCGTTGGGCGGCGAGGGGGAGGGGAGGCGCCCCCTTAAATGTTGGCGCCGCTGGATAAGATTGGCGCTTCTTTGGACCCAAGTCACGGCGCTGGCGTGTCGGGGCGTCCCCGCGCTTAAATATAAATAAACCCCGGGCAATCTTTAAGGTCGTTGAAAAATAAAGGCGGGAAAATATGCTGGGGGGGAATAGAAATACGGCAATCGGAAAAATGTCTCTGTCAAATGCCGCCAGGAGCTGATTCGCGGAAAAATCGAATATCGTAAACAAATTCCATTCTTTCTTCCGCGCTCATCCGCCGTAACAATGTCGGTATTTGAAGTTGACGAAAGCGTTACTCGCCTTTATTAGTAGGTTACACTGTGTACTGGAATTGATAACTTTGTTTGACATTTTTTATTTTTTAATCGTTATATCATGACAAAAAAACATTGTTTGAGTTGTCAAAGGTTATCCGTTCTGTAAATGAATTCATATCAGTATTTGCATTTTAAAACGTAAATACGCATTTCAGCAAAATACGCTTTTGTACGTAAAACTGTTGCATTATTCACGTCAAATTCACTTAAATATATTATAATAATAATATTTAAAATATTCAGCCATTTTAAACACATATCTATTATTATGATTATTTGAGTGTGGATAACCTTTGGTCTGACCGATGGTAGAGCGTTTCGTCTCCCAACAAACCTCAAACCGGTAGCGCCAGATGTAATCTTCTTTGTTCTCGGGTTGTCAGATTTGTCTTCGGACAAATCCGTATAGTGCTAGTGGTGGTGGGTCGACATTTAAACTCTTTGTCATATGACAATTAGCAGTTTATTAAATAAACGAAATATATATATGATACAAGTGTATAAAAGTGATATATAAAAGAGTTTAAAAAGAAACTAAATGAACACTTCAAAAACACATAATTGGACAATAAACAATATTACAGAATACTTCAGAAGCACACAAAGGGACAATGAATAGAATATGTAAAATTATCATATAAATTATTGTAGTGTAACTCCCTCTCTAAGCACAAGAGCTGGTCTCTTTTTTGGAGAGGTAAGCGAAGTAAAAACCATGTATGTTTATAACATGTATTTTGCCATTGTAATTCGCTAATTAAATAAATAAATAAGTTAATGTATTCACGTCGGAGCAGTAAGAGAGAGCTCTGACAGACGCGGCTCCCTTGTAAGTCATTCTCCGCGGGCACGCACACACACACACTCCTACATCTTCCCACGTCGCGTTACCGCTGACAAACACACAAATGAATACTCGGACATTGCAGAGTGACAGTTTTTTTGTTATAAAATACATGTTTAACCGATTTATTGTATTTATGAAATAACTAGTGTTTAAAAAATGGCCAGAATGGTGCAAATGACGTACATAAGATGATTTTGTAATAAAAAAAATACAACAAGGATACACAATTCTCTCTCACTCGCATGATGTGTCCATGACTGAGAATTATGGTTTTCTATTCCATTCTCATTAGACACCGACCTTTCTCGTAAATATTATTCGTGAATATAATATCTTAATACTCCTAGCGATATCTTGACATTTTTATTGATGTATGCCGATATGAACGAGTTGATATTGCGTACACATTGCCTTGGCTTTAACATCAGCCAAAATCTTGAAACGTTAAGAAAAAACGCGTTATAGGTCGATTTTTTGGTCATGGCACTTCAGGAATATATTGATGTGTGATTAATATTATTTAATTCCCTATCCATAAAATAATTAAACAATAAACAAATCTAAGTACTATTATATTGAATTCGTCAGTGGTCGACTGTATAGTGCCATGAGTAAAAAATTGACCCATACATACGTATATCACACCATCCTGTAAATACGATATTTTTTCAACATATTTCTTTTTCGTAAAAAAGATACTAAATGCTTTCAAAATCGTTCTTATATATTACAGGCTACCTGTGAACCTCATGTAAAATGTTCCGAAATATAATTCATTTTACACGGAGACCCTTCGAAATAATACTTCGACGTTTTGACATTGAAAAACCATCATTATGGTCTGAAGGACATTTCTAAAAAAATAAACTTTATCTAAATTTTATTTTATTTTTATTTTATTATTTATTTTATTTAAATAAAATCAAAAATTATGTATATACAATAGATTATTATTATTAAATAAAATTACCTACGTACATAATATTCATATTAGAAATATTATTGTTTTCGAATTCAAATTTCTGTCAATAGAATCCAAAAAAGTATCTTCAGAATAAAAAATCACATATTCACTTATTTCGTATATTTTAAAGAAAATTGACACATCACTCTGATGCGACATATCAGTTTAATCGACGTATCTTAAGCGTGACACACGGTAGGATATTATAATATTATATTTAAGATACAACATTGTAAATTTGAGTGGAGCATTGCAGGTTTAGCTTCAAATTACAAACGGTATACATTTAGGTGCTCGTTCTCCCCTTTTGTCTGTGAATTGATTTACACCCTATGAAATCTTGTCGGCAGAATTTACTTTTCTATTTAGGTTTCCCTCTGCTCTCCCCTACCCCACACCCCTACCGACGGGCTCCAAGGCTTTCCACCGTGCCTGCTATTAGACGAAATTCCCTTTGGCGAACCAATCAAATGTAAATTTCCAGATTGTTTCAGATGAAGAAAGATCCATCATCAGAATGTTTCATTTCTGAGACGAATATTTTTCTGTTTTGCAATAATAATTCGAATAATTTATGAGTTTTTTTTTCCACTGATTAAGTAATTTGTTGCTGTCTCGGGTGTTTTTAATGACTATGAATAGATAGCTAGTTCGTTGAGAATAGAATTGTGCGTTAAGTTAACATTAAAAGTAAAATATATGTGTTTTTCAGTTTGACTAGTCACTAAAATGGCCGACAAACTAGAGTTAGAAGTATGCTAAAGTAAGACAATTGATAATGATTTAATAAATTGATTTACGGTAAAATAATGACTGTAAATTATTTTTTGTTTTTACATACAGGTCAATTTTTTACTCGTTGCACTGTACAGTCGGCTACTGACGAATCTGTTGCTGGTATATTTTTTATTATTATTACAATATAATAGTACATAGATTTGTTTAATCTTTATTTATTTTATGGGAATGAAATAATATTAGTCACATCTTAATAATAATAATGACTTTGTTGATGTCTTTCATCATCAGCTGAAACTAGTTGGTGAAGACAATCAATTTTATTATATTTAACAACACACTGCGCGCGATGTACATAACCAATACCGTACGTCAACTGACGTTAAGTGGGTTATTGCATTGCTCATAGCGTGAAGCGGTCATATAACTTTATCTCTTTCTTGCTTAGATAGCGCTCACGCACATATTGACGTGTATCGGTACACAACACATTCTTGAAGTGTCATGACCAAAAAATCGACCAGTAGTTACCATCGCGCCATTTTTCACGGGGTCGACGGGGCAGATAAGGAGCCACACCCTTCTGCCCTGACACACATTTTTTCCACATTCATACCTTTTATCACGCATGCTTGTCGCTATCTTGCTATCTTCTAGTACACATTTTACCTAGTCATGTTTTCCATAGACGTCTTCTATTTCTGGTGTCATCGTATATCTTTCTTACTATCCTCTCCTCATTCATTCGTTCCGTGTGGTCAAACCATCTAAGTAATCCACTCTCAATTCTGCTAATTTTGCATTCAGCTTTACGTTCACTTCTTATTTGTTAATTTTACTCAATCATTTATGCATTTGTTACATACAGGCCTTTATGACCGCATTTTTACTGCATTCAGTAAACTTTTGTTTCTCTTTTGCCAGCCCCAGGCTTTATTTTTCTTTATGCAATTCTACCCGGTTTAACCGATTTAAAACAATTTTTGTCAACAAGAACATTTTTTTAATGAGTTCTAACAATGATATTGTCACATTTTTTTTTGTTAAAACAGAAAATTTATAAAACATTGTAAGACTAAAAATTTGTCATCTTCACAAACAATTTATATATGTCAAAAACAATAATATTCTTTGGCACAATTTCTTATATCATTGGAATATATTTTTATAATATTCTCACAAGTTTAAATGTTTAAATTGTATTATCTTACTTTTACATTATAATTTTAAATAATTTGCAGAGTAAAATTTATACGTTATCACCGTATCTACTCTACGTCCACTCCATCACCATAGAAACCAAAATATTACGAAACTTAATAATCTAAATTATTATTATCATTTTTCGGAACAGTGCTGTGTCAACGGAGTCTTATAATTCTATTATTATTTGTAATAGTGCGCAGACCATGTTGCCATCCCTTTCACTCCACGACCATTAGGAAAATATAGTTCTTTCAGCGTACTCATCGAATATGTCACCATCCCTCTACCTAGACCAAATTTTGCATATGTCTTTATTTACTCTTTAGGGTCGGTGCAAAATAAAGGTACCTTATTTATATGTACAAATGCAAAAAATATTATTTCAATATGTTTATTAGGTTTGGGAGACGCAACCTCCGTCACTTAATTTTTTTTTTAAATACAAGTCGCAGGATTTATACAAGCAACACGTGAATTTGATACGATATTTCGTTAAATTATTTAAAATTTATGTTAGTGTATTTAAGAGTTATTGGCTTCAAACTTAAGGGGGTTGTAGAATGTTTTAAGCTTTCTGTATTAATACACCTAATAATCTTTCCCATAAATCAACAGAGCTGTGAAAAGTTTTACGTTCGAAATTAACATCGGGAATCCAAAGATTTTCTCCAAAAAATTCTTCGAAGTTATTAAATGAAGAAAGTTGGTGAGGCGCGATCGATTGTACAAATATTTTATAGATGTAATTAAGACGGGGGAACATTACATTTTAATTGTTAATGTTCTTTTGTGTCGGGGATAAATCCATATTTTACCTGGGGTAGCGTTGAAACCCCGCAAAATAGCGTAAAGAAATATCTAAAAATATATATTTATGTACATTGTTGTCACTGAAGATTATATCGCATAAAATACAGGTAAAATTGATCGTTCTATATGGATTGAAAGCTTAAGTCTGATATCTGAAGAAAATTAAAGAGTTAATAACTTCGAGAACGGCATGATATCCCAAATATTAGAGGAAGCAGGGAATCAGGGAAATAGAGAAGACCGACACGTAGATGGATGGATAACATCAAGATGGACCTGCGAGAGTTAGGCGAGTGTCCAATAGACTGGACTACAAGGCCAGTAGTAACTACTTGCGATTATGAACTATATATATATATATTATTTAATAAGAAAAATATATAAATAATTGAAATATTTCGAAACGTCAGCATGGAAGGCTGCGCTAGTCTATTGAGTAGCTTGTTGGTCTGGTGGTTAAGACGCCGGCTTAGTAATCTAGTGGTTGGGGGTTTGCGTCTTGTTCCAGAGGACCAGTTAGTCAAGTTAGTCCTATTTGTATAATACAAGCTTTTAGCTTAGTTTGGAAATAGTAGGAATATTGGTGTGGCATATATTCCGCGAACGCATCTCTATTTAAAAAAAAATTAACGGTCTATTGCAAGTGCGGCCCTTCAAATTATCCAAATTAACAGTCCACTACGGGAGGTCCGGTGGGGCGGTAATTCCTGGATAATGCGCTCTCGGGTACATCAAAACTTTTAATGTTTTAATGTAATGGGGGATAAAATATTTTTCTAAAGGAAGAGTACCGGATCTGTGGATATGAGGGATGACATTTTTTTAAAAAAACATATTTAATTTCAAAATTTCGCGGAGTCATTTTATTGATATTTTTTTATTTCTCATATTATAAATATTCGCAGTTAGGTCCTTGGCGTGCATCACATAACCTTGCCCTAATGGACGGAGAGGCCCTGGCAGTATGCGAGCTGCAATTTATTGTATGTTTGTTAGAAAGGGGAACTTGCGTTTAGATGGGTCCCGAAGGAGAGATGGTGTACCAACATTTGAGGGCGGGCTTAAATAAATGGTTCTGATTCTCCTCGTCCAGTTGGCACCCCTAAAATACTGCTCTAATTTACACGCACGTACATTCATCTTTTTAATTTTATACATACTTCATTAATTTTTATATTTTTCTTTTTAAGGAGAACCCATTATTATTGTGAAATTGTAATTTTTTCAGAACTTAGTTCTATGATATTTTAAAACAAATTAAATGTATTAATTTGAAAGATATACAGATAAAATCAAATAAAATATATTGCTTTCAAATAATGGAACGATAAACGTTATCACACTACATTTTTATTATTTTTATTTTTATTCCTGTCGAATCTTTATTTTTCCTGAATTAAATAACAGCACGAAAACAAACTGTCTACTTTAACGCAGGCAGCAGTCTAGAAAGTAGCCAGGACAATGCTGCATATATCAGAAGTGGAGTCTACTCCATTCCACACAATAAACTACGAGTATATACTTAATTGCAATATAATTGTATCATATGTTTATCATGTTATGTTATAATATATTCATCTCTGTTATAACAAAAACATATATGTCAATAAAATCTAATAAATAAATAAATTTGAAAGTGCAACATATAAATTCGAAAAATTTACTATGTTGGTGTGGTGTAATCGGTTAACGCATTTCCCCGGATAGGAAATGATCCAGGTTTTATCCTAGTATCCAAAATTTAATTTCTATTTTAATCTTTTGTTTCGATGACTCTATTAGAATTACCCCCATTGAACTTTGTAGCAAGCCAGTGTTAACAAGACATCTTGCTTAATTTATCAGTAGTGTGGTGACAAATATCCCCGCCAGGGAGATTTATATTCGATTTATTTAACTGAACATCTTAATCTTTTTTCGAACAAGTAAACATAAGCACGTATTTGTAACATGTAACGAGTTTTGTTTCTATTTAAAGTATTGGTAAATGACGAAGTTTAAAGAGCTGTTACAGCTTTTCAAACATTGGGATTTATGAATGTAAAGCCTCTCCTATTACTCAACATTGCGAATAGACCGGGATGATCGACCAGGAACACTGTACGTGGCAGAAACCATAGCATAGTTATCTTAAGTATCCAGAGTACGCAATCCATTTATCATTCCCTGGTAGGTACGCTTACACCTATCTGTCCGTACGTTGTTTCTCGAGTTCTCGAGAGCTGTAGTTCTTGAGTTATTTAGCTCCGGGATTGCCGTAACATCCCACGATACCAGTTACATAATTTAGTTTTAGTTATTTTCAAGTAACAATGATTAATAATTAAAATTTATTATTAATCTCTCTTTTAAAATATTTAATATTTAAAGGCTGTTGGATGAAGTATTCGTAAATTATTATAAAATAGAATACTTTTTATGTTTTTTTTAAATAATTACATAATTTTTTTTTTGTGAACGGTTAACGAGATTCATTGGAAATTAGAAACTCACTAAAATATAATAAAAGAAATATATTTAAAATTAAATAGTTTACGTAGTGTAATTGGTAATTCATTCTTCTGGCAAGAAAAACTATCGTGTTTGAGTCCTGATGTTACTAACTATATATTTTTTCGATACATGATTTTATTTTGGTATCTTTCTAAGTGATTCATCAAATTTGTTTTGTTATATTTTCGTGTTCAGAACAAATCAGTTTCAATTTTAACTAACTAACTTAACATCATGCCCTTTATCTACGGGAGAGGGTGGAGCGCCACAACTCTCACTTTATCCACGTCATACATCTTCTTATGCAAGCTTGTTGATTTTTAAGGCTTCTAACACGACCAACGTCCGGTACCTGGTTTACCAAGCCGTGTCAAGTTCTCCGCGGACGTTTCCAATACATATGCAAATCAACCGAGTGTCTTTTTTGATTCTATTCAATTGCGATCTTACACGATCTCAATATATTTATATTTATATTTTTTAACTTCAATAGACCCTTTTACATTAGATAATACATTTTTTAGAGAACTTATAATCAAATTGGTTACCAGTCAACTTAAGAAAAATACACACCTGTACAATAAAAACAATTTATTAATAACACAATTATAAACATAAATTGCAGATAAAATTCGTTTAGAGAATATAGATTATGCAAAGCAAAAAATAATTAACTTGGTAAAGTTTTGCAAAACAAATAAATATTTTTAATTTATCGACAGTTTAGATTGAGCTTTGATAATGACAGTACATACTACTACTACTTACTTACTTACTTACCATCACGCCGTTTCCCCGTGGGGGTAGGCAGAGAGGATAGAGCGCCACACTCTTCTGTCCTGACATACAATTCTCGCCTCATCCACATTCATACATCTTGTCATACAAGCTCGCCGATTGTTGAGGCTTCTAACAGAACCATCCTCCATTATCTGGTTTACCTGGTCGTGCCAAGTCTTCCGCGGACGTCCTCTATTTCTGGTTCCATCAACACTTGCGTCATATATCTTTCTTACCATTCTCTCCTCATTTATATTTTCCATATGACCAAACCACCTAAGTGATCCTTTCTTAATCTTACTCACTATACTACTAACTTAATAATATTGCAAATTAAACACTAAAATACAAGAGTATATTCAAATACAAAGTTAATGTATTATTTTATGTGGCCAATGCGGTTAAAAAAACAAAAAAGAGTGGTGAAATCTTATAACGAATTATTTTCAAAGACAAAGTTTATTTTGTGTTAATGCAATATTATTTTTAATTTTATTTAACCGTTTTAATGCTAAGTAATTTTCGATACAAACGATCGCAGCGCTTTTGCGACGCGTAGCATTCAAACGGTTAAGATATTCAAAGTCATACTTTAATTTATAAAAAAAGTGAAGTATCTATATATTTAATTTCACGCACGAGAAAATTTGTTTACGAATTTTACCAATTTTATTGAAATGTATAATATATCGACGGTTTTCGATATATTTTTCTTCGATTTACTCTCAATGAGCGTAATCGTGTTCATGGTTGCTACTGAATATTGCAGATGACGGTATGGATGATCCACCTTCTATTCCGGTCCATGATACTTTTTTGTAGTCCAGGAGTGGGCCCTGCATCGCAGTCCTAACCAGGTTTATCTTATTGGTAACCTTCCACAGGACATGGTTCATTCTATCTCATTTTGGACCACAAATTTATATAGTGCCCTCATGACAATCACATGGCGCGGGAAATCAATCAGATGGCCACGCGAGGTATTTAATAGAACGTAAATAAGTAATGTTTTCGATATTTTAATATTACTTACATTTTTCAATCGAGAAGAGTGATATAAGCGTAATAAATAGAATGAAAAAAGATGTATATATATAGATAGTCCGGATGCATGCATCATGAAAAAATAGTAAACCATGAAATATGTACATATAGCGATGTGGCGAAGCCTTTTGCCATGACCGAATAGAATGGTCCTGGACACATACCCCCAGGACATAAACTCACTATCATAACCCCCCTGGACATTAACCCTCCTGAAAATTAACCCCCACCACATATAAAAATAAGTATTTATAATAAAGGGTCAGTATTTTACTAATTGGTTAGGTTAGGTTAGGTTAGTTTTGGTTAGGTTGATCTGATTATTTTTAAGGATAACATATTCTATTGTGAAGTTGCAATTTTTCATAACAGAACAGGTTTGTGATATTTTTAATGCAGATGAAATGTATTAATGTGTTGGTGTAGCATAATCAATTAATGCATTTCCCCGGATAGGAAGAGATCCAGGTTCAAATCCCGGTAGCAATAATAATATTTTTTCGGTAAATTGATTTTTTGTGTATATCTTTCTAATTAATACATTTAATTTGTATTGACCTGATTACTTTTATATGTAGCGGGGGTTAATTGTTAAGGGTTTTTTGTATGAGAGTAAATGTGCAGAGAGGTTTTGATAGGAGGTTTGTGTCTGGGGGTATGTGTCCAGGGGGTATGTGTCCTAGAACCAAATATAATAAATTTTGATGAATAGTGATGTCAGAAACCTAAAGTATCTGATTTGTAAAAATATTGAAATATGTGGTGTTCTATCCTCTTAATGAATTACTATGAAATTAAAGACGTGATGCCATACACGTAATAAATAAAGGTATTAACCAATATTTCGCAAATTATCAGTAAACTGGCAGTAAAATACTTGATAGGCTGACATCTGATCCTTGGGTGGAAGAGTAGTTATCCCTGAATAAAAACATTAATATGGAAGTTATTCATGAATTACATTCGTACAAAGGTTCGATGAATCTTTGAAAATCAACCCTTGGATATGTTGTACAGAAATCAACAAGTTATTCAGTAGATCGTGCAAGATACATCGAGCGTAATGGTTTGGTGTGGTTTGAAATGTAACCAAGCGAACCATTATTTGCTTTCGAGAAAACCGAAAAACCTAATGTTTAACTTGATATTCTTAAAACTTGCTTAAATATAAAGAAATGTTTTCAGTGCAATAGTTTTCTACTTCATTTGTTAATACGTGTATAATTTAGCGCCTGCGAATAGAAAAACTAAACTTAAATCTAAAATAATTTCTGATATGCGTGAGAATTCATTATTACACCTGAAATGTTATCTATAGTAATTTTTCAGATTTAATAAGTTTTGTTTTATAAAATAATTTTACTTATTTAATTTAAGTACAAATAACATCTGAAAAATGAGTTATAAACATGTATTTTTTTGCATTTATAAATAACAACAGTGGGTATTTGCATAAATTAAAAAAAAATCATTGTAAAACATATTTATAGTATATTTTAATATAAATTAAATTAATCAACTTGAAAGATACACAAATAAAATTATTTATTATTTTTATTTTTTTAGTATTTTTGTTATCTGAAATATCAAGTGTGATGTGTAAGTAAGAAGAAAGGTTTCCAGAATAAAAACGAACTTTAACTTTAAAAACAATAATTATTTATTTAATATAAATTGTTGAGAATCAAATCTTGATGAGATTTATGTTAAATTAAACTCAACAGATTAAATCATATTACAAATTAAAAAAACTATAAAATTCCATTCTACAATAAAAGAAAATTCACGAGTTTGTTGGAGAAAGTCCCTGAGCATTAATTATTGCGTTATCTGGCATCACCACAGTCTTCTATTCCCATTCAAGGCATCAGGTTCTGGGATCCGAGATGAGAACTCAGTATTCCATCCATCTCGGTCGTTGGTAAATAGTCATCCATCATGGCGGGTCCAATACATACAGCAAAGTCGTCAATTCCATAGCGGCATTTGCATCCAGTGGGTTTTGGCAAAATATCGACCTGGCAAGAATAAATCCTGATGCCAGTCAGAAGGCATCCAAATATAGTGCACCAAATATAGCGAAGTTCCCGCAGGCGATTTGGTGCTTCTCAGATTCAATCTTGCTAATTTCACTCATAGCGCGAGACCACCATCACACATCCGAGTATTGGACATTTTTCTGATTTTAATGTAATCTTTCGCCACAGCCAGAGTGGCCGGCAATTATGCCGGCCGCTCAGCCGGGCTGACCATAGGAGCGAGAGTGCATGACGTTACTTTGTAATGTCATAATATATATATATATATATATATATTTGAAAAAAGCTTGATTTCCTTTATTACATATATTTAATAATCCACGTTACATAAAAATAATTGTAAAAGTATGTTATCGATGTGATATAATATCAATAAAATTATCAATAATTTTATTTAAAGGTTGAAAGAGGAGCTGTTAAATGTATCACTGTATATATACTATCCTCGTTAAAATGATGATTAAATATAATTAACCACATGGTTATACCTCGGGTGGAAGTAGTAGACCATTAAGAAGTGGAGGATGGATTACTGTGTCAACAGTAGATCAATAATAATTATTGATATTACATAAACAAGTAAGGGACAACTATTAAACATCATAACAGATTTAGATATTATTAGATCGAAACGTTATAATTGAAAATCATAATTTATCTTGACATAATTGTTTTGATTATTTAGAATGAAATATTAAATTTTGTACGATATGATTCGAATGTAGAGCAAATTTTTGGATCCCTAAAAGAGTGAAGAACAGCGACCCCTGCGGTTTGTATGAGAAGGACTGGGCGACTGATTTGAGATTCCTGGAAAGACAAAAATACTTTTTATGATAAAAAAAAACGATTAGAACTGGCGGTGAGATTATAAGTCTTTGTTAAAAAATCTTACACTAATTTGAGCTTGTTGGTCTAGCGGTAAGATGCTCGCCTAGTGATAAAGTCGTCGGGGCTACGTTTAGTGTAAAAACTAAGAATATTCTTATTAAACGTATTCTGAACACATTTACATTTTAAAAAATTGTTTCGCAACTGTAGTTAGTTCAGTAAAAATAATTATTATCGGTATTAAAATGAAAATAGATCTCTTTAACAAGATTTATACAAGTTATATTTATTATACGGCAAAAATAATTATAATGAAAATTGTTTTGAAGTTTACTTAGATCGTATTAAAGAATATTTTTTAAATACTAAATTAATGTATTAATTACAAATATATACATATAAAATCAATTTTGTCGAAAAATATTATTTTTGCGTTACCGGGATTCGAATTTGGATCTCTATTTCCAATCCGGGGAAGTACACTACCAATTGTGTTATAACGCCAGTATTTTTCATGACAAATTTTCGAACCTATATGTTACATTTTTTTTCAAATTAATACATCTGTCGTATATTTATATGTATATATTTATAATAAATACATTAATTTAGTATTTAAAATATCACAGACCTATGTTCTGAATAATTACAACTTCACAATAAGAATGTGTTTTCCTTAATAATATTTTTTATGTTGGAATGTTCTAACAATGCCCTTGTTATAATATAATATAATGTATGCTTGTTATAATATAATATATTAACATTGTATTTATACTAATTATTTTTTGTTTTTTAACCCTCATTCTGAAAAATTAACAAGAAGAACTTCAAGAAGACTTTTTATGAAAAATAACATATTTTTCATTTCATAATCATTTATAGAAAATACCGCAAAATTCACATTTTTGAGGAAAAGTTTACGGACATTATAATGCTTATACGAGTACATAGGTATGGTATGTTCACAAAAATAAAAAACGGTCACATTTTTTTTTGGCCATACACAAAATAATGTGACTTTTTTTTTCATTTTAAGAAGGAGTCGGCATGTGGGTGGTGGGGGCAGTGTGCCTGCTGGCTGCCCTGGCCGGCGGAGAGCAAAACTCTTCAGTCCAGATCTGCCCGGAACAGTGCATCTGTCTCTCGCAGACTCAGGTAATTTTGTCTTTTAGATTCTGGTGTATTAGTAGAATAACCCACCAAATTAATCAAAGTACAAACAAGCTCACATAAATAAATATAAGATAGACATATCTACGTACAGTGAATACCATTTAATATACCTACATGTAGTAAAATAAATAAATATTTTTAGCACGATATCATCAAACATAATATGCTGGACAACACAAGATCAAAAACCTTTGTTATTCCGTTTGCAACAAAATCGAATGATTTTTCGAAAAAATTCGACATAATAATTCATGAACACTTCACACAAAATACGACTCGCAATCAAAATAATTGTCTTTCTAACGGCTCAATTTTAAAAACAACAAATAAAATCAAATATCTTGGAGTAATCATCGATAAAAATCTTAAATGGAAAGATCAATTTTGTCAAGTTGTTGAAAAGATTTGAAAATTAATATACATATTTTTAAGAATCAGAACATTTTTATTGATAAAAAATTTGTACTTAGTATACTATGCATTTATTCAATTCATATTACAATATGACATCGTTAAATGGGGATCAGCTTATAATACTAACCTGATTCTAGTAAAAAAATATATAAAAAATTATCATAAAAGTAATACTATAAAAACCAAAAGATTATCCAACAAAATTACTTTTCAAAGAATTTTAAGTATCTAAATTTTGTGATCAACTTAAAAGAAATTCTATTTTTAAAAAATTTAAAGAAAAAGGAAAAATATCATTTTGTTACTGAAAATCGAACAAGGTTTAAATTTGTATTTTCATGCTCAAAAATTAATACATCATTTGCACAACACCACTATACGCACATAGGAAAAAATTATTTGAACAGCTTACCCAAAAACATCAAGAACGTTAATGATAACAAAGAAATAATAAATGCTATCAAAAAATACTTTAAAGATAAACATGTACCCCAAAATTTATAATATTTTTATAACGTTTCTATTGATTTATTGCATTTAATTTTATTATAAGCTATTAATTATAAACAACAATTATTAATATGTAATCCTCTTCTCTGCACAAGCTCATGCTTTTTAGAAATGTTGTAGAAACAAAAAAAAGTTGAAATAATAAAAAAAATTAAAAACATATTTTTACTGTGTTTTACATGGCTACAACTGCAATACAATTGTTAAAATCAAATAACATATTTATTAGAAATAAATTGCAAGCAATTAATATCAATTTAAATGACGTTATTATTTTAAACCCATATTAATTTAAATCACCTTACTGCAGCATTACAATGTTATACAGACCAGTAAATGAATAGACATGAAATAAAGTGAACATATAGGAGAGGGGTTTGGAATATTAGTTGCGGAACGAAGGGCATTCTATACAAATTCTTGGTGGAAACATAAATCATATTATGACACATTTATACAACAGTAAAAGTATTTACTTTTCAAAAATTAAATCTTTGTGTAAACAAGACGTATTTTTTACATTAATGCGCATTATATTATCAGCGTTAAAATGTTCGTTCCAATTGAGTTATATATTTTTAAAAAGTCGCGGAGCTATTTCATTGCATAAGTGGTACCAAAATGATCACGTGGATGATACCAAAACGAAAATATTGGGATATGGAATTTGCTTTAGTTCATGTCTATATATTTGGTGGTCTGTTCAATGTTCAAATTTTTTCATCTGAGAGTATATTCCTTCTTCAATATTAACAAAAATACTTTGTGGCCACATATTATATAAATAATAAGACCACCACTATTTATTGATAAAAATAAATAAAGTATCGAAACATGTTGACTTATCAATAAATAGTGGTTTAAGCAAAGTGTTTTGTCTTATTGTTTGTATAGATTTCTTCGTTTACTCTTTTAAAAAAATGTGCCTTCAGAACCAAAATGTCGTATATAAATATTCAAATAAATTTAACATTTATTGTCAATGAAATGTTTGAATTATCCATTTAATTTTTATATGAGACAAACATAAGGACATAGTAGGGTTTTATTTATATTCAATGATTTAAATTTCTTTACATCGTTCTTTTCAGGTTCTTTGCAACAATGGCGGGCTGGTGGACATCCCAATCAAGTCCCTACCTCCCACCGTGGAGCACTTGTCACTATCGAAAAACCAGTTCCCCGTCATAAGGAGCGAGGCCTTCTCCGGCCTTCGAGCCTTGCGCAGACTCTCCATGGACGGCAACAGCATCAACGCTCTCAGGCCCTTCGCCTTTCGCGGCCTGCCGAGGCTGAAGGAGTTGTCCATTCAGCACACATCTCTGGACATCATCGCTCAGTTTACCTTCGCGGGGTTACAGAACATTACATCTATCCTCCTGGGTCACAATAAGATAAAGAGGATAGAAGGGTACGCGTTCGCCGGTACATCGAACATCAAGCATCTTTTGCTTAACAATAATCCAACGCACACCATAGAAACAAACGCATTTTCGGGATTGACGAATGTAGAACATCTCGTTTTTCCGTCCGGAATTAAAAACATCGAAGTAGATGCATTCGCTGGATTAACTTTCGTGAATTCGATCAAGTTGGCTTTTATGGATCTCTCTACCGTGAGACGATACACGTTCAGGGGTCTGCTCCACGTGAACGCGCTATCGATACAGGAATCTGATTTGGGCATAATAGACTTCGGCGCCTTCGAGGGGATGAGCTACATAGGGTTGTTGAACGTTATCAACAACAAGATCGATGGAATACGGGAGTTTAATATCACGTATAACAATAGCGTGAGGGCGATACGATTCCACGGGAACCATCTCCTGGAGAACCCCGATCCGGAGGCCGTGATAATAGAAGGGGTGATGAAACTGGCGGTTACCGCCAACCACTTCCCTTGTGATTGTAAGGCTCGCGGGGTAGCCGACGGTCCGTTCGGCAACGCCACCACGGGAGACTTCCTAACCAGGAACTACTGCATATCTCCCCTGGAAGCGCGGGGGAAGAAAATGAAAGAAGTGGAAGGACAATTTTTAGAGGGTTGTGATAGAAAAACAGCCAAAGACCAAGGTCTCGGCGTACTAGCATCAAAAGCAAATAATTCAGATAAATCGTTCATATATTCGTGCGTTGTGATTTGTGCATATTTTATAGTTTCAACATTTAGTTGATTCAACCATAATTAACTATTTTATCTGAGAAAATTCCCCAATACTAATGTGCGCTAATTACGGTTTTGGTATGAATATAAGTAAATCCTAAGAGGATTTCATTTTGTAAATTTTGTAAATATTGCTTGTTTCAACACGGTATACAGATTGGTATTAAAGATTTTATAATATTTAATGATTGAACAAAACAAACTTATAATAATAATGCAAAATGGAAATTTTCAAGACTGATTGTCAGACTGAAGATGTTGCAATCTTCAAATAGAATTTTCATTTAAATAGATATTAAGGTCAAATAATATAATATTATATATTACATTACATGGTGAATTTTCCCGTTCAAAATAAATGTTTTAAAGATTAAAAAAAATGATAAACATATAACTCATTTATCTGGATTGTGATGTGCTCATTATGATGTCGCTGAATCCTTATATAAATATTTCTTAATAAATTGTATACATTGTGTTGAGCATTGCGACGTGTTTCCAAAGTTCAAATCGGAGAAATGTTTATCGATGTTAAATAAAATTAAGTTAAACGGGTAGCCTGTTTGTTGTGCATTTATATCAAATATTTATAAAAGCCTTCGTATGTACCCATTGTTACGCAAAGCTTAGTATTTGATAATGTAAAAATTATAACAATAAAATCAATTACATTTAAACATTAAACTATGTATGGTCTCATTTCTCCTCAACTCCAGAACGGATCAGCCACTCGGCCAAAAGAACGCAATTCGTAAACAAATATGTAATTTACTACATTTTAATTTTGTGTAATCTTGTGTACAGAATGTAGTTTACAATATTTTATGGGTGACCTGACTACATTACGAGTCGAAAATGTTCAAAAGGTATGTGCTTAATCTCAACAATGTCTGAGATATGAGCATTTCAAAAAAAAAATCGTAATTATGCAGTTATTTCGATTAATCGATATATTTCATTGATTCCATATTATATATTGAATATATAAAACTAAAGGTCATCGAATTTCAAGCGGCTAGAATATTTTTTGTTACATAATTTAGGGCCTGAAACAAAGATATACATTAATAATGGAACAGTTTTGCAAATATTTATGTCGAAGTACGTAGACTTCTAATGATGTTCTCCGTAAAAGTGCGGAATTTGCACATATTACTTGAACATTTTCGACTCATAATTTAGGTATCCACCCATAAAATATTGTGGATTAGGTCTGTTACATCCTTTATAACTTTATTTTATTATTTACTTACTAAGCCCCTCATATTCTTCTATCCTGTCGTACAACTCTTGTCTTGTTTATTTTCGTACGCCTTCTCATGTACATTAATCGATTGTTGAAGTTTCTAATCTTCATCCATTATCTGTTTCAAACTGTGTCAGGTCTTTTGCGAACATACGTTCCAAATGACCAAATCATTTCAGAAAATCTTTCATAATTCAATTCTCATTTTATTTACACCGCATTCAGTATACGTTCGTTCTTCCTTTGTCAATTTCAGGCTTCAAAATAGTAATTGGTAATATTAGTATCAGAACTCCATTCGAGATAACTGGATTCAGATCACTGTTCACTTTATCTTTCTTTCGGTATCTTTTTCAACCTTATCATTCCAAGTGAACGTATTTTCCATATACATAAACACTTTCATATTTCTAAGCTTTTATTGTTAAACATTTTAAATTTATTCAAATAAAATAAATACATGCAAATACAATGCTAACTACGTTATATAACATTTTTATCTACTATATTCTCGAAGTAATATCAATAATTGTCTCAAAATAAATATGATGGAATACGATTTTAGTAATTCATTAATAATTTCAGCAGAGTTGCATTTAAAATACTCCTTCAATATTTTCAAAATTACTTTGTGGCAACATATATCAATAAAAAGAAAATCACTATACATTGATACATCAATATGTTTCGATACCTTTGGTATCTTCTTTGGGAAACAATGTATACTAAAATTAAAAATACAAGAATAGATAAAAACAAAATTATAAAAGTATAAGTGGTGTGTAACTAATTAGGACCTATTGTGAACACAAATTTAAAAGGTTAAATATTTTATTATTACAATTTTTTCATATATCTAAAATTTCATATTTATCTCACTGTAAAATTATTAATAATGAATTATTTGTATGTAAAATTTCTAAACCCTTATTAATATTAAAAGAATTGTTTGTTTCCGAAAGATGATCGGCAAATTCAGAATAATTGTTACTATTTAGACATCTCAAGTGCTCCTTAATTCCTTACCCACCACTTGTACTTTTATAGATTTGTTTTTATCGATGTTCGTATTTTTAATTTTAGTTTACATAAAGAAGATACCATAGGCAACAAAACATGTTGATGCATCAATAAATAGTGATTTTAAACAATGTATTTTTATTATTATTTATTATTTAAATTAGCTTACTATGATGCCAAGCTTAAAAATTATTCGTTTGTTTTAAAAAACACATTTTCTTGTGTATTATCAGAAGATCGTTTTAAAGAGGAAAATAAAAAAACAAATAATACATTTATTTTAAATCGCCATTAAAATTGAAGGAACTTTAGATTTATAATTTATTTCAGCGGATATTCAGTGCTGGGATTTTATATTTGTTGTAATATAAAATACCTGTGTATAATAAAATTGAAAATGAAGACCACGTTTACCACATTTTTGATCGTGAATAATTTTGTGTGTCTGTGGCCTGAATACCGCTTTTAATGCTGATTAATTAATTTTATTGTATTTGGGTCCACTTACATATACCCAGATTTATGTTATTGCGAACCGTAGCCCTTTCGGAAAATCCTTTGTCTATGTCCATTTATTATGAGACTGTTAAAATTTGATAACAGTTTATCTTGATTTAAGTCCATATACAAGAGTTAACGTGTCTTATTGTTCTTCTCGAAAGTAAATAAGTATTGACAAATAGGAATTTTAATAAATCAAACTAATCAAAGAAAATTGTCATTTTTCTTGATATGATAGATTGTGGATATTTTTATTTACATGCAATATTTATATACAAATGTTTGAGTACATAAAACGTGTTCTGAGCTTAATACCCTGAGAGTTTTCATGTTTTAGAGAAGATTATACTACTATATGAAACGTGCTAAACTGGTAATATTTTAAATACTTTAAAAGCATTGGTTAAAATAAATTAACGAATCGACATAACAGCATGATATTTTATTCTTTATTCTCAAATCGTTGTATGCTGAATTATTTGTTAAGGAAGAGAAAAATGGTTTCATGGTTACATTGATGAACTGATTTTGGGAAAAATTGCGGTACTTTATTAATAGATTCATCAGGTTTGCAAGTTTTTGTTTCCTGATGAAATATATATATATATTTTTAAATTTTGATATTTCTAATGAATATTATCAATTTTTACGATATGGAATGTTTAATTTTTATCATTTATTATCACTTATTTACATGTTTAATTTTTATCATTTATTAACATCACAATAATGATCTTTAGACTAAAAAAATATTTTGTTTATTTTTACCGCTATTATAATTTATTTAGATATGTACCTACATATTATTTACAACTTGTGATAAAAAAACGTTTATTTATCAAAATGTAATTTTATGTAATTTTTTTACGTATATATTATGTTTATTTTGATAGATTTTTACATCATTTAAAAATATATCTAAATTGACCTGCTGGTTATTTGAAATATTTGTAAGTAAAGATTTAATTATTTTTTCTTTTGTGTATATGAGTAAGTAAATAATAATTAGAAAAAAATATAAATATTAAGGCACAATGTATTCAACGTAATCTAACTTGATGTCACGTTACAGAAGCAGAGCGAAATGACCTTGTTAGTAGCATAGAACCGAGCAATATGGAAGAATAGCTACTTTGTTCTGTACAGGGTAAAGGGCTTCAAGAGCTAATCCACTTTCTTCAACTTCCTAATATGCTCGCCGGGTACCTAGCAAAACGGTAGTTTTATTGTAGTCGCGTTGAGTGGGATGACAACTGATTACTTTAGTCCTTTTTACTGTGTGGATTAGACATCTTGATAAACGTAGATGGGGCCTTACGTAAACTTCATTTTCCGTATTACGCATTCTTCTTTATATAGATACAAGTACAAGAGGAAATGTCTGATTCGTTTAACCTCTCCACAGCGGAAGTCTTGTATGGACTTGGGTTATTTTCTTCTTTGGATATTTTTAAGGAAGCCGTTGCTTCCTTTTAATGTATTCGAGCAAATTATTTTGTAACTCGAGTTAATCCTCGTCTGCCGAATAATGCGAAAATAGAGCGTGTATTTCTAGTGCAGATGTATAAATCTTATAATAAAACGGCAGGCACAATGTTTTTTGCAATGAGTTGTCAGATTAGTTATTCGTCGAATAATAGTAAGTACAGCACTTTAACCTTTACCATATCGTAATATAAAATACTCGTACGCGGTCATGCTGTCAACTCGTGTTACCGTAAGAAAATAGAGTTCTATTAGCCTTTAAAATTGAGCATTAAATATTAAAAATAAATGTAATATTATAATTCGGAGCATTCATCAAGTTCTGTATATGAAGTTGCATTGTATAATACAACCTTCCTTTTTATCTATCTTTATTTAATTAGTGAGAAAGAGACACAATTATATTCGTATGTTTGTTATTGTTTTCACTATGAAATTAATGTGTGATTTCTTTCTGTCTTGCCACAAATGATATTTTTGTTAACATATTAATTTTACAACGGAATGAAATAAAAATAATTATTTTTGTAGGATTCGCGTTACATAAATGATTTTTAACTAAACATTTATAAGCGTAAATATTTTCCTTCAAATTAACTAAAATATGAATTGGATGTTGCGTATATTTACCAAAATATTACAGATTTCAATAGAGCGGTAAACCTGTGTTGCTGCATGGTTTGGGAAGGGTTAATAGGAATAACAATAATGATACAAAATATTAAATAATTGGTTTTATTTATTTATCTGAAACTGATAATAGTAATGCCATGTTTTTTTCAACGAAATTAAGGTAAAATTTGTTATTACAGTTTTCTGTTACATTATTTTATGCACCCTCAAATAATAAATTTTCTGATCTGTAAGGGTTTTGATCCGAATACAAATAAATATTTTTTTAATTTTTAATTTATTATCTTTGTTTTATTAACCACTGTCTATAGTTTAAATACATCTACCGGTTTTGAAAAATACAATTTTCTTCTTCAGGATGTCATAACCTGACATGTTATGACATTCTGAAAAAGAAAATGGTATTTTTCGAAACCGGTAGATGTATTTAAACTCAATTCAGTGGTTAATAAAACAAAGATAATAAATAAAAAACATGAATTTTAACCACAAAGTTATTATTGCTAATTTTAAAAGTATAAATATATTTTTATTAACTAACAACTATTAAAATTTAAAAAAATACGTTTTAACCATTTGAAACTTGCCTTAAAATGTATTTGAACAAAAATAACAAAATATGTATGACAAAACTCTGAAGATAAACGTTAATACATGCATAGTTTCCTTATATATATATATATATATATATGTATATAATTTCCTACATCTAAAACTTCGTCATGTCCGACTGTCAGTACGTTCGTATCGCATAGCAACATAAAACAAAGAGTCGCATGGGAATATACAACGAAGAATCGCTTGGAACTGTGAACCAAACGAGCCATGTTGTCATTTATATCACGTGAAACTATTGCGTCAGATAAAATAGATTATATTTTTTTTGCGTATTTATTGGTTATATATATAACAAAAAAGATTAAAACACTCTAAAACAACAAATTTCAACTAAAAAAGTACATTTATTTTAATATATTATTTGCTGTAGAGAATAAACTGTGAGAAAAATATTGATTATTTCAAAATTATTATTAAGAATAAATGTATAATAATGCCGTTTCTGCATTATAGTAGGACTAGAGGATAGAAAGCCATAATCTTTTATACTGTCATATCACTCTTGTCTTATTCATTTTCATAAAACTTGTTAAGTATCGATTTTTAAATTTTTAACGGGAAAAAATGGTAAAAATCTAGACAAGAAAGGGGTAATGTGTTAATGTTTTTAATAATAAATATCGATAAAATGTATTATAAATACATACTAATTTGAGAATAAAAGATTTGTTGATCTTAAATTATAATTATTTTCTATGCTTTCTTGCTAACGTAAAAAAGAAAACTGATTAATGATTATTATAAGTCATTATAATAGGCACCCGTTTGTTTTATAGTACCTATCTACTTATTATGAAAAATAAATGTTTTATGTTTTAAAATAAACACAATAAAATAATATTTGAAAATCTAATAATAATAAAATTAGTGTACCATATAGTATAATTAAGAAAAATACGAGTATACACGAGAAAGGCGATAAGGTAACATATGTTTACAAAAATTTTTTACATGAAAAGGTTCACAATCCTTGAAAAAACGAGAAAGGATCTCTCTCTATGTATTTTTATTTTTAGGTAAAAGAACTACTTCTTACCGTTTTAACGAAAAAGTTTGTTTGTTAAAAAATTTTACAAATCATGATAAGAAATTATTTATATTATTAAATTTGTCAGTGTATGTATGTATCTATATATGTTACAGCGTTGAGATATTTTGTGTACAAACATACTACAAAATATGTATAAAAGTGGTTAAGAAAACAAAGTTACCAATTTAAAAAAATGGATTTATAACCACAAAGTTGATTTTTGCCAATCTTAAAAATAAATATTTATCCGATTAAAAACATTCACTAATTAAAAATATCATATATCACGTACAAGTGACAACAATATTAAAAATTAATAACTAACATTATCCCATCACACACTTTTCTCGAAAGGGTAAGCGAATATGATAAACCGCTACATTCTTGCCCTGTTACACCACCTACGTTGCATTCACATTCATACATTTTCTCATGCATGCTTATCGATTTTCAAGACGTTTCAATGGACCATCTTTTAGTATTGGTAGTTGGTCTTTTCAAGTTTCATGCGGACGAACTTTATTTATGATGCCTCAATCAATGTCACGTTACATATTATTCATATCATCATCTCCTTATTACTTCGTTCTATATGGCCAAAACACGACTCTTTCTTAATCCTGTTCACAATGCTAAGATCAGCTTTACATTTAAGTTGAACTTGTTCACAGATTATTTTTATGAATAATCTTATTTCCATTTCGTTTATTTTTTGTTCCTCTTTTACCAGCTCCAAAAATTACTTCCGTATATCTTTTTAAAGGCTTCTCGAAAGGTCGTTACAAAAAAAAACAACCTTTTAACGTCAAAAATAAATCATTTCGAATACTTTATATACATATATATCTGCTCAACATTGTTGAAAACAACTTATACCCTATATATATCTATGTATATATAGGGTATAAGTTATATATATCAACGTAATTTGTTGACACGGCAATTAGGTACCGTACTTATAAGATTTCGATCAAACTTTTCAAATTAATTGATTCGGTGTATATATATATAAACTGATCTATCATCTAGTTTCAAAGTGTCGGCTGTTCAAAAACTAAAATAAATATACTTTTACACATAGATGAAATTTACCCAATTCTTGCAAGTATCAGACGAAATTTTTGAAATAATTAATAGTTTAAACGATTTTTTCTTCTATGAGATATTCGATTTAAAAAATCCATTTCATTTTTAAAAATAACACATTCTTATCGTGAAGTAACAATTTTTCAGAACATCGATCTGTGATATTTTAATACAAATTAAATCTATTAATTAGAAAGGTATATATATAAAATCCATTTATCGAAAACATTATATTTTAGAAAGATATACATTTAATTTGTATTAAATCTATTTTATGTATGCATCTGTAGTATGTATGTATTTCAAATTTATTAAAAACGCGTAAAAATAATATTATTGATATTATTTTACAAACTACACGACTACAAGTTTCATAACGTTACTGGTTAATGGTTATCCATCCAAGAGACGCTAAGAGTATTTGGTAGTGAGTGGAACTGGAGTAATATTAATTAAAATAGTCATCATATTAATGAAGGTGCAAGTACCTTCACCTCAAATTTAATATTGTTGCGTACCCTTCTACATATTAAATTAAGGGAATGTTTGTCTAGAGTGGCAAAACTCGTTGTAATATAGTATTATATAACGAGCTGTATGTACCGGTAACGTTCATTCTTAGACTTTTAACAATATATTTTATTGCTTTCTGAAGTTAAATATACCTACTGAACTTGTATGTTCTTGCACTCGTACATATACAAATATAATAAATTGGTCTGATTAAATACATGGTCATGTGTAAGTATCGCGCGTCTGTATTATGTGTACAATTCACTGGGAATGAAGGAAAGAATAATATATTATTATTTTTATTTTCCAATTTTATTTGTTGGAAAACGGCTGCATCGCATTGTACTCTGTATCGGTACTACTGCAGTGAGTTTAGGAGACTAGCAAGTTAGTCCTATTTTCATAGTTTAGTTTAGTTTGAAAATATAAAGAATATTGACGTATTCTGTGTACGCATATATTATATATATATATATATATGTTTCTATATACAATGTATATTTTCTCGCGTAAAAAATATTTATCGGATAGTTGAACACAAAAGGTTAAGGGTGGTTGACACACCTGCATTGTAATAAAATCTTTATCAGGATCATCACCATAGAGAAACGCGATCCAGCCGCGACAGCGGGGAAAAGCTTTCGTCTAAATGGTGTTTTGTGGAGCCATAAAACTGCACCATTACACAAAAGATGGAAAAATCGAAAACCTTTTTCAATTCTGGCATTGTCTCGCATTTCTCTCCAGTTCCTTTGTTTTATTTCACCGACTTCCATCCGACCTCCTGTGAAATGTTACAGTTATACATTTCTGTGTTCTATGACAATGTATCAAGAAATAAAATACTGATATGGTTGGTATTGTTATAATGTGAACATGACCTGCACTCACGTCCATAGATCACATGAGCCTATGTTCAAGTCTAAATTCTGACAAATGATCCAATATAGTTTATAGAAAATGTATAATTAATTGGTTAATCAGTCTTGGAAACTATGCGAAGCATAGTTCTGCAAAAACTCTCGTAGTTATGTCTGACCTTAGTGGTCTTGCGGAGCAGCCCAACTCACCGATCGCACTATTCATCTTACTCTACTACTGATGGTGCTGGTGTATAGTGTATTGTGCATTCGCCACAGGGCTCCATCCTCAGTATTAACTGTATAAAGATACATATAATATGTAATAGAATGGCTGAGTACAATGATAGCTACCAGGAAAGATGACTGTTTGAGTGACGCCGTCTGCTGAGTACAGGATTGAAAAATGTAAGAGAACTTGTTGAAAATGATATTTTTTAGCGGAAAGCGAGGTTGTGAAGGAGCTGCCTGTGAAGGGAAACCCGCTCGCCGGTCAATCCCCCCTACTCTGCGGTTAATAGTGGTAATGAAATGGTACCCTCAGTACACTAACACATTGAAGTAAAATATATACGGCACTGTTTATAAAGTAATAAGGGTTGTGATTTTAATAATTTATAAATATGTTCTTAATATAGTGCTTAATATATAAATACATATGCTCTAATATAAAGAAGATCAAAATATTCATTTTTATAATAACTAATCTTGCACATATTTGCTTAGTTTAATTCATATCATGTGAAATTTTATTAAAAAAATCTTCATCGAACTGTACGTCACTGATTTCTGAGATTTAGCCGTCTTCCTGAATGGCAGTCTCGGTCTATTTCTTCCTCTTGTATGATGTTCGTGGTCACGTTGATTTGCATTAATTTTTTTTTTAATGTCGATTTTAAAAATAAAAGCCATAATATTGAAATATATTTTATATTTAAAGGTCATCATATTAAGATCTTCTACTGATTCGAGTAACTATATATATTTTTTGCCAGTATTATTCTCAAAACTTTATTTTGCAGTACTGATGAATTTTTAAAAATTGTATTAATAGCTTTTGTCTATGTGGTGCTTTATTCGGTTTATAACAGAATGTGTGGATCGAATCCGTACTGTGCGTGACTGATGTCAGTTGCATGAAAAGTGGTTAATCTCATTGGTGGAAAGTGGAACGAAATATTCTGTGTTCTCGACTTTATTCATTTCCCGGGACTCAAGAATTAAAATTTTCAAATCCCAGATTTTTTTTGGAATCAAGACTATGCGTTTGATTTAATTTAAAAGAATAGATATTTTAATAAATATACATGTGTATGATATGCAATAGTTATTAGGGATATTATTAGTGTAAAAAAATTTAGATTTATATTAATTTATTAAAACAAATAAATGAAATGTTGATGAAATATTTATTGATTGATAGTGTGGTAGTAGTTTGTTTTAAAATGAAAATAAGCTTACACATATATTGGTAACAAAAACTAATACGTATATAAAAATTACAAAACTCCTAATTATTTTAAAACATACAAAAAATCAAGAAAAATAACAAGTAATAAAGAAACATATCAGAAGACAATAAATAACGTATGTATTTGGCAACTGAAATACTTTAATAGTTTTTTAAACAATAATAAAAAATAAATAATTTCATCGTATCCAAATTATGTTTCGTAAAAAGATGACATTATTTTATCTAAAGATATAATATTCCATTTTATAAGGAACCTAATATCCTGTTTGAACAAACAGACACAACTATTTCCTTCAGATTTTTTTTGTTAGTTGTAAATATCTGAGAACAAATTTCTTCTTAATGCAAATCTTGATAGCTAACCATATACATATTTTGCTTTGTTAGTAGTTAGACAAGAATTGGAAACGTTCCTTTATTTTATGCACTTACACATGCACTGCTCGCCGGCTTGTCACTGCCTGGTGTATGACTATGGTCAGATGAGATTAACTTAACTTGTTTAAAATTAATAATTTCAAGAAAAATTAGTCTCGAGTCTTGGGTTATTGGGACTCGACACAACAAAAAAACATGGGGTTCCCGGGTCATTTCGACAAAGAATCCCTAATCTTAACATTGTCGCCCTATCTACTATAGGTCTTCTTCGAGGACGCATGTCTTAAGGTTACTGATGAAGTGATATCTATATTATGTTGCCTTGCATACCTTGAAGGAGACATTCTTAAGATATACTCGGCCCAGCGAAAACAACCAATATTTAGATATCCGGTTTGTCATGTAAAACTTGTGGTTCACAGTTCCACATAATTTTCCAGTGCACATTTTCTCGTATAGCTCCAAAACTTTATCATAATATTTAACATATTTTTTCAAAATTTTTAGAGTTAGGACCCACCTTTCGTTACCGTATACTTGATAGTCTGAGAATAGTTTTAATACTGAAGGCTGAAGCTAACCGAATTAAAAAATAAAATATTACGTATAAACTATAAATTAATAGAAACTTTATTGTATAGCAAGATTTATAAAAAAAACATGTTACATTACTGTAGTATAAAAAATAGAAGTAAAGTAGACAAAGTAATAATATTTTTTAAGATTCTGCTACAATAAACAAGATATTATATTTAAATAAAAATATTTGCTTTACCAATCGTAATGTACATGTGAATCAATGGTTTTGGAATATGTAGGTACCTAATTAATTGCTTTCGTGCATTACAGTCTACTGTCAATGACAATTTACCCGTAGGTAGTGAACTGATAATCGCTTGTGGATAATTGAATGAAGATACGGATGAGAGATTTCATGCCTGAAGCCCCTGTAGTATTTGCTCAAATTAAAGGATTTTCCATCAGGCTTTGTTTTAATTACAAACAGGTATGATATCCACAAAAATTGTGCAATGAGATCCGAAATATCGGCTAGAAAGATCAAATTATACAGCATATTAGCGCAGAAAACTGTACACAGAAGACACTATATAATATTACATAACGGGAAAGGAAACTGATATATTAAGTTGGAATGACGTGTTCATTTTTTTTATATATTTAATTTCTATTGTCAGATATTTGTAAATAAGATTTGAAATTAGAAAAAGTAACATTTTTAAATACAAATTAAATGTATTAATTAGAAAGATACACATATAAAATCAATTTTTTCGAAAAATATTGTTGTTACTACCGGGATTCGAACCTGGATCACTTACAATCCAGGGATCGTACACTAATTATGCTACAGTACATAGTAAATTGACGACAAATTTTCGAACCTATATGTTACAATTTTCAAATTGATACATCTATCGTTCCATTGTAAAAATAAAGAAGATGGCTTTCAAATAATGGAACGATAGATGTATCGCATTTAATTTGTGTTAAAATAAATTATTTTTGTTTAACTTTCAAGACTATTGTAGAAATTGAAGGCAAAGGTGTTTGTTTTTCAAACAAAACAAAATTTTCCGCTCAAATAAGGTAGGCACTAATATCAACGAAAAGATCTACACATCGCTGAAAGCATTAAGGTAATATACATATACTATTACACTAAGATAACACTTGTAAGATAACACTAACGTATAATTAGTATTCACGGCTAATATTGTTATTATAATGGGTCTATCGAGCAGTTACCAGTATTATATATTTCATTGTAATTAATGTACATATAAATAATTTTTAAAAGCTACTTCTTTAATAAGATTAACTATTTGAGTAGTTAGTACACAACTAATGATTAAAAATATAATTTAATTAATTTAAGCTTTATCCTTCGCATCTCTGTGATATCTTTTGACATGTAATGTTTGCTTATATTTTGGGTGACTCAAAAAAGCTGCGTACGTGATTTGTATATTATCCACCTCATTTCTTTGGCAGATACTAGGAGGGATGGCTGAATGAAAAAAGGAAAAGAATGTGTATATAAGACAACGTCATTGTTAACATCCATTTAAATAATGAAACGAAAATACGTACCATTGTTTGACGCAGCGTCAAACTTTTCCCAAAGAAAGTATTCTTTTTACCTTGGTACAGGTATATGTAGAGGAAACGCTAAGAAAAGTCCTACGCCGATACGTATTTATTTCTAAATTAAATTTCTAAAGATGAATGAGGCAAAATTCCGCATCTACACCTTGACAGTCGAGTCAATAGTATTGTGTGAATGTGAAACCAAGAGCTTTACAGGAGAATAAAAAAAGACCATTTTTAATTCGTGCTTTACATTTTTTCAGTGGAATATTTTGTTTACTTAATTATTTAGGGGTGATGTGTTATAAAATATCCTAACTTCGCTAATGAAAAGTCATTATTGCTAGTTATTGAACAACAACAGTATCTATGTATTGAATGTTGCATTTTTTTTCTGTGTAGTTGTGCTAGTATGCCATTTAACTGAACTTTTTTCAATCGTTTCATATTGAACATTACAATTTTACATAAGTTTGTATGTTATTTACTTATTTACTCTTACTTTACTTAGTTTTTTACATTTTTATGAATGGAATATTGAATTTATTTCATGTTTTACATTATATTTATATTCTATTAATTTTTTTTGTTACTCTTTATATGATATTTTTACCTGTTTTACTCTTTATATGATATTTTTTTACTTTTTATATACATTGAATATTGTATTTATATACTATCTAATCGCATGTTGATTTACTCTTGATGTATATTTATTAGTATATTGAACACTACACTTTGTTTATTACTATACCGGGAAGGCACTATAATACAGTAAAATAAAATGTCTGCTATAATACAGTAAAATACTAGTGTAGCAGGCAGGGTACCGAAATACATGTTTCACTTTACTGCAATGTTATCTGATTATAACAATATAATAACACTGTACTGTACTATGAATAAAAAAAATAAATTATTATTATTATTATTTCAAACATCTTTCGTTTAAATTAACGTATGCCACGTGTCGTTTAGATTAGTATAACATATGTCTCCCAGAGGCTGTCCTTTTTGTTGATTTCCGGTTGTCCGGCCTTTCACCTGGATTCTTGATCGTGCCAGAACAATTTATTATTGATACCTGGGGGAGATAAATGAAAAGATGTTTTCAGTTATAAAATGGAATCTAATTTATAATTGAAATGCAAATTATATACTTGGCCCAGCATGATATCTGGATACTAAGAGGCAATTACAGAAAACGAAATTTAGTCTTAAAAATCGGACCCGCAGTCCTTCGTAAATAATAATGAAATACAATCACACAAATACCAACAATACGCAGTTACGCAGCGATGGTGGTGAGGTGCTTCAATTAACATTGAGCAATATGACAAGTAGCGCATTAGTAATTGAAATGTTTAGCGATATTTACCCTTCGTTCATCTGGATTAAAATGCCAATATGGTGTTGCTTTCGTGAAACGACAACACAATCCAATTGCCTACCGGCTTCCGATCGCGTTCCGAGCTCAATATAAAAAGGCCGAGAAACCTGTCACAAGCGAACGGTTCTCCATGTACTATAGATTTGCCAAAGTGAAGTATCCGTGGATCCAAAACGTTATTGACAGCAATATGGCTCATGCTAATTTACGAGATGGGGTGATTTTGAATGTTAGATCAGTTTGTAACGTCACAATGTATTTTGAACCTCCGCGATGACCTGCAATATTAAAACATTTCCAAAATTTTAATCTGAAAGTATCAAAATTGTACAATACTTTTTTATTTAAATATTTCTATTATAATCCAAAATTTTACATTAATATTAAATTTGTATTTAAAAAAAAAAATATTTTAATTTTACGTAAAAAGATTCTATTCATACTTATTTATATTTGATATCTACATGATTTTAAGCTACTTAAAAAAATATATTTCTTTTCATAATGACCGTTTTTAGAAGGTAAAGTGTTAAAACTATTCGTATCAGATAAATTTCTAGACATTTGCCATTAAAAAGTGTTTGTGGTGTTTAATTAATACAAAAGAAGATTCAGTGAAAAAACTAACACTTAACAACGCCTTAGAACTGTTTTTAACCACAAATTTGAAAATTCAATTTAGATAGATTCATACCTGAACTCTTCAAAGTTGAAAAGACTGAGATGGGCAGGACATATTATCAGCAGCGAAGTTTCCAGAATATTCCGAAAGATTTTCGAAGGAAATCCGGTTGGAAAGCTGCCCTTGGGATGCCCAAGAATTAAATGAGCAGATAATACACCCAAATATAGAATGCGGCTGCAAATCCCTTGCTGGAAGACCGCAACTCAAAACAAAGATGCCTGTAGAGACGTTCTACCATCCGTCATGAACCAGAATGATCTTTAAAGTCTGTAAGCCATGTTAGATATAATGTAAATACTAATTAAATGTATTAATTAGAAAGATATACATATATAATCAAATACTAAATTAATGTATTAATTATAAATATATACATATAAAATCAATTTTGTCGAAAAATATTGTTTTTGCGTCACCGGGATTCGAACCTGGATCTTCATTTCCAATCCGGGGAAGTGCACTACCTTTATGCCATAACGCCAGTATTTTTCTTGACAAATTTTCGAACCTATATGTTACATTTTTTCAAATTAATACACCTGTCGTTCCATTTTTTTTACAGAATCTCAAATACCTTTGAGTAAACCGACTTGCAGACGCCAGAATTATCAATTAATTTTTATTAAATTTTTGACACGTTGATACAACATATATTATTAAGGAAAATACATTCTTATTGTGAAGTTGTAATTATTCAGAACATAGGTCTGTGATATTTTAAATACTAAATTAATGTATTAATTATAAATATATACATATAAAATCAATTTTGTCGAAAAATATTGTTTTAGGTTCGAATCCCGGTGACGCTAAAACAATATTTTTCGACAAAATTGATTTTATATGTATATATTTATAATTAATACATTAATTTAGTATTTAAAATATCACAGACCTAAGTTCCGAATAATTACAACTTCACATTAAGAATGTGTTTTCCTTAATAATATTGATGTTGCTACCGGGATCTGGATCTAACCTGGATCTCTTCCAATCCGGGGAACATGCATTAATCGATTATGCTACAGCACACAGTACTTTGATGACAAATTTTCGAACCTACATGTTAAGCTTTTCAAATGAATACATCTATCGTTCCATTATTTGAAAGCCATCTTTTTATAGTTCCCCGGATTAGAAGAGATCCAGGTTCGAATCCCAGTAGCAACAATAATATTTTTCGATAAAATTAATTTTACATGTATATCTTTCTAATTAATACATTTAATTAGTATTTAAAATATCACAGACCAATGTTCTGAATAATTACAACTTCACAATATGTATGTGTTCTTCTTAATAAGATATAATATAATTTATTAATTCAAATTTTATATTAATCTCTCATAGAAAATTCTATTTCGTATCAAGTCAGGAAATGACGATATTTTATATAGTAAGTAGTGGGAAAAGTATGTACATGCATGTATGTATACTTGATTTGTATCTTTATGTATGTATTCGTATTGTATGTAGTGTAATAGGAGATGTGTATGTAGATACGTAATTCACTTAGTAAATAAGATATAATATATACACTTAAATCTCGATCGATTGTTCCCCGAATAATAATTTTCCCGTATGTATCGTTTATTTCTTCCAGTCCCGAATTAATTTCATACAAAACACTCAAAATATATCACATGGATCGTTCTTATAAGCATAATTTTACCGCATTAATCGTTTAAATTACGTATCATAACGCTAAATGTTTGGTTTCGATTAAAGGCATTCGTAAACAATGAGCGAAACATTCAGAGAGAGAGAGAGATGCTACTGAATGTCGCTTGACATATACAATACATTATTTTTTTGTTTCTGTGAAGCTTTCTAATTTCATTTTTATTTAAACACATTCATTCACATGTGAAATACGTGTCCTTTTTAGAATATGAATTAAACATTAAAGTATGAAAAATGTAACTTTTTTCTAAATTCCCGCATTCATAGTTTATTTCAATAGATCCCTTCAAAAACGATAGATAGAGGTTTCACAGTATGTATTTTTTTAAAGATAATACATTATTATTTGTGAAGTAGTAATTTTTTCAAAACATAGTTCTGTGATACAAATTAATTGCATCAATTGGAAAGATATACGTACAGATAAACTCAATTTATCGAAAAAATATTTTAGCTGCCACCGATATTTGAACCAGGATCTCTTGTTCGGGGAAGTGCGATAACGATTACCGGATAGGAAGAGATTCTGGTTCAAATTCCGGTGCCAGCTAAATTATTTTTTGGATAAATTGTGTTTATCTGTACGTATATTTTTCTAAATGATGCAATTAATTTGTATTAAAATATTTTTACGTTTAATTTATTAATTCATTTACAGTAGATAGTAGAATTTAGAAATATAGAAAAAATGAAACCACATCTGTGCCTATTATTATGAAAGTGGTCTAAGTCACGTTTCTTTCGTTTCGAGATATTTAAAGGTTTGCGTTTGAATTGATTAAAAAATATTTTGATATTACACAACACAATGTTTCAAAATTTATTTAGTCTACTGGATTTATTTCTACATGTAAATGTTGCATCTAGCTTATAAGGAAATACTTTTAAGTGTTGAAATGACTTACTGTATTATCAAAATAATCACTAACGGAATACCGTTGACATAACATAACGATCATAACAACATGACATACCGAACATAACACTTCAAAATTTTCACAATTGTTACAATTTGCATCATATTGATAAATAATTGATAAACTCATTTTTTTAATTTCTTGACTTGGACAACTTTCATAATAATGGGCACATCTGATACTTTTTAAATGTTTGTAGCATGTTAAGTCGCCAAAAATCATGCCAGATCACGAAAGAGAGATGCACTCGCACGAACTTTAGATCTTGCAGAGACTTGATATGATAAAAACAAAATGGTTATCTTACCATCATAAATATAGCTGGAATACCATTAAAACGGTTATTCCACGAATACGAAAATGGCTGAATAATAAATACTACATGACAAAGATGACTCATATTTAAAGTTAATAATGAGAAATTTACAGAAATTGATTTGTTCAACATTAACCTTACTAAGCTCAAAGGGTTCTTCTTATGAACCACCACAATCTAAACTTTGGCCATTCACTATACCTATAAAAACTCATGTTGCTCTCCCTTCACCGCAACGTTAGTTGCAACCTCCCCACCCTTCTCCTTCTTTTATCTAAACATACTTTGTATCTAAATATTTTTTGTGGATTTTCTTTATTAGTATCGCATGTTAAATAGTTATTATGTTTATCACAATATATTTTCACCGTCAAAATCCCTTAATAAAAAATAATAAAATTAAATAATAAAATTAAACATATTGATTCATCACGTAATCTTGCATTAAAGTACTTAAGACCACAGTTTTATATATATTTCGAAAATGGTACTCTACTGTATAAGTTAGGCTACTACGCATACGTCTAACAACAGAACTAAACCCGATCTCATCACCTGTTAATTTAAAATGTCAAAATTCAGAGTGTACTCTTTTTAAACTTGTTTTCAATAATTTCATTTTTTTTTAAATATGTGAAGTGAGAAGAAATATTAACGATCTATTATGCTATTAAAAATAAATCCAAAAGTTTTTTTTGAAAATATTTTAAATAAATTCATTATGGTTCATGTTTAATAAAATTAGTTTTTTTATTCTGATGAAGGAAAATATATTTTTAAGAAACTGGTTGAATATAAATAAACTGCTCACAGTGGTTTATAAAACAATGTTAATGAACTATTAATTATTCATAATTTAATTGATATTCATGTATGCTTATATGCTGTGTCGTATACTTAAAATCATCCTTATTTTACAATTACTAGTCTACAAAACAAATTTAACATTTTATGATCCGTCATAAAATTTTATATCTGTCTAGAAATGTTGTAACTTTAATAGACTCTGTTATAAAGCTATTGAAATTATATCACTGCGCCCATATATCTTCTTTTAAAACCATTTTATCTATTTTTTAGAATAAATCAAGTTTTAGTTACTTCATTGAAACTGGACATAATTTATTATATATTATGTTATATATTATATATGCATATTTTTGTGCTACAATTAATACTTTTTTTTCTCTATATTTGAAATATATTTGTGTGCATATATTGTATAGTTTTCTTAGATTATAATGAACATTTTTTTATTAATTAAATGTATCAATAAGAAAGATATACAGATAAAATAAATTTATCGAAAAAATATTTTTGTTGCCACCTGGACTCGAACCAGGAACCCTTCCTATCCGGAGAAGTGCGCTGATCTATCAATTTGAAAATGCAACATATAAGTTCGAAAAATTGTCGTTAATTTACAATGTTGACGGGGTGTTAACGCACTTCCCCATAGGAAAGGTTCCTGGTTCGAGTCCGGGTGGCAACAAAAATATTTTTTCTATAAATTGATTTTATTTGTGAATCTTTCTTATTACATTAAATTTATATTAAAGTATCGCATAAATATGTTTTTAAAAACTGCAACTTCACAATATAATGTGTTCTCCTCAATAAAATATTTTACGTTAAAATGTATAATTTTTTCATCATATAAAATTTCATAATATAAAATTCAAATATAACACATACCTAAATCTTTTTGGTTAAATGTATTTCCTCGAAATATCTGCTCCTAAATTAGTATTAAAAAAATGAGTTGAAAATATTTGTTGCAGTGAAAATATTTCTCTACCACGAATACCACATTGCATTCTAGATCCTAAGTTTCGTTGGTTTCACGAAACACGGTGCAACAACCGCACGGATCACTGCGCTAGCATGGCTTCTATAATATGTTCTCTAAACCCCTATAACGTGCACTTTCTATGTACAAGCTATGTAGACGTTGCAACCGACTCTGCAATGCTGTTAAACCGAGTACAAGCATTCTCTGTACATTTACATCTCCTGTAATTAAAGATTTATTAAGTAAATATCACAGACCAGTAAATGAATAGACATGAAATAAAGTGACCATACAGGAGTGTGGTTTGGAACATTAGTTGCTGGACGAGGGGCATTCTACGAACATTATTTGTGGAAACATAAATCCGATAGTTTATGACACATTTATGCAACGGTAAAAATATTTACTCATCAAAAATTAAATATTTGTGTAAATGTATTTTTTTACATTAATGCATATTATATTGTCAGCGTTTAAATTTTCGTTCCAATAGAGTAATATATTTAAAAAAAGTCTCGGAGCTATTTGATTGCACAAGTGGTACAAAAATGATCACGTGGGTGACAAAATGCAGAAATTGAAACAAGGAATTTGCGTTAGTTCATGTCTATATGTTTGTTTGTCTGTAGTAAATTAATAAATTAAACTAGCAGCATGAACAGAATTTTATTATTTCTTATTACAAAAGAAGTAATATTTATTTTAATATACGCGAAATGTCATTCACTAGTCATACCAACTCTTGATAAGCTTTGTGAGTTTCGACATAATATTTTTTATATTCAAATAGTAGATGGCTTTATTAATATTATTAAACAACCTACCATGGAACCAGTATTCTTACGGATACTTAAATTCTTCCTCGTCTGTTTTTCGCGAACTCGTGCCTTCTTCACTTTACTTTTCTACTTTTCTCTGCATCCCCCAGATCTGAGGGACCTGAAATTGCTTTTTCCACTCGCTCAGTTCAACGATCTTTCTTTTTCTATGTCTCCTTCGACATGGATCGCCACAATTAGCTTCGCCAGTCATTCTCGCTAAAGATGTATAAAAACTGAAGGACAAAAAAATAATAATAATAATGTTTTTTGCATTTACCTATATTTTATTTTGTTTACGTAATTAATAGCGATGTCCTTGAGTTTGTGTGAGCATCGCACCGTCGGGACGGAATGTGTACTTGTGTATGTGTGTGTGTGTGCGCGTGCAGGGATAAATAGTAGTTATGAGAAAAAATGCTACTCTTGACTCACTGGTATGATTTTGATTGTTTTTCGATAATATCAGTGATTAAAAACTGTGACTGTGATCACAGTTTCATTACCAATACGCATGTGCCGCACGATATCACAATTCACAAAATAAATCAAAAAAACATAATTTTGAGCGTATTTACTTATATTATTTAAACTTAATTTCGTAAAAAAAAACACCTTCTAGCATATATATGCATAATATAATTTAACCCTTAAAAAATGTGAGTTTATTTTACGGGTCAAATGCGTAAAACTTTTTTGCAGAATCTACTAGATGGCGCTTATCACGAATTATAACGTCATTCCTACATGAATATTTTCATTTCATATGCACACGAATCACGATATTCGAAGATACTCAATCATCGATAGTGTGTGTGACTCAAATATATCAGTGATTGACTCACGGTTCGTGATTTTGAGCTCATCACTAATAAATAGGCGACGCGTGCAAGGCGCGGCCTCTTTTCAGAGTTAACGTCGACTTCGATACGTACCATCATTATATTATTCTTGTAATAAATATTTAATTGTTACATAGTTTCTATTGGACATCCATCAATTCAACTGCGAGGTGTACAACTGATACGTACCTTTACGCAAGTACGTAACATAAATTATTGATATTTTGGGATCTTTAAAAAAATGCCAAATTTGTTTGGTGGTTAAAATTATTCGAATTATTTATTGAACTCGAATTAATTCAGATTTTTTAATTATCTTGGAATTCGTGGAATAAATTAATTATACTTTAATTATATTGTTAAACATTTTTTAAAATTAAAAACTTTTATTACATTAGGGAGAAATTTGCTAGATTTTGGAATTACAAATTTTACAAGTAAATTGTAATATTTTTGTGTTCCTACACTTATTTTCCGAGATAATATCATTTGTTTTACTATTTAGTTATAATCTGAACGTTCTGTAACAATAAATTAGGTATAAACCGGATTGTACCCTTGATCTTTAGATCAACAGTTAAGTTCACACCCACCCAAGCCAAACACGCAATTAGTATTATCGCTGTGTTGCAAAAGATTTTCTAGAATTATTTTTACTATTTACTGTTTGCGTTATTCTTCACTGCTTGTACAGAAAATCACACCCCTAATATGAGATAATGTCAGAAGTGTTACAAACAACACTTTTCATCATCTATTCCAGAAGCACTTATAGAACCAGTTCTATTATGGGTTGAGTGGCATCCCAAAAACATCCCTTAAGTCAGTTGGAACCGTGCAAAAAGTGAAATAATATTAAATAATCTATAATAATAATAATTTGACAGCGTAGTTTATTTGAATACCACATTTTACATATATCACCAGCTTTATTAAAATATTTCTTTAATACAACCCGCAATTTTAAACGTTGCAAAGCAATTTAGCTTTCCTGCATGCGAGAATTTAAACATTTTTGCATTGCAAATGTGGTTCAGTGGTTTGGATATTAATTGTTGAAGAAACGCAGTTACGAGAAATGCGGCCAGATTTGTTTTTGGTAAGCATACTAAACTAAAACAGTGGAGGCTAAATCTTAAAAATATAGTAGTACGGCCCCAGGACTTGCCAACAGAGTAGAACTGAGTAATTTTCGACGGGTGCCCGGTTCTTTTGATATTCTTTTAAAATGATTGATTTTTACAAATTAAACATCTTTTGTTACACTGATATATTATTATTTTCTTGGTATTCAGGTATGAAAGTATAGATAACGTTATTATAAATGTAACTGAAAGATAATTCATTAATAATGCCAGAATTACTGCTTCCATCCACCCTCAGTAGACATTACAAACCTGACCCACAACTCCCAAGTCTATTATGAGAAACCAATGTACAGTGTTCATGCAAATGCGACTAGCAGATAAGCAATCCGCTATCGATTGGTTGCCGCGGCCAATAGTGGCCGCTACGCGACCATCGGTGACCGTTGCGCTGTCAGGGTCTCAATAAAATCTAGATTTCAATGCGGGAATACCTTTATAAATTATGTTAATACAAGTAAGTTAAGTTAAGTCGACATGAAAAAAATTACTATGTTACAAAATCACATTTCAGCGTTGGAAAATAGTTTCCATGAAAAGCCTGATCGCGCTTTCTCCAAAACAAACCATACGTAAATATAATGTCGATGTAATTGAAATTATTACACCTTCGTAAGTAGCACTGTTATCTGTAAAAATGAACAAAAATGACATCTAGCTAATGCATCACAATAAACTTCTTAAATAGCAGGCTGTGAGGTAGGTCAAGAAGTAATCTATTTGAGAGCGCTGATGAAGTGTGGTAAGTAATTAGCCCAAAAAACTGTACACAGAAGATGGTGTGATGATAAGGACGGTGTGATGATAAATGTGGTATGTTAGCCCAAAAAACTGTACACAGAACATTGTATGATGAGTGTGGTGCGTAATTAGCCCAAAAAACTGTATGCAGAAGATTGTGTGATAATATTTTATTTAAAGTCCGAATTCCGAGATCCGATCCACATTTAATCCAACAAAACATGGGAACGGTAAAAACGGAATGAGAAAAAATATAACATTATGTAATATAATCACAAAGGCGAATTTGTGAAGTAAGTAACCGATATCTGGCAAAAATATAAGATACAGGTGGGTGTAATAGATATGATTCTAAATAAGGCGCGCTGGAATCATATATAAGCCGCCTGAGAAAATTCACATAGTTCATATTGACTTATTTCTGTCAACCATATTTGAGAGAACTCCTGCTAATGTTCGCCAGCATTTTTATGACACCAGTATAGGTGAAAAAAAACTACCTAATATTATCTATGTTTGTATATATATTCACGACCATATGTTATACATAATAAATGTGAGAGAAAACAACGAAAGAGGTATGTTAAATATAATATAATATACAATTTCCTTTTATCCGTCCAACTGTGTCGCAACTTAAAACAAACAATATCTGTCAATTCTATCAGTCGAACGTGTGCAGTAAGTCAATTATGTTGCCATTGTATTTTGTTGATTCTTCAAAATAAATTAAGGTTTTTGTATTGCGCTATTTAAATTTCTCTAAACGCCGCCAAATACCAAATGTGCTCATATTCATATAATATAAACGCATATTCAGGTCGGCTTTACAAAAAAACAACCAAAATAACATAAGTTTCAATAAAAGGTACTGAACACAATTTATTTAAGATGTAAGTCACGAATTAATATTAAAAGTGAGAAGTTAAATTTTGAACAGTTTCGATGAATCGCGGGCGCTGTAAGATGCTATATAAAATATTTGTTGTTTGTACGTTGGGTAGAGTGGCTTGGAGAAAAGTACTATACAGACACCATAAGATTGTAAAAAATAATAGTGTTCGTATAAAATCGTTTAAAAATGATTGGTAGGTAGGTGTTTTTACTCCATCGGGAACATACAAATTCTAGAAATGAGAAATGATATAAGAGCTTTGTATCGCAGACAATTTGAATGGTAGACGTCAAACTCTCAGGTTAGCCTCTACTTCAGCGGCAGGAAGTACCGACGAACTGTTGCCAGAAGTATAAATTTAGTTAACGGACATTTGTGGTGGCAGGCTCAAAAGCGTGAAACTCTTTGCCTTCTGTCATAAGAAACAGTGCATCAAATACTTTATTTATGAAGAGATTAAAAACTTATCTATCCAAAAAATCATTTCCAAAATTTAAAATAACATTTTTTAATTTTAAAAATAAAGGTAATGTAGGACTATAAACATTTTATGTGTAAAGAGCTATATATATATATATATATATATATAAAACCAAGCTCAAAAAATATTTTCCATCATTCAAGTATTTTAGTACCCATTATTTTACTATGGATTTCGAGTTACTGAATCCTTCGAGGAATAATTAATTTTGATCAATATTCCGTGAAGCCGGTGAGATGGTGTGAGTGAGAGAACACCATAAATAAACGGGTCACCGTCGAATTTTTCTACTCATAACCTCCACTTTGCTTCCTACCAATGTTTATGCATTTCTCTCAATCCAAATTGTTCTCCACCCTCGGCGCTCGCAAATCAACGGAATGCTGGCTCGGCTGCTCCGCCGGCTGTCCTCCCCCAGGAGCGCTCCATCACCGTCCCTTCTCCTACCGCGGCCGAGGCCAGAACTGTGCTAAGCCTACGCAAGCGGGGATGCGACTGCTAAAAAGGTGCCCTACGATACGTACGAGGGAGAATTGTTTAAGTAATAATAGTACATTCCTCCATACTCATTATGATATCACGAATCCATGCGCTTAATATTGCAATAATTATATTAACAATTGATTCAATGTTAGTTTATGTATTAAGTATTCATTATTTATCATATATGGTGAATACTATATTCCAGGGAGATTTTATTTGAGCGCCATTTTGGTTTAGAAAATATTTGCCAATTTGTATTTAGTAATTGTAGAGTAATTGGTTACAATTTATTATGAAGTATCTAACGCCTCAAGAGTGTGTTAAATTTATTAAAATATGTTATCTAAATATTAATAGAAAAATTCTGTTATCGACATCGGTGATCGAATTGGGTCGATTGAGTCTGCAACACACGCGATTTTAATAGGACGGTGCCACTTCATAGAAAACTCGAGTTACGGTCAGTCGATATTACTTTTTTTTGACATTATGCGGCAAAATTTCACGCAAAATTTCAAGCGTAGCTCAGGCTGTGTATGTTGTGGAAGTATACTATTGAAATTACATATATTGTAGGCCCAATTGACCCAATTCGGCTACCAATAATTTTTCCAGCATGTGACGATAGCGATCACCATTTATGGTTACAGTATTGCCATTATTATTAAGATAAAATGTTTTAATGACTTCAAGTTATTTAGACGTTGGATATTTCATAATAAATTGTAATCAATTATTCTTTACGACTACCAAATACAAACTGATAAATATTTACAAAACCAAGATGGCAGCTAAACAAAATCGGCTTGGAACATAATATTCATCCTGTAGCAAGAATATTGACCAACCGATGCGTTTCTCCTAGACGCTTCTTAAATATGATCGGGCACCGGAATAGTCATTTAAATATTGTTAATATTAATTATCAATTGTGATTATGTTCGCTTTTGCCATAATTTTATTAATACCTTTATGACATTGTCGATCAAGAAATCAACTGTTGGCACTGTACACTGGGCACTGTAAAATTCTCCGAGAATAGACGCTATGTACCAATATACTGCGGTGAACAGAAGTTTATTCTGTCTGTGAAAGTCTGTTTGATCTCCGTGAGAACTCCCTGGCTGCTAGGATCCTGGCCAGACTTTGAGAGTTTAGAGAAGCCGCCGTCGTGTCGCACCGCCGATCACTAGTTAAGTATTAAATATTTTTTAGTGACTACTGCAAATATATTATTGCTTTGATCTTATCAAAACTGCACGTGTAAACTAAATATGCCTTGCGGCAGAGAGACATCTTGAAAAAGAGTCATAATTCATATGTCAAAAACTCACAATTTAACCAAAATACCATAATGTTGTGATAATATAAAAGCAAAATTTCATAATTAAAAGTTAATTACAAATTTGACAACAAGATATTATTCAAAAACTTAGTCGAATACGAGTACCTACTTCATTTCAATCAGCAGTCCAATGTCTCCAGATAATTTGTATTATTGTTCATACGTATATGTTTATGTACAATGCGTAAGTATATGCAGACTAGTTAAGATATTCATATTCTTATCCTGACATGTACATCTATCACTTCTTCCATGGCCATCTACGTTTAGACAGCTGACATTGTCATTCAAAATTTTGTTGAGATAAAACAATGAAAATATAATCAAATTGATCAAGGTAGACGTTTCCGTCATAAAAATAGAAACAACATTGTGGATAATTGAAATATTAAAAAATTTAAGCTTTAAAAAAATCCCCGAGCATATAAAAAATATATTTTTCATTTTATTTAAAGATTATTTAAAAAAAAAATTAATACAATTTATTTTAAAATAAATTCCCTTTGACTTATGGATGCTTTTTCTAAAGAAACTAAAAAAAAATATGTTGTATATGGAGATCCGGAAAAAGTGAATAGGGAAATTTTTACCTTTTTAATAAATCTAGTCATGAAACACATTCATACTTGATAATATAAATTGCTGAAAAAATGCAAATTTAATAAATTCTAAAAATGAGAGATTTAGAAATAAAACCGCCACTATCCAAATGACAAAAAACAGAGACTGACGTGTTTGAAAATGATTATCTGAAAGTAGGAGCAGTTTCACAATTGATAATTGCTCTTTAAAACATATTTGTATGTTTTAGAAGCATTTTATTAAAATCATATCAATTTTAAGATCCCCGCTCTTACTATAAAATCAGTTACAAATACATTTTTCTTTTATTTTAATTATATTTTTCAAATACCTGAATAGGGAAGATCTCAAATATAATAATAGATTTTCTTCAATATTTACAAAATTACTTTGTGGCAACTTATTGTATGAATAATAAGAAAAACACTTTTTAAAACCATTGGAATCGCCAAAAATCTTTTGGAAACAAATCGTTCTTTTGATTTAGAAATTATACATACAAATACTAAGAGTTCATAGTTATGAATTTTGAAATTTTAGAAATAAAAAAAATGTTAATTGCAAATTAAATATTATAAATAACCAAATGCTTTTTTGCAAATAGTCACCTTTTAAATTTGTTTTCATAGTAGTTTCTAATTAGTTACCCACCAATTATACTTTCATAGGTATTGTTTTTATCTACGCTTGTATTTTTAATTTTTGTATACATTGTTTCCTGAAGAAGATACCGTAGGTATCGAAACATGATGGATCAATTGATGGTGGTTTTAAACAAATCAATTGTTTTTCTTATTATTTAAATGATATTTTACCTAACAATTAAATCAAACCAGCAGTGTTTCACCAAAGGGTCAATAGAGTCTATATTGACTTAAGAAAGGAAAAGAAAACAACGGTTTCTAGAAGGTGTACAGGGGGCAGGTACCTCTTTCCGACACGGATATTGCCAGGGCAAATATTAGCCCTAGCCAACACATAAAGGGGTTGTTTGGAGCGGTTCTTAAAACCCTTTTCATACATCAAGTGTTAAGGGTGAATGTGTCGTAAGAAAATACACAGTGTAATGAATGTGAAGGATTTGTACTGAAACGCCACGAGAATTATTAAACTGAGTCCGCCAGATGTTTATAGCTTTTGGTACTTTTTTATTCCTTTATAAAATTGAGATCATATTCAAAATGATGATTTAATAGTTACATAATTTTTAAAAGAATCTATTATTCCAGATTTATGAAATTAATTATTTATAAAGATATAAAACATCTCAGAACGTTAAACGGTTATTGACATTTAAATACATATAAATACTCCTATTCTGCTTATTTATTTAATTTCCAAAATATCATGTCATCACTATTACATGTATTTTTGAATGTTTATTATCATTTATCTTTAAAAAAAGAAAGTTAGAATTTGTAATTTGAATTTATTATAATCAGTAATACTATAATCCAGTCTTGGATGTCTGCAGGATTTATCACAATTTTCTTATATTTATAGCATTTCTCCTCCGGTTGATCGCTCTTAGTGCATGTCTTGTCAGTATTAGTCTGCAATCGTACTATAAAGAAATATCAGTTTTAGTCTGCTACCGCACCACCAAGCCATCTCAGCTTCAGCCTGCTTCTCACCATCAAACCATCTCAGCTTCAGCTTACTACCACACCATCAAGCCATCTTAGCTTCAGCCTGCTACCGCACCTTCAAGCCATCTCAGCTTCAGGCTGCTACCGTACCACCAAGCCATCTCAGCTTCAGCCTGCTATCGCACTTTCAAGTTATTTCAGCTTCAGGCTGCTACCGCACCATCAAGCCATCTTAGCTTCAGCCTGCTACCACACCTTCAAGTCATCTCAACTTCAGGCCGCTTCCGCATCATCAAGCTATCTCTGCTTCAGTTTGCTACTGCATCTTCAAGTCATCTCAGCTTCAGGCCGCTACCGCATCATCAAACTATCTTAGCTTCAGCCTGCTACTGTATCATTAAGTGCCCCATCTAGCATAGTCTTCCAATTTTAATTGTTTGATCATACGTATAGTAGAGTTCCGCATTATATCTTTGTCTCCAGACACCAATAATCATTTATGGGGCCGTGAATTCCATGAAGAATTTTTCATTCAAAAATATTTTGTTTCCTTTCATCGTATTTAGTTAGAGTCCAAGTTTCCGATACGTACATGAATATGAAACATACGAATGAAACTGAATCTATAATTTTGATATATACGATCATAGTTAACGGAAAATTATTTCCCAGTAATGTCTAGTATACGTATTTCCAATCAATCGAGCGTTTTAAGAAGTGCTTCACATAAGCACAATTCAAATCATTATAAAAGGTTTATTATTTTATGCGTTTTCTAATAATATATATAGTAAAATTAACATAAACTATTGTATACATTACGTTGGTATTTTTAAATGTATTTATTTATTTTCAGCCTATCCCGAATCGTTTTGAAAATTATTTACTCTCGTTTCGACTCGTCATAATTACATATTTTTTTATTTTATTATAGCCAGTCATTATTAACATTATCATAATAATACCATCATTGGTTGGCTTCGGTATCATCGTACCAGAGCCATACCTGTACAATTTGATGTGAGACTCGTTATCACATTAACTTCAGAAGGCAGTCAGAAAGTAGCTATAGAAATCATACACCCCCAAAAGAGGAGGGTAGACGTCACATATATGTGTTGCTGTCGCAGAACTTGGTCACAGTCCGGCAGAAATTCACCATGTCCAGGTTAGGTAGTAGAATGCTCCGTTAGGTCTCTCTAGCCACTGTTCTTCCCGGCATCGTCCATCCTAGCGACTCCCAGCAAGAAACCCACACCCTAATAAATTCCTGGAAATTATTTATTCTTTATTTCATAATTTCAAATTATTTAATTTCTTAATAAGTCATCGTTGGGGGGGTCCGATGACCTATTTCTTGTAATCCCGCAATTATGATCATCTCACGTGCATCATTCATAATCACCCAGTCCCGGAAGATGTGCTCCGGCGTATGCCTTACCTGAGCGCAAACACACCACGGTTCACGGACAAGTCCTAAGTCGAAGAGTTTACTTAAGTAATGTAAAATATATTTATACTTACTAGGTAGCATGTGTGAAAAATATTTTATAAGTCAGGTTATTTATGCTATTGTATTGAATATGCCAAGCACATGTAAAGCTTGTTATAAGATACACGTATACATAATATATATGAATAGTTTTTTTTTAATTCTTGTGAATGCCAGTAGTATCTCTTTACAAAAAATTCTTTGAATGCCATTCAAAGATATTCTTTGAATGGCGTTTAAAAATCACTACGTATCCAATTATTATCTAACCCATTCCATCTATATGGCACCATTCGACTAGTCTATTGAAAATGTTATAATTGTAATTATAATATTGTAGGTTCTTTTTATGTAAAAAAAAATATTTTTTGTCACTCAATTTCAAAATGATGCTTTTTAGCAAATACTTTTATTCACCATATATCTTAATTTATATTATATTATATAATTATATTTTTATGTTATTCCAAAACTGGTTGACATAAAAAAAAAACGGGATTGTTATTTACGTAAAAATAAAATGTTATTTTAGTTTTGTCATTTATCATTTAATACTAATAATATGATTTTCTCTAATCTTCAATGAATTTATTAAAGTTGAGCGAAAGAAGAATTATTCTTGATCTAGTATATATATTTAAAATTTTGCTTCATGAAATTTATAGTCCTGATTTATTGCGGCTAATAAACTTTCACGTAATTGTCTTAATATTAGTTATTTTATCATATTACTATAACAATAATTCTCCATTACACAGAATTTAAAACTATTTAAACTATAACGTGTACGCAGAAGTTATGTACATATAATATTACCGAAATACAAAAAATAGATATTTGTTTAAGAACTACCAATATAAGTTGCACGATCTTACACTGTTATTTTTTCATAGATATTTTAGTGTGATGTAAAGAATTTACAACCTTTTTATTTTTCCTCCCTGTCTTCTTTATTTTTTTTTTTTTACTTTTAGATTAAGGTTATTATTTTAGATTAAGGTTTTTATAATTTGTTGTTAATGGTACACCGTACCGTATATATATATATATATATATATACTAAGTTAAATAAATATGTTCGTGATTCTATCATCCTATTAAAATGATTTCAACGAAGTTTGCTCGTGGTCCATTAAATCTTTCTAGAAAGCTTTGGTAATTACCTGATTGATTTTTATTACATTTGTTGACTGAAAAATATTTATAACAGGACTGGAATCCATTGAAATTTATTAAAATTTCAAAATTTGTAGCATAACATTCGAACCTGCTATCTAATATGATTCAAATAGTATAAACACAATTTTTAAAAACATGTTTAAAGTATACGAGGTTGCGATACATACGTCAATGTTAAATATAAATTGAAGACAAGATTGTTAAGTATATTATAATTTTTCATATCTTGTTCATTTTCTCATTATTAATTTTTAATTTGATTTGTTTGCAATATTTATTTGATTTCATTTCATTATAGTATGTACTAAAAATGATGTAATAGGTCTTTGTACCGTAAATAAATAAATACGTTATTATGCCGGTAGATAGATAATTCAATAAATAAATACATCGTTTAAATCACAAGTCTAGAATGACATTTTATAATTTCATAAAAATATTTCAATTACAGTAATGATATCGAGATTTTTTTTGTACTGGTTTGGTACAATGAATGTACACACGTACATTGAATTTCAGTATAAATCCATTGGAAAAATTAGGCTACCTTTTTTGTGGTTGGATTAGGGGAAATGAAAGAATTACTAGATAATTCTGGAAATAAATATTATGCGAATATGTGAAATGTTTTTTTTTAACAGGAATTTATTTTAAAGAGACAGCTATGACACCCACCTACAGTAGTAAAATACCTGAGACAGCAACAACGTAGATTATTTCATCTTTTAGTGTTCATAACCAAACCGCCTATGGTTATACCCAATCGCAAGTGCAATAACATTATTGAGCCTCATCGCTTCGAACAGATAGATACTGACATATTCTATTTTGATAATTAGCTGAGGGTTAACTTAAGGTTTTGATACAAGGTGTCCCAAAAGTATTTTTCATAATAAAAATTCTGTAATAAAATAATGGATGGGTTTAAAATTTTTTTATTTAACCGTTTTAGTGCTAAGCAATTTTCGATACAAACGATCGCAGCGCTTTTGCGCCGCGTAGCATTCTAACGGTTAAGTACAGTCCCCGGGAATTTATTTCTTAAAAATGATGTTTTCTAAATGTGATTCGTTATTTCACTGGCACTCTACAAAACGGGAGGCAAAATTTCTGAGAACTGCTCGGCACGTATTCTCCGTGATTGCTGCCATTTCTTCTCAGATATTTTCGGAGGATTGTTACTGTAAACCTTTGATTTAAGGTAGTCTCACAGGAAAAAGTCCATTGGTGTCAAGTCGTGGCCACGTGGAGGCCAGTTTATGTCAACTCGTCGGGATATTAATTTTCCAGGGAAAATTTCACGAACAACTGGTAAGGACATGTTCCATAGCAACTGGATTCCCAAGAACGAGGCTAGCGATCAATATACCCCCACCCCTCCACTCTCGATTGTTGCGTCGGTGCAGCGAATGAATCAAAATGAGAAATACTTTTGGGACACACTATATGTTGAAGGTTTAACCATAAGTTAAGGTGTATTTTTAGACATATTAATTTAGTGTATATTTATTCGGTTTTTTTATATACTTTCCAGAGTTCTTGTATAATATTAGCTATGTATTTATGTTGTGAAGAACTTAAATAGTTAAGTTCAAAATATGTTAATCTTACCGATGATATATACGTATATCGATATAATATTATCATATTAATTTTAACATAAACTAGTATTCATCGAAAGATATAGATTATAAAATATATACAGGATGTAACAGACCTACTCCACAATACTTTATGGGTGGATACCTGACTAAATTATGAGTTGAAAATATTCAAAGAATGTGTGCTTAATCTCAACCGTGTCAGAGATATAAGCATTTCAAAAAAATCGTAAATATTCGATTATTTAAATTAATTGATTCCAAATTATATATTGTATACACAAAATTGAATTTCGAGCGACCAGACTATTTTTTGTTACATGATTTAGGGCCTGAAATAAAGATTAAACTAATAACGAATAAATTTCGTAAATATTTATTTCAAAGAACACAAACTTAAAGGCTTAACATGATTTTGTAAAAAAATTAAACAATTATATTATCCGTAACGGTGCAGAATTTGCACATATTCCTTAATCATTTTCTACTCGTAATTTAGTCATGTATCTAACCATACAATATTGTGGACTAGGTATGTTATATTCTGTATATCAGATTCAACATTTAGATGCTCCAAAATAATCATAACACAAAGATGAGTATGAGGTTATTACAAACATTTGATGACAACTCGAATACCGCAAAAATACGTCAATAATGGGAATTTGTATATGCCACATATTTGACAGATTAGAAGTTTAATGTATCAAATTTTTTTATTTGCAATGAATTTTTGGTATTATTACATATTGCTTTTTTACATATTTTTTGAAAGATCTTATACATATAACAGAGAACTGTCTACCAGTAAATAAATGAAATAAACTTTTAAAAAGTAAATAATCGAAATAAAGTGAGATATTTAATTCCATTATCGGTTATCTAATTGTGCTGTGTTTTTTTCTTTAAAACAGATTACAGAAGTACAAGAAAGTGCTGTAGATGCTATTCTTCGTGATTACTCTCGCGGCACATGGTATTAACATTTATAGGCATATTCTTAGCCATTTCCTTATATCCGCATTAAGAAGGCTTTAAAATGTTACAATCAATAGTAATTTTCTTAACAATGTAATTAGAGTCTTAACGTATGGCAATTTCAAAAGATGTGATAGTTAATGGAATGAATATCGCACTGCCTGTTTCATTATTGTACTAACTGCGCTATTAGCGCGGGCTATGTTGGAATGAAATCCAAACAATGCTGCCATTACCCACAAGTTACAAGAAAATGTAACCTTATTGAATCATTAATATCCTTTTTAAAGTATTAGTATTAAGGTTTTAATTTAACATACACACTAATAACATGCAATAATACATAAAATATATAATGACGGCGCATGGAGAAAAAGTATTATAAAATTCAAAATAAGAATTTACAGCCACAAGGAATTTAAAAAAAAAAATCCTTGTAAATTACTGCCAAATAAGGGTAATAGTGTTAATGAATACATTTTTCTAAAAATAGTCAAATTAAAATACAGTGTAATTTCGCTAGCGTACATAATTCATTCCAGGAGGCTATTTCAATGGAAATTTATACGAATGGCGAATCAAATTTTCCACAAAGAAAGTTTATTTAAACTTTTATTATTTAATGTAAGTTATTTATTTATTTTATTTTATTAATTTATTTATTTTATTTAAGTTTATTTTATTGTTTAGAGTGGCCAGGTGCGAGACACGAGTTCAATTTTAAGAATTACAATGAGTTATTTTTTTTAATTCAATTGACGTTTTCACTGCTTTTCTCTGGGATTTGGTTGAATCTCTAATATTTTTGTTCGAAAGATTATGTATGTATAAAAATAACCAAAAAAAAAATAACACGCATTTGACTTAGCGAACGATAGTCAAACGAACGAGAGTCAATGAGACTGACTCGGAACAAGTGGTACGAATTCCGGGCAAACATACGAATGCCGAGTCGAATTTTATTCGAAAAAGTAGGACAAAACCGAGTCAGAACGAATAACGGGGTTTCACTTTCTCAATAGTTTTCCAATGTATTTTCAAATGATTCCAAAGTCGCGACTCCTTAAGACATTCTTTAGTTTGTTTTGCGGTCGAGTTGAGCAGTGATTATCATTAGCATTCTGCACTGCACAATATAAAATATAAAAACTTAATATAAAACACAAATGATGATTATTACAATAAGGTAGTTAGTAAAAGTGTCAAAGCGATCATCGCTCATGTACTTGTAGTAGTAGATTATGTAGTCTAGCTGCACGTAGAGTACTCAGAGTATTGTAGTAAACATTTTCCTTGCGTTGTTTTGTTCAGTATTTTAAATCAGTCATTTATTTTGTACATTTTTATGAACACCCGAGGATAATTGCAAGTACGCAAGTATCCTATCTAATCCCGTCGTGCAATGTTTGAACCGAGTAGTGCTATTGGTTTGGAACTTTGACCCATATTAGCCTGTAGGTGTGAGTACAGAGATAATACACAACCGCATCTTGTCGTAGTTATACCCATAATGAATATGGCTCTGGCTGAAATGTTCTTATCCAAATTTTTATCGGCACTATTTCAATCCTTGTTCTTAGATATGTGAAAATAAAACACTTATTTTTTTATTCTACTCGCTTAATTTACTCAAGACGCATTTCGCCTTAAGTAAGACCACTATTAATCTAAAAATTTAACTTTACAACTTGTTAATCCTTTGCTATCTATATATAGTGGAGGACAGCTTTACAATTTTAATTGCATGGTATGAAAAAAAAACAATATTATTAATTGGAATTCTGAGGATTTCCATAAATTTTTAAATGTTTCTAATTATTATTAATAACCATTCTGTTTCAACACTAATGTTATTTTAATGTCATGTCTCATATATAGAAAAGGACAGATATATAATTTACAACATAAGAAGACAATACGGCAAGACATATGTTTTTGGTATTCTGGAATTTATATAATTTTTGCATGATTCTAGGTAATAATTATGTTAATAAGAATAATCTTTTTAAATTAATGTAGCAATGTCGAATTGGTGATCTTGTTCCATATCCTTGGTGGATCTGTAACAGAAGTAGTTATTTTTTTAAGATGGAGTCTGTGGAGGAGGCGAATACTTAGTTAAAACAGAAATATCTCGGTCAATCACCAGTGAGCAACATTATAAAATTTTCACCCCATTATCATACAGCCATGAGAAATGATACGAGTACAACTACATCCCTTGTTATCCAACGGAAGTTTGTATTGTACAGAAACTAGTGGAAAACCCACGAGACTCGAGCTCGTTTCTCGCATATCTCAAACTAAATGTGTCTACATAATATGGAGACTTGATCTATCTACATGTATTAATCATATATATCCTTGACCGGGTCACTATCTGCGAAAGTTTCTCGATAATTGTGATCGAAATAAATTAATAGTGAAATCTTCTTAATATTTTGTCGTGTTGTTGTCAATACTAAACTCAACATTTTATTTTATTTTTTGGTGAAAAAAATCACGATTAAGATTGACATTCATTGCTAACTAAAAATATAGTAAGAATATTCTGAATGAAATTGAAAACGACAACAGTAGTTGAATAATATTACAATAGACATTTTCAATCGCTGAAGTGTGATAGAGTTCAAATAAAATTATCACTAGCAGAAAGTAACAAGCTAGGCCGATGCTAGATGATTTCATGGACAGAATTTCCGTAAAACCACAAGACTGGTAAATTAATAGATATGATACCAATGGTATATATAGGAAGGGGGTTTGAAACATTGTGAACACATATATCCAACGAAACATAAATCTTTTTAAAATTAGCAATATTAACTTGGTGGTTAAGATTCATATTTTTTATTTATTATCTTAGTTTTATTAACCACAATTGAGTTTAAAAAACATCTACCGGTTTCGGAAAACACTTTTCCTTCTTCAGGATGTCATAACTAACTAAAAATATAGTATTGTTTCTTCACCAGAATCTATTTTTAAATTTTTTAAAAAACAACAATTATTTAAAAAAATAAATTTAGTACCTAACTCAAATTACTGCTCAATACAAATTTAGTCGAATAATTTTTAGGAAAAAATTTTAGAATAGGACTCGTAGTTAAATTTAGTTGGCTGTTTAGAATTTCCTGATTACTTTTACATGCTTTATTTATCTCCAACGATTCCAAATTATTTAATTTGTGACCGTTTATATGCAAAATTGACAATCCCAATTTTTTATCAAAACCATGACTATTTTCTATCAAATGATTAGCAAATTCTGAAAACCCACTATTCTGAAACTGTTTTCTGAAACCGGTAGATGTTTTTTAAACTCAATTGTGGTTAATAAAACTAAGATAATAAATAAAAAATATAAACATAAATCCGATAGATTATGACACATTTATGCAACAGTAACAGTAACAGTATTACTACTATATATACTATACTCTATATCTAGTATACTCTTTGAAAATTAAATCTTTGTGTAAACTTGACTTATGTTTTATATTCATGTCAGCGTTTAAATCTTCGTGGCACCAAAATGATCACATGGGTGCCACCAAAAGTAATATTTTGAGTCAAAGAATTTGCGTTAGTTTGTGTTTATTCATTTGGTGGTCTCTGCGTAAAACCTTTTTTCAATATTAAATTTTTCAATATTAAAATTATAATTTATCAAAAAAATGTTCTACCATTGTACATTTTGACGCGATACATGCACACATCAGCCGGCGATTGTATTATCTCCTGATAAAACCCTGTACCGCCTGCGCCAATTTGTTATGACTTGTCGGCTCTGATGATAATCTGACAGATGCGACCTTTGTTGGGGTTGGATGTGGTGATGAACATAATACGATGTTTGTACAATATGATAATTTACAGCATTTATTTTCGACTGACAATATTATAAATTATCTTAGATCTATATACGGAGAGTGACGCGGAGCGAAAGGAGGTCGAGCTCGGTAGTCAGTCCTTACATTCTCCCCTGACAGGCATCTTCATGTACACTGCACACACATATACATGTTTGACCAGAACGCGCATGTGTCTGTCACTCGATCATCAATCCACATACATTACAATAACCGATAGATTATTTTTGGGGATAGATTTTTTAATAGCACAAACCGCTTTATTTATCTCGTATCTATATATACAGAATGAAAATATTTTTTTTAGGTAAATTTATCAATATTATGAAGTAGTTCCGGTTTTTAAAACATAGTTTCATGATATTTTTAATACAAATTAAATGTATCAGTTAGAAATATGTACATATTAAATCAATTTATCAAAAACATATTTTGTTGCCACCGGGATATATGACAAACGATACGATCGCACTTTCTAGTTAATCTTACTTTCTTTATAGTTAATCCATTTTATTACGACCGCTTCTAAGAGATGTGTCGAAATCACCCTAATAGCAACTTCTCGCCACTTTAATTTATATATTGATAATTTAACAGAAAACCAAGGCTGAATAATTAAATACACATTACACATCGCACTACTGCACTCGACAAAACAAATCTCAATACTGATCCGCCAGTTTTCGGACATGCAGGAGCTATATTTTGTCTCTTGTCTGTCTGGTCGACCTCTTTTATCTGTTTAAGTGTCGACCGAGTGCATCGGTTTCTTTAATGAAAGCGTTATCTCTATACATCTCTTTCTAGGAATGACCCCTTCGGAACACCCCAACTGTTCTGCGATTACTCATTGTGTAGCCGTTAGTCTATGATTGTAACAATATTTCATTTTTATATATTTAGAATTCGAAATTCGCTATGAAATTTTCGGAATGCTCAATTATATTTATGAGAACGAATTTCGGAATTCTTAAAATTTAGAAATTTTGTGTGCAATCCCTAAACAAAATATAAGTGCAAAATTTGTAGAAAATATATTCTATTGCTGTAGCGAAATGGTAATAGGAAGAGGTACAGGTTTGAATTCCGGTAGTAACTAGATATTTAATCGATAAATAGATTTTTTTCTGTATATATTTCTGGTTGATTAATTTAATTTGTGTTAAAATACCATAAAATTATGTTCTGAAAAATGCATCTTCACAACAAAATGTGTTCTTAAAATAAAGATATACTGGTGTATTTGTTTGTAAAATTGCTTACTCCTCTATAATATGCAACGATATTTTCCAGAATGTTAATTAATAAGAAATATTATTGCTGATTAAATATCTCGACACCGAATATCGTCAATTAATACCTTTGAGGATATAAATGATGAAGATATATGTAGCCAACCCTCGTGTGAAATGATTTAATGCTCGCGCCGATAAACCATAATTTTGAAGGGAAATTCATCTACGTACCGAGTGACCTATCTTACATAAATCACTCGCGTGTATCTACCGTACCTTGCATCTAAACAACGAGAAACTTAAATTTAAATACGGCAGGAGATGTTCAAGGAGGGAAAAATTTTAAACGAAGAAGTGAAATCTTAATATTCCAAAGAATTGATCGTCGGAGTTTTCGGCGTGATGGAAATGAAATTGAAAAATGAACTGAAATAAACGTTTTATGTGACAGAAAGTGTTCGCTAAGTCGAATCTATAAAGTCAGTATTAACGGTAATTTAATGAAGAGTTATTCCACTTTACCTTTCTACTCGGAGGCGTGAGGTAATCTACTTTAACAGTTCTAATTTAGCACAGTTTACTGCCTTTAGGTAAGTTCTCAACAGGCGGGATTAGTGGAGTTTCACTGATATTGATGAAAGTCGTAAATTCCAAGCTGGTTACTACACTTTTCCTTATTACGAGTTTTACACATATTATTTAGATATAAATTTTTTAAAGATTGTTTAATGTGATTTTTTACCATTGTTTGGAAAAATCCCCTTAAATATATTTTGACAATTCTTACGTATTACACAAATTTTCATCTTCCATCATTGTAATAATTTGACAAATGGTATTGCTTATTTCACGAGATTGAGAAAATATAAAAAAAATAAACATATAATATAAAAAAGGTGTATATTATTAATAAAACTACTATAGTGATTCGAAAGTCACATATTTAAATCCCGCGCTAAAAGGTGTCTTAAAATTAAGTTTAGTCCAAAATAAATCTTAAGTTAAAAGAGAAAAAAAATCCCCTCAAACTTGTTGATGTTGGATTTACAAACTAGTAAATGAATAAACATGATATAAAGCGTATATATAAAAGAGGGATTTGGAACATTATTTGAGGGACAAGGGGCAGTCTATATACATTTATCTAACGAAACATAAATCAGATAGACTATGTCACATTTATGCAACAGTAAAAATATTTACTCTTCGAAAATTAAATCTTTGTCTAAACAAGACGAATTTCTTACATAAATGCGTATTATATTGTCAGCGTTTAAATTGAGTCATATTTTTTAAAAAAAAGTTCTGCAACTCTTTGATTGCAGGAGTGACACCAAAGTGATCACGTGGGTGCCACCAAGTTGAAAATTTTGGGACAGGGAGTTAGTTCCATGTCTATTTATTTGGGGATCTGAGCGTTGGATTACATTTAACAAAATCACAAACTTATTTATAAATCTTAGAAAAAAGTTACAATGATTAATTGTTACATAAAAATTTTAAAAACTTTTAAAAATGTATAGAAGAATGACGTTATGATATTTTAGAGACGAAACGGACACGCAAGGGAAGAATTTTTAAATGTATGTGAAACGTTATCGGTCAGTTGCGGAAACAAGTGTCATAATTTTATTTTTCAATATTTTAAATAGTAGAAAAGACAATAACCACTTCTTTGGTGACAGCTCTAAGATCTGCAGAATGCTGAGAAAAATGGAGGTAGGTGAGAGTTTAAGGATTCAGGAAGCACGACAGATCGCGATCCTCAGTCACGAGGGACCGACGTGGATGATGAAATAAAAGTTTGTTTTTATTACAATATAAAGAATTAGCATAATTAACTTAGATGTGTTTTAAATTACTATTGTTATCGACTTATTACAATATTAAACTCTTCTTCTTTCATATTAACATCTGCGTTCTTATCGGTGCAATGCTCACAACTGTCTGTCCTGAACCCCACCCAGAATACCCCAGAACCCCACTTTTATTTGAAAATGGTGAAAAATTTTGTCTGGATATTTCTCTCTATCTTCTTCCCTCAATTTAAATACTTGACTTAAATAACCTTAATGAAGGAAGAAAAATTGCACCAAAAATGTCTGGTGTTCAACAATAATAAAGTGATTATATACAAAGCTATTTTACATGAATTAAAATATCTAACCACAAAGTATTTTTTTTAAACATTATAAATGTAATATAAAATCTAATAATCTAATAAAAATACGTATTTTCTTGTTTAAATTATCAAATATGTTTTCGTATTCTTATTTCACTTAATTTAATACAGTCTTAACACAGTGACGCTCGGATAAGTTGAAAAAAAAATAGCATTCAATAATAATGTACAAAAAACATGAAAGCGTAATAATACACATGGAGTTTTATGGAGTTGATAAGAGTATGTTTTACTCGGCAGCCATTTCCATAATGGCCGAATGGAATGACCATTTTAGCCGCACGTTCAAACTTAAAGGGTAAAAAGTAAGGTCTTCCTACAAACCGTGAGTCGAGGTATTATTTGTGCCTCAATATTCCTGGATGAAAAGCGGATTATGCTATCGTGGAATTTTACACCCCAGTAAGTCAACAAGTGGTTACATCCTCCCCTAACCAGCATCTATCTGCGCAGATGTTATCAAGCTATATCAATATTTTTAATCTACATCCCGTTCCTTATCTATCTGATCGAAATTAATTATTCATAGTATTTTTCAAATTTAAAGTGTTTAGTGGGGATGAATAATCGACAAATAATCCGATGGCTCGGAAAATATCAGAATTTTAATAACATTTACATAATTTACATATACATAATATTACATATATATACATACATAATAATAATTTACACAATATAAAGAAACGACAGTGACTGGAGTCATGATATAATCATAATCATAATCAGAAAAATAATATTATTTTTTATTATTAAGGAGAACACATTCTTATTGTGAAGTTGTAATTATTCAGAACATAGGTCTGCAATATTTTAAATACTAGTTAAATGTGTTAATCAAAAAAATATACATATAAAATTAATTTTATCGATAAATATTGTTGTTGCTACCGGAATTCGAACCTGGATCTCTTCTAATCCGGGGGACTTGCATTATCCGATTTCGCTATACCAACACAGTGGACGACAAATTTTCGAACATGGGTAATACGTCTATCGTTCCATTATTTGAAAGCCATCTAATTTGTGTAATTGTAATAAATTTAATAAATTTAATAAAAATGAACTGTTAATACTGGCGTCTCCTATCGGTTTACTCAAAGGTATTTGAGATTTTAAAAACAAAGTAGATGACTTTCAAATAATGGAAGAATAGATATATTAATTTTAAAATTGTAACATATAGGTTCAAAAATTTGTCGTCAATTCACTGTCGTCAATTCCCCAGATTGGAACAGATCCAAGTTCGAATCCCGGTAGCAACAAAATATTTTTCGATGAAATTGATTTTATATGTATATCTTTCTAATTAATACATTAATTTGTGTTTATAATATCACAGACCTATGTTCTGAATAATTATAACTTCACAATAAGAATGTGTTCTTAATAATAAAGAAATAATATTATTTTTCTGATTACGATTATATTTTATAGTGATGTTCCAATTTCAGAACAATAATTATTACATATGTATATTTTTTAATGAAAAGTAAAAATGTTAGAACACAGTTCTATAATATTTTAAACAAATTAAATGAATCAATTATAAAAATATACAGAAATAATCTATTTATAGCTTTTCATTAGATGTAATATAGTCATTAGTCAAAAAACTACAAATAAATTTTTAATTCATCAAAAATTCTTGAGAAATTTAGCATTCTTCCAGCAAGAGAAAGTTGGGCATTAGAGTTCCAGTTGTAACTAATTATTTATTAGATACTGTTACGTACTCGACTTCTTAGTACGTCTTTAGTGAACACGTAGTAATGTGAAGGTCCAAGATATAGATTTTGTAACAATTAATCTTTTATTACAATAAGCTACAATTTAGTACAATGTATATCACTAGTATAGGTCATTTATTAAGTCGATGAACCGCAGATAAAAGAGACGCGCGCTCTCCTGCACGCAGTCTTCATAGTCACACATACCCGCACCGTCGGTGCGGCACACATACACACACCACCTCACCATTCCAAGGACATCACAGATATATAATTTTTTTATGTACATCTTTAAAATTAATTCATATAACTTATCTAAACATTTGGATATAATATGTTAGACAACGAATAGTTCACTCGCTTTGGGAAATAGTATAAATAGTTTTAAATATAATTCTTTATTTTATAACCTAATGTACGAAATATTTTAGAAGCCATTGATATATTATTACTAACATTTCTATGTACGTATCATGTATACGCTCCAAGATATTGAGTATTTTTAGAGGCGAAGTAAGAGGAGACTAGCGTGAATTTTTTGTTGAATACTTACTTACCACTGTTTTTATGTCTGTTTGGGTTAATGATCTACATTTGTTTTGTAAAGTTTTTATTTGGATCTTGGGGGAAGTAAATTTATAAAAAAAGTATAACTCGAAAATATTTGCATTATATCGCGTAGCCATCGCCTGAAAATTATTCGCATTTTTAAGACTATTCATGGTTAAAGCACAGGGACTACATAGGAGTGAAAAAGTGTACCTAGAGTTATAATTGCAAGGGCACTTTAAATTCTGTCGTTTATAGCTATTGAACTGATGTTATGTAGATACTAACAGATAAAAGATGACAACGACATGAAAAGATGACATTGTATTTTTTGTTTTGCTTTAAATAACTCCGCAACTCACCTTTGTACAACTTATTCGATGTCGCGACTGACTCCATCTTTGACTTTGACGGCAATGCAATTTTACACTTCGTTTGATGCCTTCGAAAGACGTGTCTGTTTGTTAGTGTTATCACTTAAAATATGCTTTCTTGAATAATATATTTTAATTGAATGAAAATTTTCATTGTTTCGTCGTCAAATAGAAAACATTTTAGTGCAATCCTGAAAGAAAAATATATTTTAAAATTTTTTATTTTTTTATTTCTCTCTTTAAAAGAAAACTTCTTACGTATGTGTCTTAATATTTTATGGCAAATTCAGATATCCTATCCTATCTTCATTCCATAAATTTAATATTTAAACAAGTATAATAAATCAGATTTTTATTTTTAATATTTGAAACAATAACTTTGTTACCGTTTCTTTTTATCTTTGACATCATCATTTCGGTTCATCACAATTCGTCTACCATCAAGCTATCTCAGCTTTAACCCTACCCACTCTCTTGCACCCTAGCGGTACACTAAACAACTTTAAAGGCTCCAGCCAGCGAAATCTTACAATTATAATTCATTTGACCATATTGAGTCTCGAATTAAATCTTTATCTCCAAACATCATTGTCAATTATGTATTATTAAATGTGAATATAAATCCTAGAGTGAAATTATCTCAATAATGTATTGAAATAATAAGTTTTGTTTGAAGTCTTTAGATTGTAAAGATTCCTGGATGAGACTTTGCTCTTGCGTTTTGGAGATTTGGTTAGCAGTGAAACAGTAGGAAAACGAGATTGTTATTGTTATTTTAATTATTTTAATCATTTAATATTTCTGATTATTTAATTTTGTAACTTGGATATTATTATATTGGATTGAGATTAATTGTTTGATATATTATTTTGATTTCACTGTTAGATAAGATGGATGAGCCTGTCTCCTTTAGCACAGACCTCGGTCTAGTTATGGAGGTAGGAAATATCTTTTACATTATATACTTATATTTTTGTATTAAATAGGGCAAATAAATAAGTCTTTTGAGGCAAAGTCCTGACAATGGCACGTGCCGAAATGTCAGTCTAGGTTTCCTCAAGCACCTACAAAAACGTGATCTAGCATAGAAGACACCGGTTTCAAATATATATATTTACAATATGTGTTGTATTTTTATTTGTTATTATTATTTTATTAACCACTTAATTGAGTTTCGAAACCGGTAGATGTATTTAAACTCAATTAAGTGGTAAATAAAACAAAGATAACAAATAAAAATACGAATTTTAACCACAAAGTTAATATTGCTAATTTTAAAAGTATTTATATGTGTTGTACCTATAACTGTTAACTGTACATATTATAGGTTCATAATAAAACGTGGAATCGTTTAAAAATATATCTATCGACTTCGACTTACAATCCGACTCTGACTCTGTTTAAAATACCATATATCGACGACTCCGACTCCACAGCCCTTACCTGTCACGTAATATGTCCATAAAATGTAAATAAATTATTTTGTTAGGGTAAAATAAGGTGGACTTATTAGTTTTACAATCTTTGTATTGAATTCAATATGCACGTTGTGCAATTCAAAGTAAAATAAAATTCCATAAAAATATCGGCACAGAGTTGTTGGTTTGATACCGCTGCAAACTAGAACTGTGCTCCCGACTATGTATCGCTCGCTACGATGAACTTCTTGGGATGAATGGAATATCAGTTTTCAACATGTGATCGGGGCTTAAATGGAATATTTGACTTCCCATGTCTGCGTTGATCTTCCGTACAAAGGGATCACGATCAAAACGTCCTCGTCCGTGAACGATAAAAAACGGACGACCGTATTATTATGATATTGTACATAATATACAGCACAATGTGCATTTAAGCCGTATGCCATGTTTCTGAAAATTTTGTGCGGAACGCGAACTATATGAGTTTAAGCTGTCCGGCGAGAGCCCGCACCGTTGTGCCGCAACATCATTTAACAGTGAGATTCAATTTCAGAAAATTTCATATTTGTTTATTTGAAGAAAGACATGAAAAACTGTTAGGAGTTGGAAAATCAATATATGTATTTTTTCCCTTCGCTTTAAGCTTAATTACACATAAAATATTAATCAATTTCACAGCAGCGACGACTGGTATTTGTTGAATCTTAATACAAAAGGCGGCACGAAAAAGCAACTAACACCGGTTAATAATTAATAACATCAAAAAGGGCTAAGTTTGATTATAGTTTGATACAATATGTAAAAGCTTATGAGAAGAAAAATCTACTAAAAAAAATGGAAAAACCTGACTTTGGAACTGATATCTTCGTGTAGTAAACCGTGAAGTATTTCTGTGATATTTAATAGCTCCAAAATGCAATGCTTCATTAATTGATATGGTAGTTTTAAAATAAATCGAATTACATGCAATAGAATATTATTTTTATAATGAATATTGTTTTGAAAAGTGCAATCCCTCTCATAAACAGGCGTAAATAACAAATCAAACAACAATCAAAGCACGTACAGTCGTGATAAAAATAATACTCTTAAAATATTGTAGTTAAATATTTTAATCAAATTTATAAAACTTAATTTGTATTTGACCGCATGAGTATTCAAAATTATTATTTAGAATTATTGGAATAATTTCAGATCATTGTGGTTATCTCCCATATCTTTCATTACACCAATTTAATATTTTATACAACCAGGTACTAGAATTTTAGACACTTTAAATACTAAAAATTAAATTGAGTTTTGGAAACAAAAGATAATACTTTTATGTATAAGTTTAGTTTTTATTACCCCGATAAAGGAAAATGATTTTTAGAAATGGATTTGTTTTTTGATATAAAACTCATTTAGTTAGATACAAAATTAATTGTACAAATATAATTAAAATAATACTCAGTTTTGTGTAGTACAAATTTTGATTTATTTAAAAAATCTAAATAATACATTATAATCGAAAAGTATTCATTAGATACATAAATATGGAAAAGGTGAGAGCTTTGAGGCAAAATACACCTTCTTTGCCTACCTCCGAAAAAAATGGAAATTTGATGAAACCTGACAATTGGAGGAGCCAAATCCAAGGAGGAATCTTTAATTTCAAAGTATATTAAATAAAGAAAATATATCCAAATTGAGGAGCCAAAGATTCTTAAGAAATAAAATACATTCAATATAAACTCAGAAGAATAGTACACTAAGCTTTGCCTAAAGGAACAGAAAACTGCGGAAAAACAAGAACAAATACATAAACTCAATGTGTGGAGAAATCGAGGTCCATAAAAACGACAGTCGTAACTTCTTCCACAAAGTTAAGATACTCTCAAAAGTTTCAAACCTTTTTGAAGATGATCAAAGAAACATCGAATATGAAAGATGATTACGTGGTTGACAAATTGAACAAATTCTGTGCAAATTTGTACGAAGATAAATCCAAGTAAAAACGAAATCTTCAAACCTGACCCAAGAGGAACCAGATGTATTTCTCTGTGAAGTAAAGAGAGCTATCTAAAAGCTGAAGAAATTCAGGTCTCCTGGGAAGGACAGGATTCTAGTCGAATTTCTTAAGGCGATGAGTGATAAGGGAATCAAAGTAATGCTAGATGTATGAAAGTGAACTTGAAAAATTGGTAAATAACGAAAAGGGTCCATGAAAAAACACGAGAATTGTCGAACCGTCTCATTTATATCCCACGCCAGCAAAGTTATGCTGCTCATTATCGTGTATAGACTGAAATATTATTTTGTCCGGCAAATCCCAACAGAACAAGTGGCAATAATACTGGAAATAATGAATATATTGTAAATAAATTCTTTTCATGTCAACACGACAGTATTTTATTATTTTTATTGTGGATGCGTACGTGAAGTACAAGTCAAATCAATATGTTCACTTTTTACAAACTAAGTTAAGAAATAAATTGAATTAAACACATTGGTGGTCTCTCGGGTAGATACTCAAATCCCTGACAACTATTTCGTGATTTTACTGCTAGACTAATTAAGCGGTCATTTCTTAATCATAAGAACGTTATGGACTATTCAGCCTCTCTGACCGACGTTTCGAATCTCATCACAGAGACCACCATTAGGGCTGTTATAATTTGTAAGTGTTGGTGTTAGTTAAGTTGGCATTGGCCTTGCAATACCGTGTCAAGATATTTTTTTTTTACAATTTCGAAAATTAAATTTTTGTGTAAACGAGACGTATTTTTTACATCAAATGCATATTATATTGTCAGCGTTAAAATTTTTGTTCCAATCGAGTCTTATATTTAAAAAAGTCGCGGAGCTATTTGATTGCGTAAATAGTACCAAAGTAATCACGTGAGTGACACCAAAATGAAAATATTGAAACGAGGAATTCACGTCTATATATTTGGTAGTCTGTGAATGAAACTTAACAGATTTTCGACTCGAGGCAGTTTCTAAAACATAGATTTTAGGAGGGATTAATTACCTCTTAGGAGACGTCTTCAACGTGTAGATGATAGTCCTGGAACCTGGACCATCATCTACACGTTGAAGTTCAAGTGGCCAGATGCTCGTGGTGCCAGCGTAGGGTGACGGAGTTCAGGCTTGTAGTTGATTGACCACCAGACGATGCCCAATTATCCAGGCAAACCGGGACTCTGGACGCGATGTTCTTATGCAATTTGTGCGTGCCGTATATGATATCGTCTCCCCTGATAGCGACAATTTATTCTCACTACACCAAATTATGTTGATCGTCTTTTTTTCATATACATCCACCGGGACCCTTTTTATACTTTTACATCAACGATTAAATAACACAGTCTAAGCTTAAACTCGAGGCGCACAGTTTACATTTTCCCCGGAATCACAAATTAGAAAACGCTGCTTATTATTTCAGAGACGATATTGATTTTATTTTCTAATTGTAAACTAGATCCCGGCTGGGATTTGGAGAGGACTGACGCATGACGGTGATGCATCCCTTATGGTACATTTCGTGACTATAGTCACGTACGCCAGTTTCCTTATTGCCGTTCCCACGCCGTATCGTGCGTCTAACAATAGCGATGTTTATTACCCTCCGTCCCTTACTTCGACTAAGTGCTTACTTATCCTTTAAAAAAATATTGTTTTGGGTAATTTTGCATCCTAAAAACCTTTCGGCTGTGTCTCATGTCTCAGAGATTCGCCATATTGTGCTTACATTCATGCTTCGTACATCAAACGGCATTGTCGTTCGTCAGTTAAGCGATTTTGAATTTCCCCAGCTGCAGTTAAAACGAACTGAATGTTAGTAATTTCACATATAATATTAATTTTAATATTTAATGATTTATGTCAAACTTTCCAGAATAGATAGTTAGATAGAATAGATATCAGATCAAATGCCGTGTACACTGGTTTGAGTTTTTACTCTACCAATCTCAAGCAGATATCTGAGTTTATCTCTAGACCAAAATCTCAACACGTGTACATGGTATTGCGATATACCTCAACCAAATATCTGAAATCTGTACCTCCTTCCGTGGACACAGAATTTTAAAAATGAATTTGTTTTTTCCACCAGGGACAGCAATTTTTAAAAACTGTTTGCTATTTATAATTTCCAACTTACGGAGGAAATTATATTATGATAATATCATGTTATTATAGCACAAGAAACATTGCAAAGAAATTTTAAAAAGCATGTGGTTAATGGAAAATATTTTTTCATCCGTTTTTACTTTGCCATAAATAATAATTTCCGTCCTAAAACGCGTACCTCCCAACACTTTAAATTCTATTTCATAATGATAATGGATTTCTCGCTGTGAGTCTGAGATGGGAAACTCGTGCAGTGGCGGGTATTTTTTAGATAGAGGTTAAGAATCTGGATAATTTATTGCCGTACGCACGTTGTTAGGTTTACGTTCTGAAATTCCGAGAGAACATTATTATTCGGGCTATCCTTGCATCGATTGTGATACATACGTTTGAATATAATGTGAGGTAATACTCATGTGTCGCTTTCGGGTATTATACAATCATTGAGTTTCTAATTTTCCTGTCATTAATGACAGGTTATTATTTCTTGTGGTAATATAATTGTTAGCGGCGCAAAACTGGACGACATATGGACATAAAAATTTTGCTCATTTATCTGCAAAATTGTATAATTTCATCAAAACTTCGTACTAAACGGACGTACTAAATGGTACAGAAAGGATAATTGGTTGTCATTAAAAAATCATATAATTATTCGATATCAGCATCGTGAATGTTTATATAGTTTAAATACGCCTTTTTTTTAATATACATTTATTATGCAGGAAATTCAAAATCTTTTACATATTATTTGTATTAATATAATATGGGTAGTGCGATGAGTCATGACTTTTTATGAATGATAATAAAATGCATAAATTTTTCCACACATTCTGATTTTTGATATCGGCGGATCGGTGTTCATACAAATAATAAAATATTGTATTATGTACAAATACAATGTATCGAACCACCTAATTAGTAGTTTGCCTTTACGATGAGAAGGTTATCAAGTGTGATACACGGTGGTGAACGAAAAAACCAACTACTTTGAACTACGCCGGTCAAAATTTGTTAAACCAAATATCTTCGGTCCTTTCAGCTCGGCGCCTTTTCAAGGAACTGTATTGACGGGTACACCACTTGGTAACAAAGCCACACATGTGAGCTTTTATTAGGAACAAACTTCATTATAATTTCATGTCTGACAACATCTGTTCACCCCCATCACAACATATACATCGAGGGTATATAAGCCATACCAAAAGTCCTTCCAGCAGGCTTATCTGTCTGCGAATCCTCGGCAGTCCTCACCTTCTTAGGAGGTTAATCTGTCTGCGAGGGATTCTGGGTAAACCTAGTGGACCGGACCGGATCGGATTGAAAATGAATGTAGAATTGTGTAGGCATAATATTATTCACTTATTAATATAATTGTGACTGTCTTATATCTAATTGTAAGGTTTTTGAAAATAAAATCTCGCGCAAGATTTACAGTCCAATACGTAACTATCTAACTGAAGTATGAAGGAGATTAAAGAATCTGAAATTTCGAAAACGGTATACCACTCCAGCTATCCTGAGGAAGGTGAAAGGTGTCAAGAGATGTGTGGTGATTTATTGTGACAGCAGCAATGCACTCCTGATTTATATGAGACCAAAAAAAAATAAAAAGAATATCAATCTATTTATCTTATTTCTTAAATGTTAATTTCTTACCGCGTTATTACAAATTTTGCTTACTTTTGCTTTGTTTTTGTTTCTACGGATATCGAACGCTCTCCATCGGGCGCGTTCATCAGTATCTGCCTACCGATATTAATTTCTTTTTATATTTTTAGCTAAGTGCGGGCCAAATCAAATTCGGACAGTGGAAGCTGTCCGCTTGAATGATTGGCCCGCCCCCACCCGAACCTTCCAGAAACGGCTACCCCTAATACCGAGATTGATTTATGAGTCCAACCCGTCCCGGGAGATTATTCTGCGGGCAATCACAGAAAGTGTCGGCTGATAGACCCGCAAATTCGTTTCAATTAATTGTTTTTCCTCCCGCGGGAGAATCGTGAAACTTTTCTTGTGAAGCATTTCAGGCTTCGACCGGATCCGGCGTTATCATTTATCATCCCCGAACTCGGGGCGGCAGGTAATGTATCTTATGATTTTACACAGAGTGAGTGTTTGTTTATACAGGTGCCTGCCACCGTCGACGTCATACTCCGAGAGGGGCTGGGAGGTCATGTTGAAGCAAATAAGTTTCGTAAATCTAAATCCGATTTCAGTTCTTTGCGGAGATTTCATCAATCCATCTCCTGCAGGCATTAGTGGATCCCTTACATTTATATTCAAACGGAAGTTTGCTCCATTACAGCTGGATGTTAAGAGTGTCGATATATGTTCATATTTGCATATTTATAGAATTCATAATGCCCAGAGATACCGGGCATAGTGATAAATATGTGCTAATTTATCACTTTGATTTAATTTTTTTTTTGGTTTTTATAGTGCATAATATTTTGGATTCAATAGTGACTAAGTAAATGATAAAATTGCAATGGATTAAAAATTAATTAATTCAATTAACTTGCAAGAGTGTGAAATATGAGAAAAAAATAAGTTAATTCAAATGACATAAGAAATTGTGCGTAAGAAGATAATTTCTTTGACAGATGTAAATCGTTTGTTAAGATGACATTTTTTAGTACGAAATAGATGTTTGCGAGATGTTTTTATTCGGAAGTTACGTTTTTTAAGCTCATTTTTATTTTAGAAATTTTTAAATTGTAACAATTTTATATTATTAAGTATAGGAATGTAAATATTTAAATTATTACAAATTTTTCAAAGAAATCATCCAACGTATATATTTCATGCTATTAAGAAAGGTTTTAAATACTAATTGTACAATATGTTCCCAGAGAATAATGTAGATTTGGTTTCTTAAAATATTATGATTTTAAATCGATTTTATCTATATAAATAATATGATACGAATCTCAGATCGAAAAACTTATTTCATTACACGATTCTGTATCTCTTATACGGGGAAGAGGCCATACACAATGTTTTGAATTTAATTCATAACCATCAAATAGATTAGAAATACAGTCTTCAAAAATTGATTTTAATGATAATTCAGAATTATATATCGAGCTGGGGGGTGGGAAATATTATGATATATTCAATAAACTTATAACTGTGATAAAAATATACATTTTTTATGTACACTATTCAAAATTAATACAGTAAATTATCTACTTATGAACGACTTACATAGTTTGTTAGTAAATAAAACAAATTCAACTCGCATCTAACATTTACGATGGTATATAGTAATCACCGTTAAAAATAACCACACAGTAATTAAATTAAATATAGTTACACTAAAGACTTACTTGTTAAATAAGATCACACGCGACTACTGTAAACATTACTGAAAACGCCAGACATGATCTTACGCCAAATTAATAATGCCGTCCAATTTGATATATCGGTAAAATTTTAAATTTCGACGTTCATATCTTTAGAAGTTCGCAAGCCGAATGTTTGTATGAAGAGAATTTACTGTTTAGAGTATGTATATGTTTTGTTATTCTACTCTTTATCCTCCCTAGGATATTATTTTCACCCCTCCTTAACTTATTCATCACTAGTTACAAAATATACCCGTATTTAATTACATTACATCATCCACGTCGTGAACAGTTAGGAATCAGCACTACAGTAAGGATTTGACATTCTCGTCGCGAAGTTATCATCTTGAAGAGGTGAAAATTGATATTCATATCGGAGAATCACTAAATTCAAAATGTTCTCCTGTCGGTCAAATTTAATCAAAATACTATAGTGAGTGTTGTTATCTATAGTTGACATGATGTTTGAAGCTATATTGGTAACGAGTCTTCAAAATGAAAATAATTCTACGAAAACAAGAAGAAATAAAATAATCGGGGTAGGTCAGTTCGTCACAATTATTCGTTGGTATGGTTAGCACTGGTTCTATTCACATATTGTATCATACTTATATATCATATACAGTTACGGGTAGCTATGATACATTATTCCCAACTTCGCACCAGTAGGTAGATTAATTTTCATATGTAAAATCGTAATTGTGGTTTAGAACAACGAGCATAAATTTCTGAACTGACTTTCAAAAAAAATAGTTGATTAACTTCACTCTACCACGGTAATAGTAACAATTTTTAGAATATATAATTTCATAGTTATAATATAAACCAAAAAGTACTCGCAATTTCATTTATTCCCGTATAATTAAAAATTGAAAACTATATTGTAAATATCAAACGGTCTGTTTTTGTCAGTCTTTATAATATTATGTTGGTGTTGTTCTTTTGTACACTCGTATTTATCATTTTATTTTAATTTATCATGTTGTGAACCAATCTGTCCATATTAAGCTATACCGTATAATACTATACCGGAAGAACACTGTCTGTTGTAATACAGTAAAATATAGGGTATCCAAATATATGTTTTACTTTGCTCAAATGTTTATCCGATTACAATATAACTTACTGTACTAAGAATCAAATAAATAATTAAAATATGAATTAAATATACTAATTAGAAAGATATACATATAAAATCAAGTTTATCTAAAAATATTGTTGTTGCGCCACTGAGATTCGAACCTGGATCTCTTTCCTAACCGAGGAAGATGCATTATCCAACTATGCTACAATCCAACAGCGACAATATTTTTAGTGACATATTTTCGAACCTATACAATTATATTAATACATTTAATCGTTTCATTATTTGAAAGAGTCATCTTTTAAATAATAATAAATTATTATTAAAAAAAAACTGTACTTAAATCTGTAAATATACTGTACTGTAATATAAATAAATTATTATATAAAAAAAAAAATCAATAAAAAAATCAGTGATTGGCTACACGCGTCCCTTAACGTGTTTTAAAAACCGTGAGAACTTATAATTTTGAAAATGTACAAATATTAAATTGGTTAGCATCGTAGCTAACATCACGAATTTTGTACATTTTCTATTGTAGTATATTATGATCTTTCAAAAATAATGAAATCACTGGTACCTAAATCATTCCTCGTCCAATTTTATATTTTTTGTGATATTAATTTTTCGAGTATTATTGATATCTTATAATAAAACCATGTTTATTTATACATATAGTATTTTAAGAGACAGGCAATAAAACACTAGAAATACATTCACGTTTACACTATGAGAAACGATTAACGCAATTACGTGCAGATGTAGCTACATATTTGTATAAAAACGTTGAAAGCCATATAAAAGCCAAAGCATTTGTATAATCTCTGTTTTCATGAAACAGTTTGTTCCAGACTCATTGCACGCAGCATACGTGGTTTTACAGTTAATGCGAGCGATGCATAAATGATTATACCGTGTAAAATAAAAGTCGTTTATTTTCTCATTCGTTGTAAATGGACATAGCAGGATAAATACTAAGAAATTCACAATAATATGTTCGCAGGTAGGTAGAAACAAAATTTCTGCAAACTTCAAGATGCCATCACAAATGGGAAGATTACCTATTGCGACTCTCCTCACGTCCTGTCTCGACAGTTGGAACGGAATAACAGATGCACCACCCCCTACCCTCAATGCAAGACAGGTAATGCAATACAAGTCAACGAGATCCTTTATATTACGCTTGTACCTGGGCGCGTACGTGGGTCCCGTATTCGGTTGATCTACCACTGGAATTGCATTCATCTTTTGAGTGCGGTCGGATAACGAGCAGGTGGACGGATAACCAATATATTTTAATGGCCTTAGTCCAGAAAAATTAATGGTTTAATCCATGATGGACAAAATGATTTTCTCGAAATCAGTTACTTGGAGGAAACTCGGAAATGATGATAATTGAACCTAGCTCTTAAACTAATCATAACTCTAATATTTTTTATCAATTTAGCTAAATTAAATAATTCTACTAATACCTTTTGTCTTATTTATTTCGAGAAAATGCTTAAGAGTTGGGTAACAAGGAATATTTTTAATTAATGTTTTATTTTTGCAATGTTAAATAACAAAGAGTTTTCAGTCCTGGCTCAGAGGAAGATATCTACTTACATTATTTAATAATTTACGAATAATAAAAAATTCCTATTATTAGTTTTGCAAATACATCATTAGTGTGAATTTAAAATAGTGCCAAATACGTATGCCGTAGCGTAATGAAATAATTATTTAATATATAACAATATATAATTATGTAGTATATCATGATAAAAACCTCAAAAAACATAAAACAGATGGAAAATATTAGGAAATTATTATACTGATGTAAAATTAATACCAACATTTGACATGATCCATAAAACGAATAAGAATTTCTATTAAAAATATTTATAAAAACATGTTATAAATTTATACTAAAAAATTTTGAAAAAAAGAGCAAAAACAATAAAGTATGTAAAATAATGACATATTTTTCAATTTTTTACTTCTAATAATATTATCTAAAAAACAATATTTGTAAACTGGCAAAGAAAACTAATCATTATTATATGAGATATTTGAGAAGAGAAAAATAAAATAAAAAATTCTTGACAGAAAAAATGTTTTCAACGTAAATATCGGATATTTTTATAACTTTATAATAATGAATAATAAATTTGAAATATGTAACTGGATTCTTTTATGTTATGTTATTCTGAAAAAAGGATTAATATTTCCACTTAATATTATTTTCTTCAAAGTGTGAAATAATAAAATCCTTTTTTTATTTTCTTATGGATATTTATCTGATAAAGTTCGATTTGATATTACAACTAGTATATTAACAAGATTGGTACGATCATTTTAATGCTTTTTTTATGTCATAGTACACTTAATTCTACCTATTCCTCGAAGCAACACATTTTTAATATAATTTTTCCGTACATATCTGGCATTTTTATATAATTTTTTACATCCTATAAACAAATATATTTATTGATTTATTTGTTGTTTCAATGTGTTCAAAATTTTATAAAAATGAATTAATAAATCTGGCGTCTGTCAGATTACTCAAAGGTATTTGAGATTCTGTAAAAATAAAGATAGATGGCTCATTCAAATAATGGAACGATTAAATGTATTAATATCAAAAAGGTAACATATAGGTTCGAAAATTTGTCGCTAAAATATCGTCGCTGTAGCATTGTAGGATAATGCACCTTCCCCGGTTTTGAAAGAGATCCTGGTTCGAATCCCGGTGGCGCAACAACAATATTTTTCGATAAAATTGATTTTATATGTATATCTTTCTAATTAATATATTTAATTCATACTTAAAATATATTTATGACACAATCCTTAATTCTACTATTCTTTAAAACACGCTTTAGAACGAATTCTTAATAATTAAAAAATATGAAAAGGTGGTATACATTTTAATTCTTTTTAATAGTAAGTTTTTTATTATTTTTATTTCTTCTTTATTAAATTCATTTTAATTTAATTTTTTGCCAAACTGCATGGCAGTTTTACGGAAAATTATACATTTACGGATATAATACATGAATGATTCCTGAACATTTCTAAAACAAATATTCTTAAAATTATTTAGATAGTCAATTATTAAATAAAATTATTTATATTTTCATAGAAAACAATCACTTTGTGGTTTAACATATTATATTAAATAAAATAACAATCACTTTGTATGAAACCACGAAATTTATTATATTACACATTAACCGGTTTCGCTTATCTCAAGCTTCACCAGAACGTATTTAAAACTGATCATAAATACAAAAAGTCTCTTTCACATGTAATTTTACATTCCATCTCCCTGTTTGTACACTCTTTTTGTATTTATGATCAGTTTAAAATACGTTCTGATGAAGCTTGAGATAACCGAAATCAGTTGACGGTTATTTTATCGAAACATTGTTACCGGAAATATTACTGTCTTCCAATTCAAATTTTCAAATTTCTGACACTAGAAAATATACGTGAAAATATGTATGAAGACAAAAACATCAGTTACCAATCTAATTCGTACATTAAAAAAAATATACTTCATTTCAATGTAATGTGTTAGTTTTATTTCAAATTTCCATACGCACGACATATGGAAGAACATGAGGACAGAAAGATATATGTATAAAATTTGAAAACAAATATTAAAAAGTAGTATGTACCTAAACGTTCATACGCAGAAATAAAACAAATAACAATAAGACAGGGAATGAATGCAAGAATCTGCATTTATGTAAATTAATAAAATAACTTGAAGAATCTTCAGATATCGAAATAATAAAAAAGGAACGAGGTAAATTCTTGAAACTTAATTATTTAATTGATACTTCTTAAGTGACAACCGCATTTTTTTTTAACTCGATACGTTTTTAAAATTTAAAAATACATTCTGAGTATATTATAAATATAATTTAAATGTTTAAATATTCATCAATCAATGGTCAGTAGTAGTTATGAAATTTCAAATAAGTAATTGTGAAAGTTCAGGTTACCTTCAAACAGAAAATATTAAAAAATGTAAATTGTTCACATTACCAATTTCTTTAGAAATAAATATTAATATAAATGTACGTATACAGGGTGTCCCAAAAAATGTATACATTATTTAACGGATCATAACTTTCTGATTTTTCTTTCTTTTCAGGGTGTAATTTATTGGAAATAATGAATGGACCAAGATTAACTTTTTAAAAATAAAGTTTATTTTAAAATGCTATCGGAAGTATGAAAATGTAGCAGAAGTACAAAGACAATATCGCAGGGAGTTTCAGGCAGAAACACTTACGCGACTTACAATTAATCGGATAAAAGACAAGTTTGAAATTAATGGAACTGTTCAAGATGTTCATAAACAACGTTTCGGAAGACCAAAAATATCAACGAGCTTCACCAGCTAAGAAAGAGTACTGGAAAGTTTTTTTTATTTTTTTATTTATTTGAAATTTTTACAATTTTTTTAAAATATGAGTTATTAATTAAGTATTGTACATTAATCAAATTAAATGTTTTTTATTCGCTTACCTCTCCAAAAAAGAGAATAGCTCTTGTGCTTGGAGAGAGAGTTACACTGTAATAATTTAGATAGAAAGTTATACATTTGTAATCTATAATTATTTATTGTCTATTTGTGTGCTTCTGAAGTGTTCTATAATATTATTTATTTTTTAATTATGTGCTTCTGAAATGTTCATTTAATTTTATTCTAAGCTCTTTTATATCTTTTATTTCTTTAATTTGTAAAGGGAGGCTATTGAAATTTTTTATTAAGTTATTGCGAAACATCCAAAAAATCTGGAAGACAAACAAGTCGTGAGATTGGCATCAGCAAATCAAGTGTTCATCGCATTTTAGACGTTGAAAATGGAAAAGTTACTTTCTAACAATGATACATGCTATCAATTAAGATGATCCAGACAGGATGGAGTACCTCTACATGTCATCGTGATGTAAGACCATGTCTTGATGAGAATCTTCCAAACAGGTGGCTTGGACGAAAAGGTTCCACAGAATATTCTGCCCGTTCCTCAAACCTAACTTTTTCTTGTGGGGATACCTTAAAATAAAGTCTATGCCAGAAAACCGATAACACTAGTAAAATTAAAAACCCTAATTAAGCAAGAATACGCCACAACACTAAATGAAATATTTGTTGAAGTTTGTGAATTAATAGCCTACTATTATCAGCAGTGTATTGACCAGAACGGTAATAATTTTGAACATCTGCAGTAAGAGGAAAAGTAATACATTTATCTAGATTTTTTTACAATTTAAATATTAATTATTTGAGAATAAAAACTGAAGTTATAATTATTCAAATATTGTATACATTTTTTTGGACATCCTGTATTATAGGCACTCAGCTAAAACAATATATATATACATATATTTTTAATATGTTTAGTAAAACTTTTTATTTACGGATGCTCAGGTAGTTCAAAATAATTGCCGACTATTTTGTCTTCTAATATTATCGAAGCAATGTTTTCAAAGAATCGCGTAGCCAAGGATAATTCTTTCACAGTTAAACAAATGCAAATAATAAAACGAAAAAATAAATTAAAAAATATAATTTTAATACTACCATAATATAAAATATGAATTTATCAATAAAATGATCATTTAAAATGCAATTCTAGAAATTATATAATTTAAAAACCCTGCAACACTAATAATAGGGTCATATAATTATACATAAGTAAAATAAATTTTTGAACATTCATTCCCAGATATATTGTAATAGATTTGAAATGAAAGTTTGATCCACGTATACGAAATATGCTTACTGAAAGGATTGTTATAGTTCACTGACGTAGTGAAATTTATTCATATGTCCGGATAAAGCGGTTCCCTACGCGATCTGAAAACAATATCTTCGTTCTGCTCTGTCAGCTAAAGGCGCTACAGGGATGCTGTGTTTTTATATTGCTTTATTTATAATACAATGTTACAAAATATTCACAGGCATTTTAATACAAAGATTTAATATATTTTTATTTTCATCGTCATTCTGGAACAATATTTCCTTTCAACTTGTTAAAGTTTTCGATTAAAATTGTCAACGCATGAAAATAATAACACTTGTTTTTAGTTGTACTCGTTTAGTTTTTGTGAGACGCGTTTCGCGTTATAAAGGCATTATCAATCTAACCATTTTATGAGATTTTTGATATATACTGGATAACTAGATAAGAATAATAATTCTCTAGCTTCCAGCATCTAAGGTACAATAATTGGGGGTGAATTTAAGGATCACGATGAGCGGGAACAATGTATTTTCATGTTTGCAATATTTTATTTTTTTTGCTCATCGGGTTACACCGTCTGGGTATAAAATAGAAATGGGACCGGAGGTGGAGAGGATCGGATTCTGGATCGAAAAAATCTAGGGAATTAATGGTGAGATTTGATGAAGGTTTCAATAGAATCTACGGGAAAGGGCAATGAAGTATTGTTTGAGGGTGATAATGTTGGTATCGTTGCGGATTAAGATATTGCGAACGAAGGTATTGCGAGGTGAGGCGGAGGAATTTGTTTTGGAGTATTTCTAATGAGTGGATGTTGAATCCTCAAATGGGAAAAGCGTGAGACATGATAGAATGGATGAGGGATTTGTGTAGAAGTTTGTTTGTACAGGAGAAGGGGTTTTGTTGGTTAGAGAGAGGGTAAAAGGCTCCAAAGCTGCATTTGGCTTTGGAGTGGATACTTTTGGTGGTGTGAGTTTATTGTGGAGGGTTAATCCAAGGTATTTGACTGTCTGGCACCACGGGATGGGGGTATTGTGGAAATAAACCACCTTGATGGAGGTGGAATGTTTCTTCCTTTTTGAGAAAAAGATTGCTGTTGTGATCAGTTTTGGAGGGGTTGAGATCCATGCGCGATCGATCAAATCACTCTTGAAGAATGTTTAGGTTCTGAAGACGATGGGTGATCATTCTAGGAGAGGAGTATTGGACAAAGAGGGCGATATCATCGGCGTAGAGGTCGGTGAGGGAGTGGGGGGAGGGATTGGTATCAAGGGAGAGTAAGTCGTGGGTATAAGCATTGAACAGAGTGGGGGAAAGAATGGAACCTTGTGGGACTCCCGCTGTCATATATCGGATGGAGGAGAGAGTGTTGAGTATTTTTACTAGAAATTATCGGTTGAACAGAAATGATTTTATGATGCCGAGCAGTTGAGGGTGGAGGCCAGAGTTGTGGAGTTGTAAGAGTATATAACCGTTTTATATTTAACAACTTATATTTATATGAAATCTATTGAAAAAAAACAGCTATATATAATTTTAAGTATTTTAGGTAATAAAAGAAATTTCGGATTTTTATATATGAGTCGAAACGCGCCTCACAGAAATTAAATAAGTAGAACTAAAAAACAAGTGGTTTTATTTTATATTTGTGTGATTATGAAGTTCTACAAACTTACCTCCGAAAAAATCAATTTAAAATTGTCAATCATGTTACTATCAAGAGGCGGAGTACGTTTACAATTTTTACAGGGTAGTTTGAAAGAAACACATCTATTTATTTTAGGTTAAAAAATACTCGAAATAAAGAAAGCAAAAACCAAGATTGTATACATTAATTTAATTAACCAATGTCTTCTCTCAAAATCCAAACGCAGATAGATAATTAAATTTTAATTTCAAATTGTCATAAAAGCTTTTTTTTACATTTGTTTTTTATAAAAAAAATAAAGAAGAAACGAGAGTTACGAGTTGGCAGATATAATTTTTTTTATTTTTTTATTCGTTAACTTTGTTTTATTAACCACTTATTGAGTTTAAATACATCTACCGGTTTCAAAAAATACCATTTTCTTCTTCAGGATATCAATACTATTCAAAAACATATGATATTGTTTCTTTACCAGAATCTATTTTTAAAAAACAATAATTATTTAAAAAATAAATTTAGTACCTAACTCAAATTGATACTTAATACAAATTTACTTGAATAATTTTTAGGAAAATTTTTTAGAATAGGACTCGTAGTTAAATTTAGTTGGTTGTTTATAATTTTTTGATTAGTTTACACGTTTTATTTACCTCCATAGCGTGTAAAGATGGAAATAAATAAAGCGTGTAAAACTAATCAAAAAATTATAAACAACCAACTAAATTTAACTACGAGTCCCATTCTAAAATTTTTTCCTAAAAATTATTCGAGTACATTTGTATTAAGTAACAATTTGAGTTATGCACTAAATTTATTTTATAAATAATTATTGTTTATCAAAAATAGATTCTGGTAAAGAAACAATAACATGTGTTTTTGATTAGTATTGACATCTTGAAGAAGAAAATGGTATTTTTCTAAATCGGTAGATGTATTTAAACTCAATAAGTGGTTAATAAAACAAAGTTAACAAATAAAAATAATGAATTTTAACGACGAAGTTAATTTTGCCAATTTTAGAAGTATTCAAATTATTATATCTTTTTGAATACTTTCAACGCAAACAAAAAATTCCATGAGTAGTACATTCTCATATATGCATAAAAAATTTGATAAAACCGAATTTTCGGTGAATCTAAGACGCAAAACGAAATTTGTAAAATACATTTTTTTATTTGGTGTTTCGCCAACAAAGTCTATGGGTAGGTACAATGAAAACACACAGATTACTTATCCGCTTCTACGAAAACGCTAACAGAATCGCTTTATCAATTTTCCCTAAAATCTCTTCTGGGTCGGCCCGTACCAATTCACCTACAGCTTTACCTGGGGGTAGGCAAAACGCTCCCCAACCGCCTACCCAAATACATTTGTAACATCTTTGTGCCAAGGTTTATACGGAAAACAGGCGGTATCCCATTTTTGCTGAAATCGCCTTTAAACGTGGGGTCGTTTGACAGACTCAGTGCTCTCTAACTGAAACGGCTAAATTTAAGAGTAGATTCAGTTATCTTTTTCATTTAAGATATAATATTAGAACCCTGCCCGATACAGCCTGATTAAATTCAATAAAGGTGGATTCAAGAATTCTCTCAAAAATTTTATACGCCATGAAAATTAATTTCACTTATAAATCTGTACCATTGGCAAATTGGGGGCGTCATAATATTATTTATAGAATACGTTTTATAAGACGAATATAAATTATTACAAGCATTACTCAAAATATCGTCAAGTGTACTAAATAATTAATGTGCTGAAAATTTTTTTTTTACTTCTGATAGATGTGGAGCAAAATTAAATGATTTGAAAAATATACTGAAAAAATGATGTATCGAAAAAATATTTTGTTGCCACCGGGAACTTTCTCTTGGGGGGAGAATACCTTACCATTATGGCAGATTAATCACTTAAATTTACAAATTTTAGACTTTTATATGCAGTTTTTATAGATGAGACATCTATTATTTCCATTTAAATTTATCAACGTTTATTTAATATGGCGTAATGGCAATGCGTTCTCCCGGTAAGTTAATTAATGTTCCGGATTCATATTCTGGTGGTAACCTAATATTTTTCTATAGATAGATTTTTCTGAATATTTTTAATTAGTTAAAATGTTCAAAGTATTAAAGAATAATGCTCTAAAATTGCTGCAGCGTAATAAAAAGATTATATATACCTCTTTCATTTGAAAGAAAATGTTCTGCTCTACAAGATATTTTGTCTGCCTTTACGTTACATTTGATATTTTATTTAATTACAGGCTTTCAAAATGGAATGTCAAGTAGACAAAAGTGAGCACTTTCACTTCTTTCTTCTGTTCGCGTTCAATCAAAGGAATGAAGTCGCCAAAGCTGCTCGCGATTTTTGTGCAGTATTCGGTGAAGATGCTTTGAATGAAAGGATAGCTCGTCGATGGTTTTCGCGTTTCAAAGACGGTAATTTCAACCTGAAAGACGTGAAGTATTCCGGACGACCACTGAAATTCGATGAGAACCGCTTAAACCATCTTATTCATGAAAAACCCCTTCAAACCACCATAGAATTGGCCGAGCAGATGAATTGTAGTCACATGACCGTATAGAGTCATCTTCAATCAGTGGGAAAAGTCCAAACGTTTGGCACTTGAGTCTAGTGATGAGAAAAAATGCTACTCTTGACACATTAGTGTGATTGATATTCAATAATATCAGTGATTGTAAAACTGTGACTGACCGCACGATATCACAATACACGAAATAAATTTAAAAAATATAATTTTGAGAATATTTACTATATTATTCAAACTTCATTTACGTAAAAAACAGAGTCTAGCATGTATAATTAATATACATCTTATTTAATATCGTCACAAAGAGAATGAAAACATTAAAAAAAATATGAGTTTATTTTTAGGTTCAAATTCTCAGCATTTCGGGTCAAATGCGTGTAACGTTTTAAAATAATCTATTAGATGGCGCTTATCACGAACTATAACGTCATTTTTTCATTAATATTTTTATTTCATTTGCTCATGCGCTGAATCATAAATCAATAAATAAAATAAAAAAATGAATCGTGAATCACGATATTTCCAGATATTCAATCACTGATAGTGAGTGTGACTCAAAGATATCAGTGATTGACTAACAGTCCGTGATTTTGAACTCATCACTACTTGAGTCCCACATGTTTTGAGAGAAAATAACAAAAATCATCGTTCGATAATTTCTGCTGGTTTGCTCGCGCATCATCGAACTACGTATGGCTACAAGCAAAGGTTCTTTTACCGCATAATTACTGGTGATGTAAAATTGTGCCTTTTTATGATTAAGAAGCAACGAAAAAAATGTGTGAGTCATGGTTAAAAATCAACACCCAGAGCGAAACAAGGTTTGCATCCGCGCAAGACGATCACTTGCATCTGGTAGTGGTAGTGACAAAAAAGACTACCAACGCGGAGCTATACATTCTGCACATATAGCGGCTCAACACGGCAATATATTATTGATTGATTTGTTGTAAAAAATTTTTTGCGTCCTCTTCTCTTCTTCATTTTAATAAAAACGAACACTATTTATGTTAACACCCAATATGTTATGACACAGTCTGAATTAAGAAAATTAATTGTTTTAAATAGAATACAGCTGTATTAATAATTGGACAATCTTCTTTACTCTCAACGTACAGAACAGTCGTGGTTGCTATGTTAATGACGACACCACGTCCAAAACTATCCGTCACCATCTACTTCAATCTGCAGCATTTCTGATGGATTCCTGAATTGTTGCAGACTCCTAGGTCATGCGTTACCGTTTTTCGGTAAATCGATTTACCGGTAAATATGGCTAAATTCCATTACCGAATTACCGGTTAATAAATTTCTAAGTACTGGTAATTTCGGTAAATTATTTTTTTCTTTATAATGTAATATATAATAATATTTTTAATCTACGATTTTATGTGACGATGTTTGCAGATACCAGGATCGTTGAGTGTTTTGTTGTATGGTTCGTTTCCATGGATATAATTAAATTTTCTCCAGCTTAGTACAACGCAAAAATCACTAGTCAGGCTTACGGTATTTTATTAAAATATTATTCATCCCTTGCACTAAAATTAAATCCAGTCTAAACGACGATACATAGACATGTTATGTTTTTTTAAATGCTCATTTTAATTTGTCCTCTGAAAAAGAATTATTTAAATAATTTATGGAAAATAAATAACCTTTCTTACAATATAATATGTAAACTTTACATATGCATATGTACGAGTATACTGACTGACTTTTTTTTTTACAATGCAATAAGTGATATTTTTGTACAATAAATAACCATTTTTTATTTTTATTAAATGTTGTTATATATCATAATAAATAAACTTTTATATATTCAGATGTATAAAAGATAACGTTGTGTATAATATAAAAAGTAATCTTTGTTTAAAATAAATAATAATATGTAACAATTTGTTTTTATTAAAATGTTTTTTTGTCAATTTGTTATTTTATGTCATAATATGATGCCATAATATCCACTTCTTGACACTATCATAATTATTGTAATTTTCCGGTAAATTTGCATGTTCTACGTCCATCTATTCGGTAATTTTCCATGAGCGTGATCTCCAACTCAGTATCTTTAGTACCATCAGCCTCTCCGTGGCTTGTAATATGCCCGGATTATTTCGCCACATTCGGTGGTATATTTATTACTTTTCTCTATACTATTATACTCATATACTCTTTTAGTCTTCAAACAATTAAAAAAAAAATTAATTGAAAATATAAATGAGAATATACATTTTTAAACATAATCCATATAATTTCTTTTGAGATTATTTTCTTCTCTATGAGAGTCGAGACTCGTGTATAGAGAAAGAGTATATAGTATATTATTTATGTGTCTGCTAGTCTGCATACATATTTTTTTTGATTTCAGATACAAATGTATGATAGTCTGTAATTTTTTTAATTGCAAGGGGGAGATTATTCAAAAAAATTAAAACCTTGATAAATTTAGTAGTTTTGGGTTGCGGTATATTTAAATTTTAATTGTGGAAATTATAGATTTAAATTAAAAATATGATAAATAAAATAACGGAATATAATATATATACTTTAGTTAAGTATTCGTGTTTCGAAATTAATTAATACTTAGAAAGTTATTATACGGCATCCAATCTCATAATCAAATTTGTTATACAGAATTCATGACTCCATTATATAATTAAGTTTTTATCATATAGTGGTTTCAGTGGCGTAATTTCACAACCGGAGCAGACTTCCATGATGCCCCCTCCTACTCGTATACACACAAAGTTGTACATTTATTATACAATTATTAATGATAAAGATGAATAAAAATTCTACCCAGTGGTGTAACATAAAAAATTGACCCCCAATGTAAAAATGAAAATACATAAATACTATACGAAATACGAAAATATAAAATGGATGACTTGACCATTTTCATAATATTTGCCCATTATGAAAATGGTCAAGTCATGTTTCTTTCGTTTCGAGATATTTAAAGGTTTGAGTTTGAATTGATTAAAAAATATTTTTATATTACCCAACACAATGTTTCAAAATTTATTTAGTCTATTAGATTTAAAATTTATTTCGACATTTAAATGTTGCATGAAGCTTATAAGGAAATAAAAAAATTAAGTTTGAAATGACTTACTATATTATCAAAATAAACGCTGGCGGAATACCGTTGAACATCGTAACAATACGACATTTTTCACAATTTGCATCATATTATATTAATTTAATACAATATGACGCGAAATAATTGATAAACACAATTTTTTTCAATATCTATTATACTATTTTTATAATATTAGGCACATGTATGTATTATATATAAGAATATTAAGTACTAGGCGATTTGTCCATTAAATATTAAATGTAAAATTAGTCTTTTGTCTCCTATAATATTCACACTTTCACGAAAAATAAAGTGTGTTTTATGTATGCACTCACAACTAATATATAAAAATATATTATGTATTTCATAATGTCGACAAAATGATTTAATTCGTTTCGCGGATTCTTGAAAAAGTATAATAAAAGAACTTCGCATCTCAAGTTGAAAGACTTTTATTTACCCTTTTTAAAATATTTAAACGGGTTTAGTAATAAACTAAACTCGGTGTGACTGTGATTTTCGATTGTAACGATGATTGATTTTTAAGATGTAACTATTCGAAGTTTAGTTTCCAGTGTACCTTGCTTAATTACAAATAATCAATTACCAATCACCGTAACAATCGAACTCAAATCTCTCAATCACAGTTATAATAATAGTCTGATTCTAGATCAGAATCAGTGTTCAAATTACAACATATTTGGAAGTTATTTCTCCGTCTAGGTTGACAGTCTTCTAAATACGGTGTTACCAAGTAAAGTATAGTATATTTTATTTTGTTATACTATGCGTGAGATTAAATTTTGGATATGATAGTCCTAGTAAAACACAGATAGTGATGTTGGAGCCGGGTCTACTGCTGTATCTGAAAATCAGGAACAGAATAACATTTTCTCTACGCCTCGACTACGGTCCGACAGCAGTCGTTTACCGGCCTTCTGGCATCTGGTCGGTCAACCTCGATCACCCATCATTGCACCGCGATTCATGTTACATTAATATTATTACTTTTGAAACCAAGAATAGGACTGTACTTTGAAAAGTTATAATTTCCAAAAAAAAATTATTGTCGTAATCTCGACAATTTGTTCACTTTTTGAAATCCTCATTCTCATTATAACAAATTATGCACTGATTATAATTGAATATTTAAGGCTATTGGTGTTTAAATTATTAATATTTCTTTTTAATAGTTTCGGCTTCTCATGCTGCTAGTCGAGTTTCCCTTTTTATATTTTACACAGACAATTTGTCGGGTTTTGTAACGCGCTTTCATAATGGTGTCTTACTTAATTATATACTTATTTAAGACTTGTACTTAATGTTCTTGTTTCATATTAAGAATTGTCCTGAACCCTATCTAGAAGTGTCTGCATTCGCATTTCCCATTATTAATTTGATAAATGTATTCTTGTCTGGTTCTTCCGCTCTGTTGTCTTTCCCAACTTTAAAAAAAATAATGTTTATGTAATTTTTTTTAATTCTTCCAACTTTTTTTTAATACTCTGTTATTTTATTAAGTTATTTTTTTTATAAAACAAACAAATTTATATTTATTTAATTTTTGTAATATTAATGCTTTCTTTTTAACAGATATCTTTATTTTTTAACATAAATTTAAATTTAAACTTCGCTGATTTACGATTGTCGCTTTTGTTAATTAAAAATTAGATTGTAAATCATTTTAATGATACTTTGTTCAATGTGATGCGTGAATAATGATGTGGTTCAAAATGGGGAAAGTTTGTAACGATTTAGCGTGAACTTTTTATTGTTTAGATTAAGCAAGTTAATTCAATGCTGTAAAAATAACATTATTACTTGAGGCAGTCTGTTATATCATATAAAAGGTGTCCTATAAGTAGTGGCCTAAACGAAAACCATCGTTAGCTGAGACCATGTCCTATCAGAATAACCCGTCACAAGTCTAATGAATGTCACACGGTTTTAGAAAAGTAACAAAGGGTATCAATTATTCAAAAAATTACATAAGTTCAAATGTCTCGAAAACCGTGTGACATTCATTAAACCTATGATGGATTATTCTGATAGGGCATGGTCTCAGTTATCGATGGTTTTCATTTGGAACACTACTTACAGGACGCTCTGTATATAGGTAGAGACCGTCAAATAATTAATTATTTTGTACCTACGCACACTAATTTGTCAACATATAAAATAATATTTGAAAATGATCATTATTATTTGGTGAAATACAATTATCATTAGCGGTAAAACACAAAATAATACAATTTGAACTATTGTTTGTCGCTGATAATAAATCATTAAATGATCACCCCATCATTCCACATACGTGTTGTCATTAGACTCGATATTTTATCAGTTTCCGTCTTGTTTAAAAATTATTTTGTTTAATTTGCTTTTTAAAAATGATAATGGTAATTATTTAAAAAAAACGTGATGAAATTTATAAATATGCTTAATAAATAAAAAAAAATTAGTGATTATTATTTTAGATTAAAATCACTTTCCTTACAGATATTTTTTTCTTAAAAAAACAGAAAAAGAAGTTCGTATAAAATTATTAGTTCAACCATATAATCAACATAATAACAAGGAGAAAACAGTTTTCCACGACGGACTATTTTAGATTTATGAGGAGGATACTCACTTTTGAAAAATATAGAATATTTATTTCCTCGGAAAGACTTTCTGTGCTTCTTATCCTCCTTCCTATCCCACAATGTCTGAGTGATAATGAATCAATTAGCACTAAATATTCAATTAAAATAATTGTAACTGACTGAAAAAGTAACTTACCATCACTCTGTATCCCCGCGGGTGTATTCAAAGAGGATAGAGCGCCACACTCTTCTGTTCTTACACACAATTCTTGCCTCGTCGTATTCATACATCTTCTTATACAAGCTTGCCGATTATTGAGGCTTCTTATAGTGTTTATAGAAAAACTGCTTTTCCATTTGTGAAAAAGTTATAATTATTCATGAGTTAGAACGTGGTGCAAAAATATTGAAGTGCCTGAAAAGTTTTCTTTGACCTCTTAATTAGTGTCGACATTATGTCAGAATAAAAAATTCTACATATGAGTAACGGTAATGAAAAACAACTTATTTTAATAGTTCATTACACAAAGACGTGCTGAACGTGTTGACGGTCCGATCTTGAGGACTTGAAGAAGAAAATTTGTTACACAATTTGGACGCGATGATTTTGTGCGTAACAATCGTTGACTTGATCGATTCAAAAATCAGATATATTTTATTTGAAAAAGTTTGTGGAGAATCTAAAATCTATAGATAAAATATTGAAAAAATGAATGAATTTATCGTGTTTGGGTAGAAATCAGGAAAAATTTCAAAGACACTGTCGAAACAAGTTATTGGAATTCAAAAATAAGAGGTCTAATCATCACAGAAATTGAGAATAATGGTTATAATACAGATATTTTGTTGATACACTGGTATTCGTTATACTCGAGTTCGACTGTGTATATAAAGTGTCTTAAAAAATGTATGCATTATTAAGTTAAACTTAAATTTTATAATACAAATTTTAAAAAAAAAAAGGATATTTTTTAGAGATATTGCAAGCGTTCAAACTGATGGCCATTCAGGTCAAAGAACTATTGATATACAAATAAACAAAGTTGCAAACATCACAAATCATTTACAGTTGTTTTTTGAGCGCATTGTATTTCAACACTTTTGATTATGTAATTATTGCTGATTTTACACCATAAGCCTTATCTTTGACGTGCCTCCGCAAAAATGTCAATTTGTGTGAGGTTTGAAAAATGCGGTGGTATTCAATATTACCTCTTTGTCCGATCCATCGGATTTCAGTAGATTTTTATCAATTAGGCCCTCACAACCTTTTTTATCGTTGAATAAAAAAAAATCAGTAGTGTCGCTCCAATGATCGAATATCGAATTCCTGCCTCACGTGTACACATTTTTAGGACATTCTGTAGATTCTATAAATAATTCATCAATTGTGACGGCAAATCATTAAAGAATTAATCATTTTCATTTAATACATAGTAAAATAATAACTTTGTTTGAAGGGATAACAACACACTTTCACAACCAATAAATCATATCACTTAAAATGACTACTGTCCATCGTTATCAATCTTTATAAATAAATATTATTTTGTTTGATTAATTCCATTATTACTTTTAAAATTAGCAAAATTAAAATTGTGGTTAAAATAAATTATTTATATTTTTTAACTTTGTTTCATTAACCACTTAATTTTAGTTTGAGTTTAAATACATCTACCGGTTTCGAAATATACCATTTTCTTCTTCAGGGTGTCAATACAAACTAAATACATTTATTGTTATTTTTTTACAAGAATCTATTAAAAAAAAAAAAACAATAATTATTTAAAAAATAAATTTAGTACCTAAATCACATTGTTACTTTATTTATACAAATTTACTCGAATAATTTTAGGAAAAAATTTTAGAACGGGACTCGTAGTTAAATTTAACTGGTTGTTTATAATTTTTATCAATTTTGCATGTACACGGTGTTGGTCATAAATGAAATAATTTGGAATCGTTGGAGATAAATAAAGTGTATAAAACTAATCAAAATAAAATCAAAGTTAGGGACTAAAATAATTTTTTAAATAATTATTGTTTTCTTTTTAAATAGATTCTTGTAAAGAAACAATAACATATGTTTTTAGTTAGTATTGACATCCTGAAGAAGAAAATGGTTTTTTTTTTAAACCGGTAGATGTATTTAAACTTAATAAGTGGTTAATGGAAAGAAAGTTAAAAAATAAAAATAATTCCATTATTCGTCATTTTATATATTTCGTGATTTTAAAAACTATTTATAATCAAAAATGAACTATCGACGCTAATTCCGATTCAGTCGTCATGATAAAGTATCCACTGTGGTCGTCATTTGTCGCGATTCGCCAATTTGTGACAACTGTTGTGCTATTCCTACGATCTGAACTATGATATGCTGTGAGCTATTTTAAACCGTATTTTTATGTTTAGTTGATATTTTAATTGTTTAGTTAAATATTTTTATTAAGCGGGGAATAGCACTAGATACATAGTTAGCACTAGAGATAGATAGTTTAAATCTCACTAAAAATTCGAAATCACTCTATGGTTGTTTGCAGAATTTAAACCGTCCAACTAAATCATTTTATTACTTGACGATTATGAGAAATATTTAAAAACAGACACATTTAAAAGTACTGTACCTTCTGATTTAAGATCGTATTTATGCGTGTGGGATAATTGGTATATTATATCAATAATACGTAAGCCGTAAAGCGTGCTGTATGTATATACAGCCTTATCAATTTAATTATATATTACGTATATGTTCCAGTTAATTCTCATAATTTGTCATGTTGTGTGAGGAATAGACATTGGCGAGTATATGCCCCTGCACTAGGGTGGATTACAGGGTAAGGAAACTATTATTTAGGGTTGAGTAACGTAAAGTAACTGGATTTAAAAGGCTACTGCATTGACATTGTTATACATGTGTGCGTAGTATGTTGATTAGCAGAAAGTTATTGGCCCTTATGTTGTGGGCATATGGCATCTACGACTATTGTCTTCTGCATTGATGAAATATCAGATTACTGAGGTAAACATTTTATACTTTTTGTTTGTAAATGTTAAAATATATTAATAAAAATATGTAAATTAATTCTACATTAGTAGATTCTAAATTAATAATTAAAAGATCTATAAATTCTGCATTATTAATTTTGACGTGCTTGTGGTCTAGTGGTTACGATACTTGCCTAGTTAGTTCAATTTATGTGACACGTATTCCGTGTATGTATCTCCATTAAAAAAAGATTCGTAAATGTAACAGTAATAGATGTCAAATAAATAATTCAAAATATATTTGATTGCTATATTATTAGATGCAACAATATTAATTAAAAGTATACTTAAACGCAGCATTAGTATATGCTAAATTATTTATTGATAAGTAACGAGAAGCTTGTTGATGTAGTGGTTAAGACGCTGGCTTAGAGATTTAGTGGTCGGGGGTTCGCGCCTTGTTCCAGGAAATCAGCAAGTTAGTTATATTTCCATAGCACAAGCGTTTAGCTTAGTTTGAAAGTAGTAAGAATATTGATGTGATATGTATTACGTGTACGCATCTCTATTTAAAAAAAATAAGATTATAAAATTAAAGCAAAAAATATTAATAAATTGTTTTATTAAAACAGCAAAAATGAGATTCATCAAACCATCCTTAGAGGATTACAGGTTTTTCATTAAAATTAGATAGGAGATTAAAGCGACACCAGTTTTACAATCATTCAAAGGAAAGAAAATTAAAAGGTGAATAAATGATTTGGAATGATTTTAAATGCACAACACTTTTGTAAAATCGTAATTAAAGTAGAAAACCTATCATAAGATGGACATGAGCTTCCACTTAAAAAAATTTTTTTGTTAAAGGAATAATATAAAATATTTTTCGCTTATATTGTGTCCTCGAAATATGTAATATTATAATAAAGGATACTAATTTGTACTAAAACTATGTGCATAAAAATTTCAAACGACTAAAATTCGTCAATGGAGACGAAAATTCGTGTTATTATATGTGAGATATTTGACATGTGTCAAAGTTGTATGCATGTGTGTATGGAAGCTTAGTGACAGATGGGAGAGTATGTATGTATGCCGACCGGTGTCAAGTAAGCGCGCGGAGTGGGGTACCGGAAGGCGTTGAACAGCGCTGGAAACACAGTTGCGCTCTCTTTCAATACTCTTCGGTTCTCAACGTTGGACACTTATTTCTGCTACCGATATATCACCGAACTTTCAGAGAATCTGTTAGATTATTGCAGTTGTGGCACAGACGGTATAGAGAACAATACAGAATCGCGGCTAAATACGTTACATTATATCACCCATATCCTGCACCAGCTCTGTTTATACTACATATTATATGGTGTTTCCGAATGAACCGAGTGACGCATTATCATCTCCAGTGTTGTATCTTTGAGAATTAATGAACCAATTACGTAAAATAAAAATCAACTTTAGGAAGAAAAAAATTTAGGGTATACATGTAAATTTTAATTTAACTACAGATGTTTTTTTTTTCAAAATAAAACTCAGAAATATCAATTAGAATGCGCGTGCTTGGAATGCATTCCGTTTTAGGTGTTGGTGGTATGTGACGCACGCTGCCGCATAATTATTACACACAATAAACTGGGGTGCAACCGGAACTGTGCATTCGACATCACCATACTAAATCAACGTCTCACTGCCTGCAGCCTCAGTGGTGCAGATTATGTTGTGGGCATGACACAGATTAGGTATAGTCCAAGTCCGGACAAATGAACTTGCCAATTAAATTTCATCAGCATGAGGTGATGATGATTTATACCTATATTTTTCATTTATTGATTCATAGTAATGTTACAAATGAATTAATCAAATTATTGTATTTTCAACAAATAATAGATATCTCAGAGAGACGAAGATATTTTTTATTATATTTTAATGGAAAGATAGATATGGAAGTATGGTTAATTATAGACCTTCAGCTGGCTTAAGTAATCACTTTATACAAATATAACGTTCACCATTCTTACCCATTATCAATTTGCATATCTATCAAATTTTTGGATGTTGTATATACATTACTATGTGGAAACACTTTGATATATTTCCATTTAAATGTATTAAAAAATTGCTTCGTCTGTATCAGATATCTATTATTTGTTTAATAACGGTGCCTTTGTAGGTGAAAATCACAATTATTGTGTGTTCTTGGACGTACTCAAATATTGGATTGCATTTTCTTTTGGTCTTTGCATTACATTATTTTTAATCACTGTTTAATATAGTAAAATAATATTGTATAGAAAATGATATTGAATATAGTCACTCACAGGGGTTAAAAAAGAAGTTAATGAATTATTTATTAAAATGAAATGAAGAACGGGCTTGTGTAATTTTAAATATTATTTTATTTTGTTGAAATATTGTTTCCTCGTTGGTGTCTATAAAAATTATTAAATTCCCGAAACAATGTTCTTAGAACCTCCTATACAATATTACGCACTATCGCAGTTCAGTGACACGTCTTACCCGGAAAGTTTCCAAATAAACATATTCTACGTTAAATAGATATTTAATAGAAATATATAATAAGGTAGTGCAATTAATTAAATAGTTCAATAATAATAGCGCGTGACGTCCGTTGTGATAAAATTGTGAGAAAAACAAAGGTAACCAACAAACGTACGTTTCTCCACAGGCTACGCAGTACTCTACCAACTTACAACTCTCGTCTCATTCACTTTCGTATATTTTCTCAGCAATACTATAATATATAATATTTAATATGTTATAATAATTATAATAATATATATTATACAAATACTAAATTAATGTATTAATTATAAATATATACATATAAAATCAATTTTGTCGAAAAATATTGTTTTAGCGTCACCGGGATTCGAACCTGGATCTTCATTTCCAATCCGGGGAAGTGCACTACCTTTGTGCTATAACGCCAGTATTTTTCTTGACAAATTTTCGAAACTATATGTTACATTTTTCAAATTAATACACCTGTCGTTCCATTATTTGAAAGCCATCTACATTATTTTTACAGAATCTCAAATACCTTTGAGTAAACCGATTTGCAGACGCCAGAATTATCAATTCATTTTTATTAAATTTTGGACACGTTGATACAACATATATTATTAATATATGTTGTATCAACATATATTATTAATATAAAATCAATTTTGTCGAAAAATATTGTTTTAGCGTCACCAGGATTCGAACCTGGATCTTCATTTCCAATCCGGGGAAGTGCACTACCTTTGTGCTATAACGCCAGTATTTTTCTTGACAAATTTTCGAAACTATATGTTACATTTTTCAAATTAATACACCTGTTGTTCCATTATTTGAAAGCCATCTACATTATTTTTACAGAATCTCAAATACCTTTGAGTAAACCGATTTGCAGACGCCAGAATTATCAATTCATTTTTATTAAATTTTGGACACGTTGATACAACATATATTATTAATCCCGGTGACGCTAAAACAATATTTTTCGACAAAATTGATTTTATATGTATATATTTATAATTAATACATTAATTTAGTATTTAAAATATTACAGACCTATGTTCTGAATAATTACAACTTCACAATAAGAATGTGTTTTCCTTAATATATTATATAATATTATAAAAGCATCTAACTGTTTCGATATTTGTTTTTCTGAACGCGTCAAGTCTAAAAAACAATAAAAAAAATTTGAAATAATAAAAAATAGCTCATGTTGCATTTTAATTTTTATTATGACATGGTTTTTGTAAATCTTAAAAACAATATTGATGAATCTATTTTTTTACCTTTTAATAAATAAATTTGAATTGTTAAATTACTTTCTTTTCGAACTGAAACTAAATATTCTGAAATATAAAACAATTCAGAAATCAATCAAGAATTCAAGTTCTAGAGAATCCATTATTTCGGTTATCTATCTCGTTGAAGAAAAACTTAAGCAATGTCCAAATATTCTTCATTCCAGACTTTTACCCTTATACCCTTTCAACTCAGAATTAGAGATTTTTGGCGTAGGTACTATAATCTACGAATGGCTTACACGATTTCGCCTGTGTGATCCTTATAACCTTAAACCTTGATTTATAAGTCTACAATCAGTGTGTGTTCTCATTACTTACACACGGAGCCTAAATTTGGACCCTCACTGTTAAAATTATACACGAATTAAAAATTGCCCAAAGAGCAATGGAATATATTTCTGAGAGATCGAATCCCAAGAATACAAAAAATCTGCATGTTCAAGTAGCAATGGGTTTGAAAAATCTGTCGAAGAGATGATGGACGATGGGGGAAGAAATCCTAGGTTGGAAAAAAAGCCTCGCGCTGGTGGAATTAGTTTTAGAAGAGATAATAAATAATGTAAATATGAATACTGACCCCCACCGTACCTATTCTACCTATCACAAACAATGTACGGTGAAAGAATGAGAGACCGTGTTGTGCCACGAATGTATAATATGTTCAATGATGACCTATTAAACATTATGAAAAATAAAGATACCCCATTGACAACCCTAAAATATAAAGTGAAATAACACATTCTTATCTAATTATTTGTTTCCTTTATTGTATTTCATTTTAAAAAAAAATGTTAGTGAAAACTCTTTAATTACTAAGTGAAGGGCAATCCTTGGCATAAAACTATTCTGCAGTTTGGCAAATATTCAAAATTAGAATGTACCTTTTTATACGTATGTAATAAAGTTAAAATAAAAAAATAGTATTTGTTGTCCTCAAGCTCAAGGAGGTGATGACATGAGAAGAGTGAATAAGAAACGTTAAAAATGTAAAGAATTAGAAAAAATTAAAGGATTCGTCTCAGGCAAATGGTTAAGAGTCTATCCTTGATCTTCAATTCTTGCAGAATGGAGATATTCTTGCATCTAACAATAAAGGCTAATGATGATGATGGTGACGAACTTTCATCTGCGGTGATATAATCGGGTTGCTGCACTTTCGATGCATAAAACCTCAAAATATTAAAACTTTTATATGCATCATTAGTGAGGATTCAGGTTGAGTATAATACAATTGTATGGTTACCTTTCTATAATGCGCATTTTCATACCATTGAAAGAGTACTAAATTAATTTATGAAATTTGTTAATTATAAACTTAATGTACTACGAGGGTAATCAAAATATGATTTTCGCATACTGTGTATTTACTTTATAATTATAACAGATATTGATAAAAATGCCATACCATTTATTAATGCGTTCGATCGATGACACGCCACGTATTAAATATTTGTTTTGTTTTCAAATTGTTGTGTTGTCATTTTCGGCGTATTTTTGAACGTTTAAAAGTTTTAACAAAATGATTTATCATTCAAAGTCGACGTAGCTTACATTTAATAATTTAATTTTGATAAATACGATCGAGTTTGTAGGGATTTTTACAACTAAACTCGTATTTGTAGACATTTTTTATATCATTGGTGCATTTTTGAAGAGATTTATTTATTTATTTGAAACTACATAATATAATGTAAAAAAAAATGTCTGAAAATAAGGTCATTGTCAAATGTCGAAGCAGAATTAGCGATGCGTAGACTTTTCATGTACGATTATTTATTAGTTATTAAAGTAAATTGTGTATTAAGGGATATTAATGATATTTTTTATTTATCATCTTAGTTTAATAACCACAATTGAGTTTAAAAAACATCTACCGGTTTCGGAAAACACCTTTTCCTTCTTCAGGATATGTCAAAACTAACTAAAAATATAGCATTGTTTTTCTATTTATCCAGAATCTATTTTTAAATTTAAAAAAAAAAAAAAAAAAAAACAACAATTATTTAAAAAGTAAATTTAGTACCTAACTCAAATTGCTGCTCAATACAAATTTAGTCGAATAATTTTTAGGAAAAAATTTTAGAATAGGACTCGTAGTTAAATTTAGTTGGCTGTTTAGAATTTCCTGATTACTTTTACATGCTTTATTTATCTCCAACAATTCCAAATTATTTAATTTGTGACCTACACCGTTTATATGCAAAATTGACAATCCCAATTTTTTATCAAAACCATGACTATTTTCTATCAAATGATTAGAAAATTCTGAAAACCCACTATTGTTCAAACATCTCAAATGCTCCTTTACTCTTATATTAAAATTTCTACCCGTTTTACCAACATAAAATGCAGCACAATCCTTACAACTAAGTTTATAGACGCCAGAATTGTTAAATTTATCATCCTTGTCCTTAGAATTTATGAGTAAATTTCCTATACTATTATTTGTGTAAAATGCTGGTCTAATATCTCGTGGTAGGTGTTTAGATATTTGTTTCAAAAAGTTATTTATGTATAAAATCCTACGCCAATTATCATTATTATCATTATGTTTCATCTGTGATTTATATAAAAACTGATTATTATATTCTTTTAATTTATTTTTTATAATAGTGTCTATCAAACATGTATTATACCCATTATTAACTGCTATTTTTTTTAATTGTATTCAATTCAATATTAAAATTGGATGTTGACATAGGAATATTGACTAAACGATGTATCATGGAGTGGAACCCTGAATGTTTATGTGATAATGGATGATTAGATTCATTGTGTATGATAGTATCTGTAAAAGTTGGTTTTCTAAAAATTTTGAACTGAATTTTATTATTATTTCTAATCAATGTTAGATCCAAAAAATTTAGGGTAGAATTATTTTCCATTTCTAATGTAAATTGTATTTTATTATTAAACGAATTAATTAAATTTAGAAATGTAGTTAGTTGACGTTGTGAACCCGACCAAATACACAATACATCATCCACATACCTTTTCCATAACAAAACATTATTTAACAAAGAAGAATCACAATCAAAAATTTTTTTCTCCAAATCATCTACAAAAATATCTGCTATTAGTGGACTTGTGGGTGCTCCCATAGGAAGACCTTCTGTTTGATTATATATTATATTATTGAATTGGAAATAATTTTGGTTCATACAAAGATTTAATAAACGACATAGATCTTTTACCAAATTATTAGGTAAATTAGATGAATTTAGTAAATCAAAAATTAAAATTTTACTTTCATTAATAGGTACATTAGTAAACAAATTAACAATACCAAAAGAAACAAGTTTAACATTGTTGGGAAGATCCATGTCCTTTAACATATCCACTAATTGCAACGAATTTTTTATAGTATATTTTGGATTAAAAATATTAAGTCTGTTTATAGTTTTAGTAATAAAAGAACATAACTAAACACCTACCACGAGATATTAGACCAGCATTTTACACAAATAATAGTATAGGAAATTTACTCATAAATTCTAAGGACAAGGATGATAAATTTAACAATTCTGGCGTCTATAAACTTAGTTGTAAGGATTGTGCTGCATTTTATGTTGGTAAAACGGGTAGAAATTTTAATATAAGAGTAAAGGAGCATTTGAGATGTTTGAACAATAGTGGGTTTTCAGAATTTGCTAATCATTTGATAGAAAATAGTCATGGTTTTGATAAAAAATTGGGATTGTCAATTTTGCATATAAACGGTGTAGGTCACAAATGAAATAATTTGGAATCGTTGGAGATAAATAAAGCATGTAAAAGTAATCAGGAAATTCTAAACAGCCAACTAAATTTAACTACGAGTCCTATTCTAAAATTTTTTCCTAAAAATTATTCGACTAAATCTGTATTGAGCAGCAATTTGAGTTAGGTACTAAATTTACTTTTTAAATAATTGTTGTTTTTTTTTTTTTTTTTAAAATTTAAAAATAGATTCTGGATAAATAGAAAAACAATGCTATATTTTTAGTTAGTTTTGACATATCCTGAAGAAGGAAAACGTGTTTTCCGAAACCGGTAGATGTTTTTTAAACTCAATTGTGGTTATTAAACTAAGATAATAAATAAAAAATATGAATCTTAACCACCAAGTTAATATTGCTAATTTTAAAAGTGATATTAATGGTATCTGGAGTTATAACATAAAACCACAAATATTTTTATTTTATTAATTAGTTTTATACTTATTTTAACACAACTAAAAATCGACATACTTTTAAGCTGATGATGATATAATCGTTATTTAAATCATTATTGCGAATGTGATTGTGTTCGATTGTAATGATGATTGGTAACTGATTATCCATTATGACTGATACACTAGAAAGTAAACCTCCAACAGTGAAATCTTAGTTACCAATACATAAGCATTTTCTCTTCACCTGCCCCCCCACTCCTCTCCTCCTACCTGGAATATAACTTTGCTCAATTATACTCTAGGACCAGGAAAATAAAGTTCCGTCCAAATATCCTTGTCTGGATTAATTTTGCATACAGAGTTACTTCTCGGAAAACGCAGGGTACGGTCTATTAAAAGAAAAAGTAAAGTGATGAAAATGTATTGAGAGCGAAAATTAAGATAAGGGATTAAGTTTGGATGGAAAGAAAAGGGTGAGAAGGATGGAATAATAATAAAAAACAGACGGAAAGAAGTGAAATTTCTAAACCCTTATTAATATCAAAGGAATGGTTTGTTTCCAAAAGGCGATTGGAAAATTCTGAATAGTTATTGTTATTTAGGCATCCCAAATGCTCCTTATTTCTAATATCAAAATACTCTAATGATTGCAACAATATAAAAATAATTCCAATCATTGCAAAATAATTTGTAGACCCCCGATTTTTTTTAAATATCGTCCTTATCTTTGTTATTTAATATATAATCTTTTAATTTTTTATTAGTGTAAAAAGCTGGTAGTAAAGAATTTGGGATATTTTTTTAAATAATTGAATTTGAAGTAAGATTATTATTATTACACTACAAGAAGATATCATAGGTATCGAAGCATGTAGAATAATTAATTAATAGTGGTTTAAACAAAGTATTTTGTATAATTATTAATAATATATAAAGACACACAGATATATCTTACCAATAGTTGGTGGTGCACTAATTAAAGTATGTTTTTTGAGGTATTTAAGGCCATCACCTATAACTTGTTAACGACGTTAGACCCTCCGTGACAGTTGGAAACGCTGGATTGACAGCGGGTCTAGTGGACGTGCCGAATATATTCAATGTGGCGGGGAAACGAACGTGCCCCGTGTCGGAGCGGCCAATCACGGAGCGATACTGGTGGGTCGACGATAGACTGCCAATAAAATCTTTACTGATTTCAACGTAGAGGCCCAGACTAACAAATAAAAAATATAATTTATGATTGAAAAATAAAGGTACATTCTCACACGTTAAATCTCGTCCGATCCGTGAAAATATGTCACAAATGTCATGTATATCCACCACTGGCTATGTATCTATATTTGTGTGCATATATGCACCATGCGCATACCCTTGACAGAAACGAATGGAGTGCGTGACGCGTTATCGTCTCGAGTACTGCATCTCAATTTCGATAAAACTAATACGATTTCTTTTTACATGAAATAAAATGATGCTAACAAATATTTGTAGTGAAGAAGAGAAGGATGCAAGGATTTTATACCACTTTACGATCTTCCAATAGCGATATATTTTCGCAGCTACAAGGGGTTTCATATATCTTATATCTTTCTTCGTGTCAGCATTGGCAAATTAAAGGATGCATTGCTCTTAATGCACCACCAAAAATCTCGATCCTGGGTAGCCCTCACAGCTGACTCCAAGGTATATCTAACCGGAAGCAATCATTGAGTTCAACGAGACACAATTTATTGTTCTATTAGAGTGGTAATGTCAGAATACATGTATTAACTAACTCCGCAGTCCCCAGATTGCATTCTATGGGGAATTAATATGCGGAGGTAGTCGACATTTTTGCTGTAAAGTTAACTATTTATAAGACTACATAATTATAATTTTTTGTGTCTCAACTCAATGGTGACGGATAAATTGCTTTACTTTTATTTATTTTTAATTATAATTATGAAAAAACATACTGATATTACATAAATTTTTCTTTATGTATTGCACTTCTGATTATATTTTCTATAATTTTAAAAATTATGTTAAAGCCTGAAAAGGGCGTGTATAATAATAATAAATAAATAAATAATATACCCGGCATTGCACGGGTGGAAAAACTAAACATTAAAGATGCTTCTAAAAACATCTATTTTCTATTACTAATTACTCTACCCGCACTCCCTTTCCCACACCATCTACCATCACACTTAATCTCACCATACCCACACATCCGCACCGCCCGATAGTCTTATATGTTATCCGTCGTAATAAGATACCCCTAGTAAGTCCTTTACTGTGCTCTTAGAAACTTTCATCTCGCCTAACTAACTAATATTATATTACTGGTACTAACTATAACTCACAGCAATTTGCGAACTAGTAGTGCCGAGATTAAACAATTATTACTCTAGATAAAATCTCTACTGTACGAAATAATGTAAAGAGAATTTCTTAATTGCCCCTTACAATCCTTTGTAATCAATTATTCTTACTAATTGATTCCCTTGCCACTATATTTATCTATATTATAATAATTTTCTCGTGTAACTTTGACTAAAATAATTATTCTCTTGTTTTATTAAGATTGCAATGTATATTTCACTGAATAAGACATTTGCTACATGTAAAACCTACATATCATATTTATTAAACTTCGTGGCGTCGAAAAAATTAATTTCATTTTTTATATTTAATGCAAATACGTTGTGGTTATTCATTTTTTAATATTTTTAAAAATTGAATGTGAAAACAAGAGTCAGTAAAAATATTGTCGCTTGTTATAGTTGAATAATGCACCTTCCCCGGTTGAGAAAGAGATCCAGGTTCGAATCCCGGTGGCGCAACAACGATATTTTTCGATAAAATATATTTTATGTGTATATCTTTCTAATTAATATATTTAATTCATATTTAAAATATCACAGCCCTATGTTCTGAATAATTACAACTTCACAATAAGAATGTGTTCTCTTAATAAAAACAAGAGTTATTTGATATATCATTTTAGTTAGTTATTTATTACCCTGATGAAGAAAAAGGTATTTTTCGAAACCGGTTATTTTTTATTAAACGTGTTAACTTAATTAACGTATTTGACTTTGGTACGCTGTACAATATCAGTTATTGGTGCTTTTAAAATAAAGAATAAACAAATAATTTATCTGATTTTCTCTTTTCTATCATGCAAAATAATATTTATAATTTTTTATGTATATTTTTAAGTTTAAATTTATATTAGTAGATGTGTACGAAAATTCATTATAAATACGGTAATATCTATACACCTTGCATCTTGCATCGGTCGAGGCACAGCGGTTAAAACGTAAGACTAGAAATCAGATTTTCACTGGGAGCTTAGTTTAGATTCACACCGGCTAAAAATTAAATTTTTAAAAAGTATTTGAATACTTCATTTTCATATAATAATTTTTAAATTAATTTGCATAATTATGTATTATTATATAAAGCATTACACTAGTGCCTGTATATATATACAGTACTATATATATATATATATATATATGTAGCCAAGAAACGAATCACTTTATTTATTTTTCTAAATATGCTATACAAAAAAAGCCGGTAAAAGACTAACGGCGAAACCCCGCTGTATGGCATCACATAAAACGGGACGGATATTAATTAAACAATAAAGGAGACACAATATGCAATGAATTTAATTTTTTTTTATTATAGATACAGATGTAAAGTGCTTGTTGGTCACTTGGCAAGTGGTCAAGGATTCGAAGGAAGGAAGGAAGTTAGTCCTGTTTTTGTAGCACAGCTGTTCATCTTAGTTTGAAAATAATAATAATATTGATGTGATATGTCGTCCGTGTATGTATCTCTATTTTATTTATGAAGAAAGTTTTGATTATAATATTCCCAAGCAAAACTAAATTGTCTCTAAACGTTGGATAAAATAAAGTGCACAATATTTTTTAATGTAGAGTTATCATTATACATGACCATTATTCGACTTAATGAATGCATTCCATATATGTTGAGCATCCTTCAAATAATGGTCCACTCAGTTCCAGCGCAAAGCGTGATTGGCAGTCGAAGGCATTGCGTAATAGCTTTTTTTTTCCAGTTTTCAAAAGCATTTCAATATTAAATGCTATCCTGGTCTGTTTTAAATTTTGTGAAAATAAAAAACATGACATCGGCAGAACAATATTTCGGCTCGTGATTAATTTCATTTGTTTTTTTTTTATATGAATGTTGTGGACAAAGCAAATTCAAATATTCGTATCGTCTGCAGCACGAGTAGATTTATTTGCTTCTTGTTCTTTTTTTTCGCTACCTCATGAGAATTGTGATCATCATGGTGTGTCCATTGTCTTGACGAATCTCTTTCATTTCTGTTTAGGTACTTGATTTTTATTTTAGTATTGTGTGTAGCCAAATTCAAATATTCATGTCACCTACAACAAGAGTATAATATAAAACAAATAATAGATATCTCATAGAAACGAAATTATTAAAATTATATTTAATGGAAATATATGAAAGTATAGATAATTACAGGGCTTACGACCTGTCTTCGGCCGGCTCAAGTGATCACTTTATACAAATATAACGTTCGCCATTCTCACCCATTAATCAATTTCTCTATCTATCAAATTTTTGAAAATTGTACACATGTTAATATGTAGAAACATTTCGAGTACCACTACACTATCGCCATCTATAGATTAAATTTGATATTCATTTCCTGAAACAGCATATATGACACAATGAGAATCTAACTATTTTTTTAAATTATTCACAGCAATATTCTATATCTGTAAATTTTTTTTAACATATTTTACTACAAAATTTGCCCGAAAAATCAATATTTTTAAATTTGATACATTTTCTTGTTTTAACAAGCATATTATTAGCAATATTTGAATACGTCCAAGAACACTCAATTACTAGATTTTCAGTTACAAATATTGATTTTCATGAAAAGCATAAAGATTAAGCCATACTACAGAATACAACCAAATCATGAACCTCCAATGCAAGCGGTGGTTGCATAATTCAATTGCTATTGCTAAATAACCACAGCCAATTTAATTTTATATACTGAAATATGAAATGGCAATACCACTAATGAGACCAATAATACTGACTTGAAGGTAATGTATACTTACTTCCTCACGTATAGATATCTCAAAACAAAATTATATTTTCTCCCACATGAGTATGTAACCCAATGTCAATCTCATTAAAATATATATTAACTGTGTCAATTTTATTCAAATATTTCTCTAAAAGACAAAGAATATAGGATCATGTAAACTGAATTTTTAGCAGTTTACTTAAAAATCTTCTTTTTTTTTTAAATTGAAGTGAAATAATAGTAGTGTAACGTACATTACACCAGAACAAATATAATTTTTTTCATCGACATGTACTTCACTCTGCTTCTATAAAATTTCTAAATTACGGATACTTTTAACAAAACACTATGGTAAAATAACACAAACAACGTTTTTAATGCATTTAGAATCATTCATTTTGAGTCAAGTATGCAAATGTATTCAGAATAAATCGCTCTATTCGCAGCACAAAGCTCGTAATACCGACATAAAACATGATGAAGTTAAATGTATCCTTTATTTACTCGGAAAAAAATATTTTTTCATCTACCGATAAATAAACATTTTTATAATTATTTTTTTTTACACGTGTGTATAAAAATCTACTCATATAAATTATTCAGTCCGGTGGCATTAAAAATAGTTTTAATTTAATTAAGTTAAATTTTATAATTCTGTATTTAATTTACATTGTACAATTTAATAAAATACGATAAATTTGAATGAAAAATAATTGATTTCAATAACCATCACACTCACATCCCACGGAGGTAGGGAGAGTGGATGGAATGTCACACTTTTCTGTCCTGAAACAACTCCTTCTACATTCATTAATTTTCTCAAACATACTTGTTAATTGTCATCATTTAACAGGACCATCTTACTACATCTACTCCTAATTAACCTAGTCAACACTTGCGTCATATATTTTACTCATCGATCTCTCCTCAATATTCTTTCCACCTGATTAAACTACTTAAGTTACCCTTTATTATGATAATCGTATTTTTAAATAATCTTACTTCAAATTCAATTATAAAAAATATCCCAAATTCTATACTACCAGCTTTTTACACTAATAACAAATCAAATAATTATATATTAAATAAAAAGAAAAATAACGATATTTCAAAAAAATCGGGGGTCTACAAATTAATTTGCAATGATTGCAATTATTTTTATATGGGTAAAACTAATGGGTTTTATATGGTAAGCATTTGAGATGCCTAAATAGCAACTATTATTCAGATATTTTCCAGTCGCCTTTTGGAAACAAACCATTCTTTTTATATTAACAAGGGTTTAGAAATTATACATATAAATACTAGGGGTATACAGTTAGATAAATTTTAAATTTAAAAAATAAGAAAAAGTGTTAATAGCAATCTAAATATTAAAAATAACCAGATCCTCTTTGCAAATAGTCATCTTTTAAATTTGTTTTCATATTAGTTCTTACTTTTTCACCACTTTATAGTTTTGCTTTTTTTCTATGCTTGTATTTTTAATTTCAATAAACATTGTTTCCTGAAGAAGATACCATAGGTATCGAAACATGTAGAATAATCAATAAATAGTAGTTTAAGCAAAGCATTTTGTCTACTTATTTATATAAAATGAGGCCACAAAGTAATTTTGCTAATAGATAGAAGATAGAAGTACTTTATATTTTTATTCACTCTACTAAGATTAGTTTTACAGTCTCATCTAATTTTGTATGGAGAGTAGACAGAACCAAGAGGTGTAAATCTACCTTTACGATACGTGCTACAAGGGCTTAGAGCAAAGATATTGCATATCTAATAGAGAATTCAAGAACATAGACGATTTGGAGATGTATGGTTGGCGACAGCTCGTAGACATAGGAAAATTGATGGTCTAAGCAAGAATGGAATAAACCAGATCTCGTGAAAGATTGCCAACATGATGGACTGACGTAAATGGTAATTTGCTGCTGGATTGCATAAGAATTTCCAAAAATCGGGATAGGTAGCAACAGTTCATGATCACGACTGCTTTTTCATTTTTGACAGAATAGTCATGGCCATGATGCTGCAGAATCATTATCTCCTTTGGAAGTTGTATGAATCTGTCTCTTACTAGCGCGATTGGCAGGGTGTCTGCAATAGTCTTAGAAGTGTGATGTTTTGACCAGATCCACCTAGCATATTTGGATAGATAAAATCGCACCGACAATCCTGGTCTGAGTAATGACGTGCAGTGAAGTCAGGTAAACCAGAATTTAAAAAAAAAGAGATGCGTATACGGAATATAGTCACATCAATATTCTTAATATTTTCAAACTAGCCTTAACGCTTGTGTTATGAAAGTAGAACTAATTTACCGGGCTTCTGGAACGAGGCGCAAACCCCCGACGACTGTATCACTAAGCCAGCGTCTTAATCACTAAATCAACAAGCTACTTTATTTTATAGTTAGATTACAATCAAATTTCATATTAGAATTGTGCAATTACATTCACCATTATACTGCTGTGTTACTCAAACTGTATTATGTCAGGAGATGCGGCACACGATCATATTTGCTATTTAGATGAAACGCTCCAGGTAACAATGTTCACACTAATAGCCAGAGTTTATACTTGCATGCTGTCCCTCTAAAATTTATCCAATCTATTTATCTCTTCTTAGATGGGTGAAGTTTGTTTCATGTGCACCAAAATAATACATCTCCCACCGTTCCACGTTTCCCGGATTGCAAGAGATTCAGATTCGAATCGCAGTACCAACAACAATATTTATCGATAAAATTAATTTTATTTGTATGTCTTTCTAATTAATACATTTAATTTGTATTAAATAATTATTTCAATTGAATTCAATGATTTTTTTTACTGTTTCCGATGTAAGTTTGAGGAACTCCACAATCATATATGTGAAAATAAAACATTTGTTTTTTTATTCTACTCGTTTAGTTTAGTTTTACGTTTCGAGAGAGTTGAGATCGATAATGCCCTTGCAAGGCGAAACGCATTTCAAGTAAATTAAACGAGTAGAATCAAAAACAAGTGTTTTATTTTTATTAGATATTTTATTATTTTAATTCAATTCATTTGCTTGTATTCTCCTTAATAATTAAATAATAATAATTTTAATTAGATAAATCATCAGAATATCAAATTGAACTATGTATTTATTAATAATCGTTATTCCTACGTGCTTAATCACCAACAGACTCACTTCTTCAATCAGTTCCATATTTATTGAGGATAATGATAACTTCTAGGTTGTGATTTGTTGATGTCGATTTTTCTACATTATTTTCTGCCATAATATAAATAGCCATTACAATAAGGCAGGTTTAATCTGATATAGATTGCATTGATCTGGTGGGTCCGTCAAGTTGAATATCATTCTTTTCTTCTGGTTATCATCGACTCTGTAGGTGACTTGTCCATAAAATTGAACGCTGCGTCTCAGACACTGAGCAATCTATCTAAAATCCTTAATTGTGCAAAAGTGAGTCATTTTTGCGCACTTTTAACCAAGAGATTCTAAACAATCGTACACAATATCACACTTCAAAGGCAAGTTACACTCTTATACTCATAAAGGTAGTTCAATTCGAGTTTTCATAGATATTTAAATATAATATTGTATTATATACACTTTTTTTTCTCCTTTTCTTTTTGCAATACCTTAACAACTATTGGAAATGCCCCCTCACTCGGATGATCTTGTGTCGAGGTGAATTTAGAAGTTATTCGTGTGTTTATTTATATTTGTTAGAAAAATAGTGTAATTTATTTTCTGTTTTTTTATTATTTTTAATTTCAAATAGGTAGAAACTCTTTCTTGGATAACGCTAAGAATATGACATATTGAAAATTGATATATAATAGGCGGTATTTTATACTAGTATACGTTTCAGAATTTGAATATGAAGGACGTGAGGATTTGGAAGGGAAAGAAAAGGATGGGAATTTACAAGAGATTTGGGACAGAATTTGGTGGTAGTTGGAGAGCCAAATAGAAAGGAATGTTAGACTTACCTCGTATGAAGCGTAGTCAAGATGCTCCGAACTATTACGAGGCTAATATTGAACTGATAAACATTTTTTTGTTAGCTGATAAATGAGTTGGATGGTCTAACCATGTGTTCCATCCGACTGCATGATTATGATGCGTAAGAGCTGAGATCCTACGATTAATCTCCGATTTTTCACAAAATTAGTCCAAATACTAATATAGTCACAATTGTTAGCAATAGTCAATAGAGAACCGAAGGTTACCTCTTGGACAGCAAGCGCGCAATTGACTACATGTCCAAATCAAAACTGATAAATAAATCCAATGTGGAGTAGGACAAGAATTAAGGGAAAAATTTTCTGTGTGACATAATATTGTTAGTCAAAAAATGTTAACCAATTAACCTTTCCAAAACCATGCAGTAACATAGATCTACCGCGTCAATTAAAATTGTAATATTTTGGTTAATATACGCAACAAAAAAATCATATTTTAGTTAATTCTAAGGGAAATGTTTATGCATAGAACTGATCAGTTATGTAAAGCGAATCCTATAAAAATAATTATTTTTCAATTCAAAAGTTGTAAAATTAATATTCTGGGGAAAATACCATTTGTGATAAGACAAATAGAGGGGGGACATTAATTTCACAATACAAATATTTGCTCTTATCACTAATTTAATGAAGCGAGATAAAAAAAAAGGTAATATTGTATAGGACTTGATGAATGCTCCGAATTATATTGGGATATTGATACCATTTTCGTAATTAATGCTCAATATTTAGATTAAGTTTAAAGGATTAATAATTTTAAGGCCATTTAAACTAATAAAAGCTTTTATTACATTAAAAATGTAAAAAATTCTTACGGTAACACGAGTTGACAGCGTGGCTGCATATGGGTATTTTATAACACAGTATGGTAAAGGTTAAACATGTTATAAAGAATTATGAATACAGAACAGAATAATTACTTAATTTTTCAAACCTAGTATTTTCTTGAATGATATGTTCATCTACAGAGGGTTTAAGAACTATAAGACTTAAGTTAATATCTAAAAAAAATATTTTTAAGTACTTATTAGCTAACTAAAGATTTATTCATGCATGTGCGGTTTCAGAATTTAGACATGCATCTTATTTGACACTTCATCAGGACAGGTAGACAGAAACTAAGAATTTTATTTCTTGATTAAATTATTACAACGCGAACCTCATTTTATTTTCAAAAGTGAAAGTAATGTGTCAATTATAAATCAAAACTATCTAATGAATAATAATGCGCTATTGTGGTGACATCTGTTTTTAGATATTTTGTATTCAGTTCGGACGAAGTTCAGAGCGTTCCGAACAGATCGGATGTTTATTATATTATTATAAATAATATGTACTACATGATACGATTTTTTAATATGACATGTATTAAAAAAATGCAAAGAAATTTAATAATTGAAATTCAAAAACATCAGTTCTACAAGTATTTGTTCCCCATTATATACATATAGTTAAATAACTGTAATAAAGTAGTTAAACTTAAGAGATTTAAATTATTAAAAATAGTTCCTCGACCATTTTAACTAAGGCGAATACATTAAATTTATACTTTTGGAGAAGTAATTATAAACTCAATCAAAAAGTTCACGTTCTAAAATTTGATGAGATTTTACTAATATCATAAAACTTCCAAGAGTTATTACGTGACGCAATCATTAAGAAAGCTGGTGTTATTATGTGGTCCAGTTTTGATACTGAAGACAAAAGTTATTAAAAAGATGGTTAAATATTTTTGTCAATTTTTGAATATCAGTAATTCTTTTCAGGTATTAATCAGGTGTAATTCCCAGTTTCGCGGATGTTTCTCCATTAAAGTCTTATTGACATTTTTCCTTCTTGTGTATCCTGCGGGTGATAGTGTTTGAAGAATATTTAAATATGTTCAAGGATACACAATTACTGGATTTACACCCACAAAAACACTGTTAATAAACAAATTATAAATATCTCATAGAGACGAAGCTATTTTCAAAAACTTATATTTATATTTATTGAAAATGTATGAAAGTATAGGTAACTACAAGACCTGTCTTCGGCTGGCTTAAGTGATCACTTTATAGAAATATAAGGTTCACTATTCTCATACATTAATTAATTAATCAATTAATGCTATTTCAGGGAAATTAATATCAAATTTTGTCCATAGATGGCGATAGTGTAATGGTATTTGAAGTGTTTCCCCATATAAACATATATACTGCTTTCAAAAATTTGATAGATATGAAGATTGATAAATGGGTGAGAATGGTGAACGTTATATTTGTATAAAGTGATCACTTAAACCAACTGAAAACAGGTTGTAAGCCCTAATTCCATATATTTCTATTGATTTTTATCTATTATTTGTTTATTAATATTTTCCATCTTAAGAGCGTGTGTTTAGAGATTCCCTCGTGACGCCCTAAAAAATATTCACGCGATTATTAGCCATGGTATTAATATATTTATAATTTATACAATATATCAAAACTGTATTTTAAATATATATTGCGCGTGCCTGCATAATTATTATGGTATTGTTAAATGTTATACGCCTTTAAATAAAATATATAAATCACTGATCACATGTTTTAAATTTTAAATGACTGGCTAGGGATTCCTACAGATTTAATACATAATAATCCAACCAGAGAATGATGGAGGCTGAATAACTTTGAATATCTGAAAGCTTTGAGAACGGTATAAGAAGGTGAAAAAAAAGAAGCTGCAGTGGGCGGAACATATAGCAAGAATATATGAGCCCCTGCGTAAGTAATTTGTACAAAATCACAAAAAAAAAGCCAGTAGAATCAAGACCGATGAGGATACCGAGGCGAGTGTTTAGCAGGCTGGCAGTGACCACAATGGCAATGTCAAAGAATGGATGAAAATAACAATGGTCATGGATTTTCGAATCCCTTGAGGTAGATAAAGAAGAATTATTTTGTGTTAACAATTCTCAAAGCAAATTTAGCCTATTAATTATGCTGTCAAAATAAATAACACCTCATAAAAGTTGACAAATTTTGATAGAATATTTCAACAACTTCACTGCATTCGTTACTTAAGACATGTGTGCACGTTATGATACCGTTGGTAATGGCTGTTCGAATATTAGCCGTATATATCTTTCTAAATCAGTGGTATTTCTAGAGCAATTCTGGAAGCAGATCTGCCAGGTATGTGCCTTCGATCTTCGAATTATGTAGCCGTGGTGTTGCAGAATACGCTTCGCACCTACAATTTTAAATAATTTATGAACCCTACCTACCTCTACGGTCGATGAATGAATCGATATATTATGTCGATATTTAAATAGCAATATTGACTTAAAATGTAAATTACACATGATAAGTATGATATATCGATGTTGTTCGAAAAATATGTATTCCTAGTCATGACAATGGAGTCGCACACAGATAGCACGTTTGAATCAAACTGTTATCCGGAATACAAAAATACTTTCAGCCTCGGGCCGATAAATGAGTACTTGGCAGGCTTTTGTTTGAATAATTTTAATGTGAAAATAAATTAATGTCGTATTTGTTCTCATCAAAGCTTTCCACTTATAATAACATCATTCATTATTTTTCTATCAGTTATAGATGAGGGGTTTGGTGATTAAAAAATTCAGTTTGCCGGTGACTGGCTGCTGAGATTTTCGATTGTTTTAAAGGATGTTTTTTTTAGAGGTTTGTTTTTCGAATTGGCAACACTTTTCCAGCGACAGCCAATTTGATAGCTGACAACTGATTTGTACTAAATTTGGTTTACTATTTTACCATGAATAGACTTATGTCAGAACAACGCTTACAAATTTATTTCGAAAATCGTGGTTCAGTTCGCGAAACTTACTGTGCGCTTCGTCCATTTTAAGGTCGACTTAATCGTCCATCCGAGCAAGTAATTCGAAAAATCATGAATAGTTTTTGCACTACGCATACTCTAATTGATAATTCGCCTCCGCAGAGACGTCGTTGCTGTTACTGCAGTGAAGCGTAGTATTGAGGAGGACCCGAATAAGTCGATTCGTCATCGTGCACAGCAATTGGAGTTATAGATCCATGATTTCTGACATTCTCGTTCCCCAATTGAATAGAATTAATATGAAAAAGTTGTGGTTTCAACAAGACGGCGCAACATGCCACACACAATCAATTTATTGAAGGACTTGTAAATTGCCCTCCAAGATCGTGTGATTTAACAACTTTAGATTATTTTTCTGTGGGGATATTTAAAGTCGCTAGTCTACGCCAATAAACCAGAGACGATAGACGACTTAGAAGTCAACATTCGTCACGTTATTCCCGATATACGTCCCCAGCTACTCCAAAAAGTGGTCGAAAATTGAAGCCAAACGCGGCTCCCATATTGCCAAAATCATAAAAATTTAAACACTAATGGCATAAAATTATCTTTCCAATAAGACAAAAACCATGGCCTTAATCACTATTTTTATGTGTTTTATTTTATTTTAGAGTTCTATACCTTTAAAAAAAATACCTTAATATTGAAAAGCGAGTTAGAAAGTACGAGAAAGAAGTGCAAGATTTTACCACAGCAATAAGTTTCTCGTGGTTTTTCAAGTATTAGATGAATTTATTAATAATGTGTTGTTTTATCAATATTAATTAAGCATAGCTCTACGTTGCCCGCATGTTCTATGAAAAATGTATATGTGAATTTATTGTTATAATTTTAATTAATATCCACTTTAATGGATTTCACTGGGAGAGAAGTCATGACTACAAGTGATGTGAGAATATTTAACAAAAAGCTTACTAAAGTAATAAAATATGTTTCGAAATTTTAATTGACCTTATTTATTATAGACACAATTTATTGGAGTAATGAAGTTACTCAGTTCTGAAAGTTAAAGATACATTTATACAGTTCGAAAAGAAAACTGAGATATAGAGCATTCATAGTAAAATTTTGGTTCTCACACATATTCAAAACATTTGAAATGTGCATTTTATTGTATAAAATATATGTATATTTAAATAAAAGTAGTTTATTTCAAAACTGTTCAAAACCATGATCTTTTACATAATATATACATTTTATTTCTGCGAGACAAATAAATAAAAAATAAAATATAACGATAGTGTTTATGTGCATGAAAATAATATAAACAATTTTTTAAGAACACATTTTTATTGTGAAGTTGTATTTCCAGAACATAGTTCTGTGGCATTTTAATATAAATTAAATCAATCAACTACGAAGATTTGTATTAAACATATTATAGATATCTCATAGAGACGAAGTTATTTATATTATATTATATGGGAAGTATAGAAGTATGGGAATTACAGGGCTTATGACCTATCTTCGGCTGACTTAAGTAATAACTTTACATAATGTAACGTTCACCATTCCATCCAATCAGCCTCCATATCTATCATATTGTATATATGTTACCATGTAGAAACACTTCATATAATATAACATAATATAAATACCTTCGTCTTAATGAGATAATAAGATTAATTCTTTAATTTTTTTAATAAGAATGCCTTGGGGGTAAACTCCAGTAATTGTGTGTTTTTGGACATATTCAAATATTGTATTTTAATTTGTATTAAATAAGTTAGCACTGAATTTATTTCTAATATAACAATTTATTAATTTGGTCACAATACGCTATTGCTAGTACACATGTGGTTTTGTATTACAATTATGAAGTAACCATTATTTCTCACTTTAGATAATATTTCTTGTCGAGCTAAATACTACAAATGAGAAGTGCAAGTATCCGAAAAGTACCGTCTAACCATTCTGCATTATTTTTTAATCAACATCTAATGATTTTAATGTACTCTTGTATTTCTTGAAAATATATTTTTACGAATAAAAAATGCTTTTAGCCCTACATGTTATAGTACGGTAACAAAATCTTAAAATGAAAAAATATTTTTTGATAAAGAGTAATAAATAATAGTATCTACGGAAATAATAAAAAAAAGAGAAGATTGATTTGAACTGGTAGTTTATTCTCATTTCAGTTTTCTTTGTGAAGCTGTATCTACTCATAAATCAAAACCGTAAAATCGTCCTGGAAGGAAAAATATGATAGATGATTTTATGGTTCATTTTATAAAATCCAAAACGTTTAGTTTAGAATAAAAAAAATATTTTCTAATCATTTCAGAATTGTTCACAAGAACTTGTAAAATTATTTAAAATATAAAGACCGTCGAAATGAGCACTTCCCATTGAGCGAGATGAGATCAGGAATTCTTGCGAAAATTTTAAATAATTTACTAATTTCTTTTCGACTTCACAGAGTAGATATCAGAATTTTAATAAAGCGATTTTCAGAGGGTAGACCGAGTTATGAAAGTTTTCAGATATGCTTAAAATCTTTATATAATTTTTACTGGAAACATCGCGACTGACGACTACAACGAAAAACCAGACGAGATATTATGAATATTGTGGGATTTATATTTCGGTGTTTAGCTTTTCATTTGATATGTTAAATTATATGTATTGTCGGGACGGTGTATTTCGGCCTTCGGCTGAGAGGAACATTGCCAAAGTTTTCGAATATAAATTTTCGTGATAAAACGTATATTTATATTTTTTTACGAACGATCTAGAATATTACCGAGTATCATGAGTTTTGAGCTTCGGGAGTGATAAAACTTAGGCGACAATACAGTTTGCCACTTTATATGTAGATTTACTATTATTTAAGAATTTTTAATAAACCTTGCATTGGAATAAAACAATTTTTTTTTGTCTTATACAGGTTTTAACAGACCTAGTCCAGAATACTTTATGGGTAGATACCTGACTAAATTACGGGTCGAAAATGTTCAAATGATACGAGCCTAATCTCAAGCATGTCAGAGATACAAGCGTTTCAAAAAAATCATAATAATGCGATTATTTCGATTTATTTAAATATTTTATTGATTTCAATTTATAAATTGAATACAAAAAATTGAAGGTCACCGAATTTTGAGTGGCTAGACTATTTATTGTTAGATGATTTAGGGCCTGAACCAAAGATTAATAAAATAGAACAATTTCACAAATATTTATTTCAAAGTACGTAGACTTCAAGCTTAACACAATTTGTAAAAAATTCATACAATAATATTTTCCCCGACAGTGCAGGATTTGCACATATTCCTTGAACATTTTTATCTCGTAATATAGTCAGGTATCCATATATACAATAATGTGGACTAAGTCTGTTACAACCTGTGTATATTTAAAATAGAAAAAGTTTATTCAGAGAGTTCATCAATAAAATTTGTCAAGAAAACTGTGATTCCGTAACATTTTTATACGTTCTCACTTTACCTAGTGTTTAATTTATCTTAGTTATCTTTTTGAAATTAAAAAAAATCATTTCATAGGCGCTGAATATCGATTTTGGTACCAGCTGTCACTATGCTAAGCGAGTGCTCTGCCGTTTTAGTTACTCTTTCAGTAGACTGTGGCCATACAAGTATACAATTCTGATTTTTTTTTTGTTAGAATTTTAGTTTAACACTTGTACATTATAAACATAGAATTTTTCATGTTAATATTAAAAAAAAAATACCCTTGTTGAACTTTGTAACAAGCCAGTATTAATAAAGAGCTTAAGATATTTGTAAAGCGGTATTTTTACTTGTTCGATTCCTCGGCAGTGTAGTGTGCGTTTTTATGTACGTACGCGATATCGGAGTCAGGTTATAATTTGTCGACAGGTAACAGTAGTAACTAGTGACCCACTGCGAAATTGAAAATTACACCACGTAATCTGCAACAATGTTGAGACTGGATCATGTTACGGATTTTACGTCAGTTGGCTTAGATTAATCATAATGAATTAAAATTGTGATAATTAGTTAACTCACATAGTTAGAGTATGTTTAATGAGTAATTGTTTCGTGTCCAACTCACTAGTTTGCGTATGGTTTTAGATCAATGTAAACAAGATAAATAAATATGTAAACCTCAAAGGAAGAAATCCAAATAATAAAACTATAACACTGTTAAGAATATTTAAAAATATAAATAAATAACATAAGTAAGTAGAACTGGACAATATTTAATCAATTACAAATAATAAATTACTTTACACGTATGTATACTCGTACATATAACACAGTAAAGTTTTATTAAAAAGGTCATTTAAAAGAATTAGTTAGAAAATATTAAAAAAAACTAGTTACAAGTCTTTTATATCTTTTGCGACTTAATTAAATAAACAAGATTATATCGAATCGTTAAAATAAAATAAAAACTATTTCCTAATAATGGTACAACTCGGGGTGGGTCTTGGGTACATGAAGTATTTGCCAACATTTCCTTTTATCTGTGGCATTTCTCTTCCAGTTTATCCACCTCTAGAGCACGCCAGTCTACTACCATATCATCAATGCATTTTAACTTCGGCCTACCCAATCTACTGCGTTTTTGCAAATCAATGAGAATACCTCATTTGTGGGTTCCTAGTCTTCCAGGATGAGAGTGCCAATAATGTTTGCAAGATATAAATACAAAATAAAAGTTACATATTGATTAGTGTTTGAACTTTATTCGGTCGCCATATATATGTCTGAGTGCATCACTATGTAGACATCATAGTCTCTGTCCTAGTATCCAACAAGTTCTCCCTCTTCCCTATACCTCAGAGAACGACTTTTCTGTGTGTGTTGTCTATGACTTCATGAAGTACATTACGCTATTGTGCGTGTGGTCAGTGATCCACTATTGTGCGTACGTGCGATATGTAAGTTTCATCTTGCTAGTGTGTGCGGTGCATGCAGTGCTCCTTGCGTATCAACAAAGTATGTGCAATTGGAGACGAAAAGCTTATTGGTCACAGTAAAATAAAAATATAAACAATACCATTGCAAGTAAGCTGTCTTTTATCTGGGATCTGGTTAATCTTTGAGCTCCTCCTGTCCTGTCCTTGTACCAAATTCCTTCCATCAGTCCCACATTCGAATTCCCAACCCCTTGTGCAAACAATTAGATTTCTTTTTCCATACATCCATCAAATACTTTATTATTACCTTTACTTTTTTATGATAGTTATTGACTGATTTCCAAATTTACAGTCCAATCGAGATAATTATATTTATTTATAAATTAATTTATGCTAATTTAATTTGTTTACTATAAATAATCTCCTTTTTTATACACGAAATTGTTTTCTAATAAAAATATAAAGTGGCATTAAAAATTGATTTTTAAGACGATTAAAATATTTATAAAATAAAATAAGCTGTTAATTATAAGTAAGATTGTCATATTATAAAAAGAACTATATTATTTTAGAAATAATCTTTTTCCCCAATTCTATATACAACAGGGCAGATTAACCAATTCGGATATACGTACAAAAAAAATGCATAATAAATTATCTGGATAGTATTTTAACTTAGAATAAAATATATTTTTAAATATTGCGAAAGGACTACGCACATTTTACATGACAGCAAAATTGGGTAGTATATTATTATTTTATTATTCGTAGTTGTGCTTTTATTTTTAACGTTAGTATTTATTAGCTGAATTTTCATTGCGTGCGGTCATAATAAAATGCATTTCAAAGGGATCTCGATGAAAGCAATTAGCAATATTGTTTGTGCGAGTGTGTCGGTGTGAATCATATTTGGTGAAATTACCGCGAGGTTATAAACACATTATTCCTGAATGAAAAGGATATTAATTAGTGAGAGAAATTGCTTTTCAGTGATTGATATTAATAGGGGATTGACTGTTTCATTAATGGCCAATACAAAAATGTTACACACGTCTAAACATACATGAAAATTATTTATACATTATTTCCGAGAAAAGCAATTCTTTATTAGTAGTTTTATTTAAAATATAAAATGTATTTTTATTGTGAACATGCAATTTGTGAGCAAAATTCTGTGATATTTTTAAACAAATAAATTACAAAGATGAATAGAAAAAATCTATGTATCGATAAAATGCCTTGTTGATATTGGACATACCGCATTTTACCGGACAAGACAAGTTCAGAGTTAGAAAGGAATCTTAGAGGACGCAAGTGTTGATGACACCAGAAATAGAGGACGTTCGCGGAAGACTTAGCATGACCAGGTAAACCAGATACTGGAGGACGGTCCTGCTAGAAGCCTCAATAATCGGCGAGCTTGTGTGAGAAGATGAATGAATGTGAATGAGGCGAGAACTGTGTGTCATGGCAGAAGAGTGTGGAGCTCTATTCTTTCTGCCTACCCCCGTGAGGAAACGGCGTGATGGTAAGTTATTTAGGAAAAATTCGGAGTTCGTATTCTGGTAAGTCAAATATTTTTATATGTATATATATTTTAGGCATCTTTCTAATTGATTTGTTTAATTTTAAATGCGTAAGTAAATTTACTTTTTATATTACTGTTTAATTCAACAATATCAACATCAATTGGCACTAACTTTTTGGCATATTTTTTTCCCAAACAAAACTTCGATATGTGTTTAATGTTTTAGTCAGCTTGGGCGGGTGGGTACAGTAATATGCAAAAAAAAAGTTAATTCGATAAGTGTCTACGGTGATTTCTCGATGAGCATTTGATCTCTGAGAATCAGTAAAGGTACGTATGTACTGTATGCGTCATCTAATCCGGGAGCGAAAAACTTGCGATAATGATTAATAGAACTGTATTAATAGAAATCTGTATTGACCAATACCTGCTTTCGAGACAAATCTCCTGACTCAAATAAGTTTTCATTTAGACTATTTAAGAATTAATAACAGCTTCACTTAATACTTGATTCGTAAAGTTTTGTAAGTTTTCGTTTTGTTTGCTTAAATTATTTTAATTTGTCTGTTTAAATATATTTTTATCGTGTTGAGTATTATATTATGTGAGCTTTACATTTCAAAAGAAATAAAGCAATATGAATTAAAGTCTTATTGAACAAAATAACCGTTTCAGGTTTCAAATTACTTCTACACTGGTCCCAAATAACTACTTCAGTTAATCTGATTAAATAATGCGAACAATAACATTAAGTGATTTCAAAATGATAATACAATGTCAATCATGCCACAAATGTGATTTTAGAACATTGATCAAGTGTTTTGATAATATGTGATTAATAAAACGATACTTATATGCTTTACAGCATTCTGAAACTGTATGACTTTATTGTATTAATTTCAGAATTATTTTTTTACAAATCTAATAAGTAATAACTACTCACCAATGATTTCTAGAATTTTTCTACTTGCTACGCGGTATAAAATATTTCTGCGCGGCAAAATACAAACCTTCAGTGGTTGACGGTTTTAAGATTAGCTATTAAATAAACAATAGACTTTATTAGGTGCCAAACCCTTAAATATTTTGAAACATGACGCATATGCCATATGATAATAAAAGTACGAATTATTATGGTCCCGGGTCCAAGATACTCGTACTTAAAATTCTTGGAAACAATTCGTTTATTATTTTTTAAGTGGCTTAAATCTTTCGGAGAAATTTGGAGACATGTTTACATATTTTGTCGTAATGATACACGGAGAATTTTATATAGTGCGTGGCAACACTTCACGAGCTTCGCAGGAGTGCAGCTTTGAAAGAACACTGCTAATAACTTTTCTCCGCGCAATTTGATACTAATTAGCAGATATCTAAGTAATTACTTACTTCTTAACCCTGCGGTCGGCTATTGTAGCGATCTCGTGGGCAATAGTGGCCACTGTACAGTTAGGGTATCATGAGCTATCGCCGGTTGCTTCATGCTAGGCCCTGCGGGCGGCTATTGTGGCCGCTTCGTGGTCAATAGTGACCGCCACGTGGCCATTGGTGACCGGCCATTGGTGACCGGCCATTGGTGACCGCTGTGCAGGCAGGGTCTTATCAGGGTTGCTTGCTTGTTGATAGGCCCTGCGGGCGGCTATTGTCGCCGCTACGCGGCACGGTCTCAATATAATCTATATTTCAATAATAGAGCTTTCCCCAAATACACGAAAATAAAATCTCGATGTAATTAAAATTATTCCATCTGTAATTAAACTGTCAAAACGAACAAAAATGATATCTAGATAATGTATAAGAATCGCAGATAGACAATAATTAAAATTAAATTAAAATTGTTAGTTATGATGAAATATTTTGACGTAGATTTTATAGATATTGGGTAGAAAATTGTGTAAAATAAAGTATATGAAAACATTCTAAAATTAAATTAAAATTTCAATGCGTAATGAGATTCCTATCAGTGTCACATGATTATGCTATCTCTCTCCTCTTTCTCAGAGCATAAAAGTATTATGTTTCGCATGATTTAAATCTATAAAAAGCGAATGTAATCAAAAAATTTGTCAGCAGTATAAACATTTTTATGAAAAATTAGTGTATTTCATATGTACATAATATAATATTAATTAACTCATTATTTAAAGAAACATGTGTTCTAGCTAGCTTAATTTTATAATATAAAAATAATAACACAAAAAACGTATTTTGGATAATAGATTGTGTGTATGATATTAAATTAAATAATATAAAAATTGCGACCGATTTTTACAGAAAATTAAATATTATTTATAAATAGATGCCTACCTACTTTTGAAAACTCTTTAAAACAATGATAAAATAAAATTAATACAAATTATGTATCGCTTTAACTACCCACGACGTACATATATTTAATCTACTAATCCTTTATATAAAACTTTATCAATACCCATTTCGTAAGAATTCTACGAGACTAAAAGAGCCCAAAATAGAACGAACTTTGGTAAATCCTCCCATTTGTTTCTGTAAAATAAAGCTTACAACGTTTTGCCAAATTTAAATATTATCTCAAAAACTGGTTATCAGGTGTTGATAGAAAATAAATTGGACAAGATTTGTGAAGATGCCTAACTCTTAATGTCACGTAGCGTTCTGGCTTTGGCGGATTGAACGCCAGGGCATACCCCACCGGTTAGGTTCAGTCTGTGGATGTATGTGTGTATGGTGTCAGAATGGCTGGCTCGGATGGATGAAAATGGTTTCCAACAATACTAATACTAGATTCAGCACATTATTAACATTTTAATTACATTAAACATAACAATCCCGACATTGTTAGCACGATAATAGTCTATTAATCTTCTTTCTTTTAGTTAAACTTTTCTCTTAGTGAGGACGCACAATGTTACCGATTTATACCCAGTTTGCCCCGGGGTGAAATCGCAAAAAATGTAAGGCTGCCATAGGATGTTGTCGCAGCCTTGGTCCACGCCCCTGTACCAGAAGTAATCTCCTTCTCCAGGAGGTTACCCTGATGCCATCTCGTCACTGTGGAGTCCGTCGACCCCATCCGTCTGCCATCTAACATGCGACCTCTTCACTTGTTAGAGTTTTATCTAATCCCGCCGATAGATCACGCCCATTTTCAATCTCTGAATTCACCGCGGGAGAAAACTCTCGTTTGCGATCTTGGTCGATGCCATTTGCCCTGCGAAGCGCACGGTGTGCGCTCCACGCTACCCGGCCGTTCGTGCGTCCTCGTCTACAATCCCCACTCGCCGTCCCATTCATCTAGTCTTCTCGTGGATCAGATAGCGCGTTCGCTCAGAGTCGGTATTGTAGGTTGCTGTCGGTACTGCCGCTCAAATTCGAATGTCAATTCATATCGAATTCAAAATTATTATTATTTTTTGTTTATTATTTTCTATTTTTATTCTTTTTTTGTGTTTTATACATTGGCAATCAAGGAAATTTTGTTATTTTAATTGTTTCATATTTTTATAATTCAATTTTGTGTTGTATATATTAATTGAGATGAAAACTGTTTTGATTAATTTCACCATTGAATATAACGAATGAGTCTGTTTCTTTTACTACAAACTTCGATGTAGTTAAACAGACAGTGAACATCTACTCGGTCTAAATATCTTAATAAATAAAAAATAAAACTAAACGCCACGTTGTAAATATACATGTATTATTATCTGTTGGCACGTCCCGCCCACGTCAATGAGATAAATTATAAATTAATGTATTTACGTACAATAATTATAATATATATAATACAATAATTCTGTACAATAACTATAATATAATTATAATTATAATTAATAAGCGTAAAATAAACAAACTGCTCTATAATTATAATTTTAGTATTAAGAAGTGTAACTGAAAACGTATAAAATGAATGTGTCTTAAAAGCTGCATCAATACATGTCATATATTGATTATTAAATTTATGTATTAGTATTTGTTGACATGTTTCACATACATCAATGTTATACAAAACAACATAAATATAAATGTAAACAAAATAAATATAAGACGACAGGTAAACGATAAGTCAATGAATCTGTATTCATGAATTAAATTGTATTAATAAATCAGAGGAACAAAATAAACAAACTGCTCCATAAATTATTAGAGGTGTAACTGCGGACGTTCAAAATGAATGTGGGAATATCTCCAAAGCTTTGAATCCGTTTCAAATATGTGCGAGACTCTTTTCAGTTGGGAAATATTAACGCGAGTGCTTTCTATGGAAAATTCACAGAAATTCCATTATCTACGTTTCGCAGATCATTCGGCGTGATGCCGCGGCTGGTGGGCAAATTTTTTTGAAGCCAGCGCTCATTCTATTTGTGAACGGTTTTTGTGTACGACTGTGGCGAATACTCGTTTCCATAGATGTCGCCAGCTCAAAAAAATTGTCCCGAGAAGATTATTTTTTTATTATCGAATATTAAATTAATGCCACCAGAGGAACGATTTGCTATTTTTGTAAAATATTAGTATTCAGTACTGTGCAATACGTATAGCGTAATGGAAGTCAATCCAGTTATCCACAAATAATATTTTACAATATATAAAATGATTATTATTTTTTTGACATTTAAAAAAACTTGAATTTTTAAGCTTATTATTTTATAAAAGTCGTGTTTTTTATTTAGTCATGGCCTACTTTAACAATTTTTTAATTAATCTCTCATACTCTTTAACACAAAATATTTTTATGTTACATTATACAATCATACGAAATTTTTTTCAATTTTTAAAGTTTTAACATTCACGCCTGTATGTTAACACAATAATATATATATATTTTTTAAATCATAAAATTTCTTAATAATAATATAACATTACTTATATACCATGTTGAGAAAAAATAAGTACAGTTAACATTGCTAAATTAGTACTAAAAGCAACTGGCGTCTTCTGGGTTAGGTCGCGCTCTTCGTATATGATTTCCTTGGAAAACCTATGCCGACGTTTTGGCAAGGTAACACGTGCTATTATCAAGGTATTGCATCATAGAATTATGACACAATCCTACTATTTCGCAGGAGACATACATATCCCACAGTCGAGTTATATATATTTATATGCACATACACTTGTTCACCTTTGAACTGTCTTTATTTTTGACCTTTACACAAATCCAGGGTCTAGGTCTTCTTTTTTGCTCGTAATGCACCTCCACAAGTCCGGGTCTTGGGTCCCTCCCCTCACAGCTCACTCCAGCTCCAGAGTTTCAGCAGCCAGGCTCTAGGTAATTAAATATAATATTAAATACAAAGATTTTGTTGTTTTTGCTTGAAAATATTTTTCAATAAACCAATTTTCCAGAATATTTAACCCTTAATTAAAGAAAATCCTCTTGCAAAGGCGCTTGAATATCCAGGGATACTTTTAAGAAAAGGTTTGTTTTGCCGGTGACCGCAAGGATCATAGTTAAACCCGATCGTCCCTAACGGAAGGTTGTCAGATTAACCCGAGGATGCGGTTAGTTTCGGCGGGAAAGGGTTCTCCAAACCTTTCTGGACTTCCATAGATAATAATAGCCCATCAGGTATAGGATAAAGTATGGCTGTTCAAACTTATTTCAATGGACACGGTTAAGTGTTTCGGTGGGATTTAAGTGAATTTAAAGGGACAACCTTTTCAATTTAATTCACGAGAAATAACGTTTCAAATTTTTACTGTCGGTACATACAAACTAATAGGTGTGTGCGTACCAGTATATAAATATTTATTTATATTCCTTATACCTTAAAAATCAATTATTTATAATTGAAGTGAACTTTTAAATGAAATAAATCAAAATTCAGGTAAACATTTAAAAAATCTATTGATTGAAGAACGGAATAAATGAAAACATGACGCATTTTCAATTCATTTTGATAGGCAATCTCTAAATAATATTCATACATATATCATATAATTCTATGTACCTACTATTTTTTTAGCAAACTATATATTGAATAGAAAAAATTGTATGTATGATTAATATCTATGAATTACTATACGTATAAAAGAGTGTCTGTGGGTGTATTTGTTCTTTATACAAATCTATAGTTTTTTCCGAGCTAGATGAAATTTTGCACATTTGACGTTCAGAATATGATGAAAATTTCTGTCAGCATGAGATTTCGAAAAAATATTCTCATCCCCCTTTCCCACCCCCTTAAAGTAGAATTTTGGTACTTTTTGATGAAATTTTGCACACTTGACGTTCAAAATAAGAGGAATATTAGTGTCTACATTAGATTTTTAATAAAACTACCCTCATTCCCCTAAATGAAGCCTCGTCACTCTGGGTAAAGCTCGGTCAACGCGGGTACTTCAGCTAGTATACTATAAATATTTTATTTATAAAAAATATTTCTCAAATGGAACAAAACAAATATTACAATCATCAAGTTTTTACTATTTACAGCATATTATTTAACTTACAGGAACAAATTAAATGTATCAATTATACAGGAAAATTAAATATATAGAAATAATATTTTTGTTGCTACCGGGATGCTATGTTTTGAAAAAAACTGCAACTGACAATAATTATGTGTTTTCTGTGTAATATCACAAATACTTTTTGATAATTAACGTCGGCGTGGAGGAAAATGGTTTGACTTTTAATGTTTGAAAAATGATTGTTACAAGCAGAATATTTCTATATTTAAAAAAATAAAGTATTAAGTAATAATTATTACCTACAAAATATTCGTATCAGAAATATTACTTTTCGTGTTACATATAATTAATACAAACATAAACTTAATTATAACATAACTAATACTAATATAGTAGACTGCAAAGTAGTAGAAAGTAGACTGAACGTGGTGGAAAGAAACACGGTCTCTATGGCGTACCAATGTGTGATCTTATGTAGATCTGTCTGTAACGTAGTCGAAAAAAAATATAAGGGTCGGTTAGATTGTTTGGGCATATGTAACGTATGTAAATAAAGGATGGTAAAAAATTGAAATTGACAGAAAAGCGGGCCGTCCGAAAAACATCTCACGATATTCGAAGGGAAACTGCGTTAGAAGATTCCACATTCGACAACTGTACGCGTAATGATGTATGAAAGTGAATGAGGCGAGAATTTTACGTCAGAATAAAATAGTGTGGTGTTCTATCTATTTGTAAAACGATGTGATGGTGAGTTAGTCACTGTGGATAAAACAAATATTGGTGTGATTAAGTTATATTTTAACGAGAGAAATTATGATGAATATTCGCTAGGAATATTCGCTATAGGAGCACTAAATATTCGAATCATTATGAACTTTTTTTAACAAAATAAGTAAACCTTTAAGGTGACGATCACCTTAATTTAGTACCTATATATTGGCATATTAAAATAATTTTTAATTATCAAATTGTGTTTTTACATTTTAGTCAACAGCGTAAAAGTCTTTTTCGTAAATAAAATATGTGGATATATGATGAAAACAAAAATTAAACATTATTATTGTCTATCTATTGATGCGACTCTCATCTAAGCAATTTGTGGGTAAAGGTCGGTATGTACCGGTTGTTTAATTTTACACTGCCCACAAAATACACGCGGCAATGAGAACTATGAAGAGTTCTTACCTCTGAGAGAAATCTCATCCATATATCAATTAAAACAGATTGCGCATTATCTCGCAATCATATGGTTATTCATGAAACTGGAATGGATAAATTAATTATTTTAAGTAATTTTACCTATAATTAAATTTGAGCTCAAATACTTATATAAAGGATCAATAAATTTCACCAGAAAATAGTATACTCATTTATAACAAAAATATTATCTTTTTAAATACAAATAACATGTATTAATTAAAAATAATAAAATCAATTTTATCAAAAAATAATGCTACCACCGGGATTCGAACCTGAATCTCTTATCTGGATCGATTAATGCATAATAGTAACAACAATATTTTTAGATAAAATTGATTTTATGTGTTTATCATTCTAATTAATACATTTAATTAGTATTTAAAAAAATATCACAGACTTACGTTTTGAATAATTACAACTTCACCATAAGAATTTGTTCTCTTTAATAATATATAAGTTGTATCAATGTGTCCAAAATTGAATAATTTTTTTTTATTAATTCTGGCGTCTCCTATCGGATTACTCAAAGGTATTTGAGATTCCGTAAAAAATAAGAAGATGGCTTTCAAATAATGGAATGAGATATGTATCAATTTGAAAAGTGTAACATATAGGTTCGAAAATTTGTCGTCATTGCACTGTATTGGTGTGGCATAATCGGTTAATGAATTTTCCCTGGATAGAAAAAGATCCAGGTTCGAATGCTGGTAGCAACAACAATATTACTCAAAAAAATAGATTTTATATGTACATCGTTTTAATTAATACATTTAATTTGTATTTAAAAAAATACCACATACCTATGTTTTGAATAATTATAACTACGTAATAAGAATGTGTTCTCCTTAATAAAAATATTATCAACCGATCAAATAAATAGTACGCGATTTCGTTATTTATTACGAGTATTTTCCTAGACAGTACTTAATTTCTAAATTGAAACACAGGTAGCACTAGTTGGGAGATTAATTTCACACCCAAATGTTAGCTTCTTGTTCAACGTTGCAACTATAAACACTCGCGCAATACAAGGAGAAGAGAACGTATACCCGCATGTATACTTTAGAGGTGCCGACGTCATGAGATAACATTACTTGCCCTGGGGCGCTATCACGTGGTGTGAGACTGAAAAATTGTTCTTGTCCACCTTGCCGCTCATCACATGTTGCAGTAATGAGTAATGAGTAAATTACCATATAACAATAAAAAATAATATTAGGTTCAAAAAGTTATCCAAACGAGAGTGGAAATAAGAAAGAAAATTAACGTTGCTCTGAATGCTATTATTGTCATCTGAAGCAAGACTGGCGGTGTAGAATAAAATTCTAGTACCTTGTTACGTAGTGCGCTGGTACCGGTGGATCGAACGCCAGTACATCCCGCCACCGGCTAGACTCAGTATGTGGGTAAGTTGTGTGCGGTGTCGGTAAGCCTATCTCGAAAGGATGAGTATGGTCACTAACAATAATAACCGTATTTCACACATAAATTACACTATATTTACACATCAAAGTTACACAAGTCGCATGAAGTTGTTTTAGGGACATATTCCGCTCGAAGCAGCCGACGACTCCGCCGTGACATGTCATGACTCGGCGCCACACGCCTGAATCACCATTATTTGTTTAAAACAATTTACTTTGATCAGATAGTGGCAACGGACTCTATAGCATACGTCCCACGATCAGTACAAAACTCTCTTTTGTGCATTTCCGTGTATCAGCGCCATACCCGCAGATTTACAACCGGGTGTTGCTGTGTCCCACCTCGCCACGGATCTAATCTTTCGCCTTGATTTCGTCGGGTTCATTCCGAGGCGAGTTCCTCTGTGAACGAATTCGGGGAACAACCTCTCTCAAATTTACCACGGGTTTCTAGGCTTCGTATCTGCGTCCGCCGCCATTGTTTTCTTCGTGGGGCTGAGACCCGCGTGCCCGACCTCCTTCGCCGCCTGTCAAAAAGTCCTCCCTTCCACTCACGCCTCTCTCCTCGACCGCATCTACTCTGGTCAGTAATGCAGTGCTGAATCTGCCGCGCATTTTGAAATGTAACATCACAACCTATCTAGATTATTGCGTACTTATAAAAAATTTGAAATTTTTTAAATGTTTAAGTTGTCAATTTTGTCGTTAGACACAATTATTTATTGAAACAAATAACTCACTTTATTTTAACTGTGTTGATTACTTTACATCACTGTATTTTTGTCAGAATAAAGGCTCATCTAATGCACATCTGTCCTGAAAAAAATACAGTGATATCGAAGTCGGTCGATGCCAAAGTAATTAAAAAAATATTATTTTAGTTATTTGTTTAAATGAATAAGAAATAAACAGGCGTTCCAAAATTAAAGAAAACATTTTCTCAAATTGTAAAATAACATATTTTAAATTGAAATTAGATATCTATGTAGATTTTTCCGGGCTAAAGTATCTTTACCAGAGCTTACAGTGTTTTGTTATACCTGATGCGAAACGCAAAGTTGACTTAAATATAAATTAAATCTAATTAAAAGTGTGAGAAACGTAATGAAAAAAAATGCAGTTGTCAATTTTATAAGTACGTAAATTTAGCGGAATCCATTACCTAAAGACATTGAAAGTAGTAATACATAGAAATAAACTTGGAACTGGCAATAGGAGATTAGCAAAGTAAAAATAAACTGAATGGGATCGCACAAACGTAAATATGAACAATTTTATTAAATACACCCAAAAATATCAACGAATGTGGATCTATTTTGAAAACACAGTCTAATAAATTAGAAAACGATCACTAAGATGGTTTGGTATTCGAAATGCACGAGTGAGGTGAAACGGAATACAAATAAGGCATTAGAGGTAAGACTACCAGAAGATTTCAGCGATATGGCATGATAGAGTAAATCGGATATTGGTGAGCAGGAGGACGGTTCTGTCAAAAGCTTTAACAATCGATTTATGAATGTGAACGAATTATTTGAAAATAATGTGAACGCATAAATAACTAAACAAACAACCATGTTACATAAAAAGTTTGTGGTTTTGTTTGGCGTAAAGACGCTCGCCTAATTAACAAATGTTCGGAAGTTCAATCCTCGTGCCGGGAGACCTACTAAATTAATTAGTTAATTTTCCATCGAGCACCAACGGACTACGGCGTGCTATCTTTTACGAATGTACTCTGCGGAACTTGCTTCACTGGTGCCCTCAGATCCAGTTTATTTATTTATTTAAATTTACAAATGTATCCTTTTATATAAAAATATCATACAATGTATGATATTAATATGCACATCTATTTTAATAAAATGATAATCATACTTAAAATAATAATAAGAAAACACATTAAACATACACCCAGTACCTGTCTCACAAATAACTAACATTTTTTATTTCTATTAGATTGACTTGTGTTTTCAGTTTTTATATAGACAAGTTTTAGAGCTATAAAAAAAATGTCAACTACTGTAGCTGATGTTTTGATAGGCAATATTTTGTTCTTGGCGGAACTTCTCCTATTTTAGATTCTGAATAAACTGCGTTTTGCTGAAGATACGGTACTTTCACGAAATAAAACTGAGGATTTAAAAACATATCTACTAAACCATTGATGGTGTTAGAACTTAATAAAATAAAATACATACTAAATAACAAAAAAAAAGTTATGGAAATCTTTACATTGCTAGAATAAAATTGGAGAAGATTAAAAGTATTGTTGTACTTAGGTTGCAATATAAATGAAATATGGAATTCTTTTGTTGAAATCAAATACAACATTGAACAAGGTTTTATTTTTATTATTATTATTAGGAAAACTTACAGTTTATCTGTAAAAACAAAAATCATAATGAAAGCAAACCAATAATTTAACCAGTTACATGTTTTCTCAGAAATTAGAGTATACTTTAAACAGTGAGGACAATTTAAAAGGACTATAAAGTACTTTCTCCTCTAATGCAGAAAAAAGTGAGAGAAAAAGTTGAAAATAAGTATAATATATAAACGCAGGAGATATAAAAATTATAAACAAGAAAAAGGAAAGGGAGGGTGAGGGGAAAGAAAAAGGAAAATGGGATAGGGAATAAAATCTGTGTAATAAAAATAAAATGAAGGCCACTAAAGTTTATGTATTGAATTAAGATTTAATTGAGGTAACCGGAGTATTGAAAATGTTTAGGTGTGAGTTGAAGTAAAGGGGAACTCGGTAAAAAGATGAGTTCTGTTAGGCATTGGTGTTGAAATGTGGAAGGTTAAATGTAAGATTATTTCTGGTTGACCTGGCTGGCACTCGAATGGACATACGTCTGAGTAAATTTGGACAGTAGAGTTGGCTATTTTGTGTAGGAAAATAAAATCGGCCTTGTCTCTTCGTATTTGTAGTGATGGAACTTAGAAAACGATAGATGACTCAGCAGTGCATTTTATTCGCATGAAAAATATGTTCTACAGTCGTGAACTCAATCTTAAACTACTAATGTGAGTGATCAGATGCTACGTGTTTTCGGTACTATTCTATGAATTGGAAGCATAAACACTTACCGAAAAAATTATAAAGTGACTTGAAGCTCATAATAAGCTAATTGGATAGTTACGCATGAAGTTGTTATGGCTTGTATGAATAAAGAATAATTAAATTATTTAAAACCGAAAATTTTACATCTCGGACATGTATGAATGTCATTCAGAGAATAATCAGATCTTGCATCTCATAATTCAGGGAAAGATTGCTGGAAGACAGAGCTTTGGAAAAAAGATAACATCATAGCAGAATAAATAACCTGAGGCAATGGCTTGGCCAGTCGAATGTAGAGTTTTTCCGGGCCGCAGTAAATAAAGTGATGTTAGTCAATATGATAATAAACTTTCGTTAAACGATTAAGGTACGGGAAGAGTAATAATATTTATTTATGGAAATTTTTTACTAAATAATGAAAATAATAACAAATTACACCAAATAAAATAAAGGAATGTAATTAATTTGTTTTTTGTAAGGAATGTTTACATTCACCCCTCTTTGGGACTTATATTCATGTATGATTTACCTTGAACGAATTAATGATTCAGTGCCTCCCACCTCTCCTTCCCTTCTCCGCCGCTAACGATCTGTCAGTCGATCGGCGATCTTAAATCGGAACTTTTAAACGCTGTTATCAGTTTCGAAGGCTCTGTGAGTTTATGGGTCGACCTTTGGTGAAATAGTTATATAATCCTATATACAGTTCACTGAATTGGGAGGTGAGTTCCTGTGTTTTTAGCATCTAAGGTGCGACTGCACCAACTCCGTTACGGTAATATTAATTACTAGCAGATAAGCAAGATAAGCTGCGTGGTCAGGATCTTAGTAGAATCTATATTTAAATGCGGAAATCCCTTATTATAGTGCTTTAACGATAGTGTATTGTGCATTCTTATTATATAGCTTTAGACGAAATATAGATCCTACGGAAGCCCTAGCCACGCAGCGGTCGCCATGAGCAGTGTAGCGGCTGCTATCAGCCGATATCGCGGCCCCAATAGCCTCCCGCAGGTCTTAGCAGCAAAAAGCAATTGCTTTATTCTGTTTTCGCTGATTGCTTTTCTGTTAGTGCACTCTGTATTGCTCTCTCTGGAATTATATATAGTGAAAAATACAAACAAAAAATTCATGTCACATTGACAGCGTCATAGATAAGGAAAAAAACATAGAGCATGATCATGACCATGAGATATAGATGAGATGAGACGAACACCACATCCAGAAAATCATATAGACGGGGAAGCTTAATATATATGTTAATACTTTTAAAATTTGTATTGAGCAGCAATTTGAGTTAGGTACTAAATTTATTTTTAAAATAATTTTTTTTTTAATTTTTTAAAAATTTTAAAAATAGATTCTGATGAAGAAACAATGCTATATATTTTTGGTTAGTTATGACATCCTGAAGAAGAAAATGCTATTTTTCGAAACCGATAGATGTATTTAAACTCAATTCAAGTGGTTAATAAAACAAAGATAATAAATAAAAAATATATATGTTGATTACTAAAATCAAATAATTGGAAATATTTTTTTTCACTCATATTTTTCCACCCTATTCCACCCCTACTAATATTTTTCCACCTCCTTGGGTGTTTTCTAAAAGGGCAATCCTTAAAATAATGAAAAATATTCTTCACCCCCTACTAACAAATTGATTATTGGTGTTTTAGTGAAACAACGCCCTTAACAACAGCACATGCTATTTGAAGTTCCCGTTAGCACAAAGATCATTAATTAGTCTCGTCGTATTCAACGAAATTACACTGAGGCAATTCGAGTACTTAAACAAACGCTCTCATTAGGAGTTGGCGGCACACCTTTATTAAATTAAGACAGAAGCCAAATTTTAATATCATTCACCTGTGCCAGTGAAAAACACTTCTACACGACAAAGACAAAGCATTTTGCCCCGCCGCAGAATAATTCCATCTGGATGAAGCAGTACTTCTCATTTCACTCAATCTTAAACACGTGTTTGCACTTTCATTTTAGTTAGATTTTCTATTTTATTTTACTTCATTCTGGGCTTCAAGGCCTAACGGATTCACTTGATACTTACCAGACTCATGTCAACACGATACTATATATAGACTACTTAATTTAACACAAGGACAGAATAACTAAGCATACATAGTTCAATTACCTAAAAAGGCATATCCAAAAATAAGATCACATTAACGATAAAAAATTAAAGAAACAATCATAATGATGGTTAATAATAAAAAGCAAAAAAGAAACTGAGAATTTAGTCTTTATCAGAAGTTAAAATATTTAAAAATAAAATTAATTAAACAAATATCAGATATCTCAAAGAGACAAAACTATTTATAATTATATTTATTGGAAAATATATGAAAGTATGGGGTAATTACAGAGCTTACGACCTGTCTTCGGTTGGCTTAAGTGATCACTTTATATTCGCACCCCTCAATCTCAACATTTATCAAATTCTAGAACGTTGTATATATGTTAGTATGTGGACTCGCTTCGAAAACCACTACACCATCGCCATCATGGACCAAATTTGATAATTCATTCTTCCCTTTTTTTAAACAGCATATATGTTATACTATGAGAATTTGAGTTTTTTGAAATTATTTTAAAGCAATATTCTTTAAACATATTAAACTAGAATATTTTTCAATTTTTTTATATATGTTCTTATTTTAACCGGTGTATTATGTTAGCAATATTTGAATATGTCCAAGAACACACAATTACTGCATTTTGACCTATAAAGGCACTGTTATTAAACGAAAATTAGATATCTCACAAAGACAACGATATTTTTTATTATATAATGAGTAATTGTGTATTCTTAGACATTTCAAATATTGCTAATGAAATTAATTATTGACAATAACAGATATTATTCATTTTTACACAGTACGAAAAATTTGTCTTCCGAAACGAATTTACTCTAGAATTACTGTTCTTTTTTATGTTTATTATCTACACACCAATATGCTTTTTTTTCTTCGTTTTATTTTCTTATGTATAACGTATTTTAATCAATGTGAATGACGAATTACAATGAAATAAAGAAAATCAGGCTGCTCTGTTACAGGCATCACCTAGTTGAGCAACGTCAAATGATAAACTGATAAAAAGTGTACTTAGATATAAGATTATATATTTTTAATATGCTTTGTAACACTATTTCACTTCTAAAATTACAAAAATATATTATAACAAGGATTAAATAATTAAAAATATGACAAGAGACTGAAATTTTCAGATAATTTCTTAAGAAAAAATACAAAAATCACCGATTAAATGTTTGTTGAACAAATTAGTTAACAAAAAATTATGTACTTACCTCCACAAATACACTTAAATACATTGAGATCTCTAACCCCCTTTCACATCAAGATTTGTAACAGTGGTTACCTATTTCTCTTTTCTGCTTATATAGCTTAACTATTATAACGAGATCTTATCCTTTAACGATAACATGAGCAATATATTTTCATGACACGTGCTCAGTTTAAAAGTAAAATTGTATTGTATTTAGTTGATATCTATTCAAGCGTGAAATGACCCTACAATGTACACTATTCCATGTAGTCAAGTTCGTACTACTCTGCCATCCTAAACATTGCACAAATATTTATTATTTTTCGATCTTTCAACGAGGGTTCAGGAAATATTATTGATTGAATCGACATAAACTTTGTAGAGTTTCATTATCAAAATGGATGGATACAAATAAAACAATGTTATAACTCTACTTGAGTTTATTAGCACTACTCGAGTTTTGAGAGAAACAGTAACTCTCATCGACAGGTGAAGTATTAAACTAAATACGTACAAATATAGGAGACAAGACTTAGGTGGTAGACGTACAGGTAGTTAGGTACTAACAAAAGGAAGGGTAGAAGGCGGAGTTACTGGTGAAAGGTGGAGGGGTGGTTGTAACGGGAATATTGAGAGGAGAGGAGATTAGTTAAAAAATGTTTAACAAGTTAATACCAGATGTCATAATTTCTTTCATCGATAATAATGTCTTAAATACTAAATTAATGTATTAATTATAAATATATAATTATAAATATTGTTTTAGCGTCACCGGGATCCCGGTGACGCTAAAACAATATTTTTCGACAAAATTGATTTTATACGTATATATTTATAATTAATACATTAATTTAGTATTTAAAATATCACAGACCTATGTTCTGAATAATTACAACTTCACAATAAGAATGTGTTTTCCTTAATAATTGATAATAATGTCTCCTATATTTCTGTGTATTTAGTTTAATACTTCACCTGTCGACGATAGTTACTGTTTCTCTCCAAATTCGAGAAGTGTAAGTAAACTCCAGTGGAGTTATAATATTGTTTTATTTATGTCCACCTATTTTGAGGGTTCAGGGGTATATCAAGTTCAGGGTTCTTAGATATTAAAAAATAAATTGAAATAAATCATTTAGAAGCGTTTGAATTACAAAATTACTCAGTAACCTTTGAGTAGAACGAGCTAGGTGGTGCCACGACTAATAAATTTTTGCAGTGTAATACTGTATTTTATTTGCTCTTTTAATGTAGTTTAAGATATTTTACCTCCACCATTAGCTTTTTGTCAGATTCGTCTTCACAATTATTTCGTAATTTAATATTAATTTGTACGCCTAACTGTCTACAAGGGTACAATATTTGCCACAGTGTTTTGATATTACCAAACGTATATTAATTTTTTTATAAAGATGTATGGTTTTCTTATAAATTTGTAAAATATTTGTTTATGCGTCAGATGATGTGATTTAATAAATATTTGTCTGGAGTGGTATCACCTGGAATACAATAATAATAAAATAGAATACGGTCGGGATTTACGATATAAAACATTTTTTGATATGAAATATTTATTGGATATGGGACATTAGATATCGATGCTTAAATGTATATTCGATACGATACGTATATTTCCATACAAATATATATGCGTACAGGACATACCAAATCAAATCTGAACCCCAGGGGCATGAACACCATTTTCATTTTTTCCACGAGAGTTTTTAGTATTTTTATTGTTTTATTTATTTATTTTTCTTCATTCATATATAATAATACTACCATTAATATAAATTTATAGAAACAGTGGTAATCAGAGAGATATAGCAATAAAAATAATAATTTTCGCGTCTAATGTTGTCGCATGCGTGAGGTATTGAAATCTTGTTTTAATTTAAATATTTTATTTATATTTTGCGCAGGATCCTAATAAGAAACTATGCAAAATCTGGTTTAAATTGGTTAAATAGTTTAGGAATTTATGGATAACAAAGAGATAGATATTGAGTTTTATTTTCATATGGATGTTAGATGTGAGATAAAGGAAATCAACAATTCAATATATTACTGTTTTTAATATAAATGAAATGAATCGATAAGGAAGATATACAGATAAAATCAATTTATCGAAAAAAAGATTTCTGTTACCATCTGGACTCGTATCAGGAGCCCTTCATATCCGAGGAAATGCGCTAACCTATTAGACCACGTCAACATTGTAAGTTAACGACAAATTCTCGAACATATATGTTGCACTTTTAAATTGATACATTTGTTATTCCATTATTTGAAAGCAATCTATTTTATATTTACAGAAAATCTCAAACATCTTTGAGTAAAATCCGATAGGAGACACCGGATTAAATGAGTTAATTAATTTTTATTAAATTTTGGAATCATTAATACATCTTGTATCTTATTAAGGAGAATACACTATTATTGTGCAGTTGCAGTTTTTCAGAACATGTTGATTTTATCTGTATATTTTTCTAATTGTTACATTTAATTTACATTAAAATATCACAGGACTATGTTCTGAAAAACCGCAACTTTACAATAATATTGTGTTCTTCTTAATAATACTGTTTATCTGTCATTAAAATAGAATTTCTCAACTGACGTGTAGTATACTAGTTATTAGTAATCGTATTGTCATCATCAATTATTTTCGATCTACTGTTCAACGAAGGCCTTCCTACAACTGTATTCGTTTTTCGGTTCTATACCAATATCTCTGCCTTGTCATCTCCAATGTTCCGATAATTCAAATACTTCGGACATTTAGATGATTATTTGTCTCGTGAATATAATTCAAGAATATTATTTTTCCGTCTATTATATGTGCGTCTCGATTGTCAGACAAGTTGTTAGATATGGCAATAAAAGAAGATGAAAAGAAAATGTGGCAGAATTTGCTTTATTACCAGAATTTTAAATACCTACGTAAAAAAATTTTATATCAAAAAGAAAAACATAAAAATAAGTTTCGATAGAGGAACACGCAGCAAAATTTTATCTACTCATATCATCAGAATTTTTTGAACACAAAAATGATTCATTGCATAGAGAAATCGTGAAACATCACTTAAGACTTACCCAGTGACCGACATATTTTTTTGTACTTTTATTAATTCATATAAATTACCCGTTACTATACAACTAAGAAAACTTAGTAAATATTTATCCCCTTTAATGTCTTGTATTAATTTATTAACAAAACATTAATTTAAATCAAAAAGTTTCTGAGATTGCAACTGGTATCCTCAATTGTTCTATTTTGGGAAGATTACACCTAGAAAGGTACAGCGCAACATGACAGATTAGGTTATTATATTATAGCGATATTAAACACATGCATTATTATGCACGTGTTGTGTTTGATAATAAATTTTTTGAATAACTGCGGTTTAATTTGCGTGAAAGTAGTTAACATTATACTATTATATTATCCAGGTAATATTTATGTGTATCTAATGATACGGGGAGCCCAAATTTATTTTCGCTCTGAGAAAATACGTCACTGCCTGTGAGTCGCTCGTTTAATACCTACAGATTCACGAAGACGTAAGCTTGTTTACATAGTTAGTGTACAGAATTTAACTAAGAAAATGTAAAATGATCTTTTGTATAAATAAATGACAAGTCCTAAAGACTAAGTCAAAGTCTTGTAAAATATACATATTTTATAATGGAATTAAAAAAATTAGAAATCAATTTTGAAATTAGATTAATGTGGTTTCCAAAAAATGAGAGCATATTAAAAAATATATTTTTTGTTGACACAATGTTAAACAAGTATTTTTAATGAAAATACATTATTATTGTAAAGATGCAGTTCTTTTTTCACACAGTTCTGTGGTATTTTAATTTAAATTAAATGTATGAAATAGAATTTGATAGCAGCCCGTCTGCTTCTTGAGTTCCCTCGGGAATCACTGGATAATTGCGTTTGTAGAATGATTTGGTCTGCCCGTTGTCATTTAATTTTCTTGGCGTATTCTATTAACTATCTCTTAACATCTGTTTTCTTAGTACCTTTGCAACACCATATTTTTGGACCACCATTTTACATACATATAAGTTTTTAATATAAAAGCACTGGCTGAACATCTTTCGTTTCAAAAATAGTGGAAGATTACATTCGAAAATAATATTCAGATACATCTATGCTTCAAACAAATAGCTTAGAAACATATGGACAAATAAATTTATTGATTTTAATGGCCTGTTACCTGTAATTACACTTTTATTATTAAAGTCGCTATTTTTTTATAGGTACTTTTGAATGCTAATAAGTACACACGTTTGGTTACTAATATTATTCTGAAATACTTTTCGTTAATCAGTGGTTCTAAATATTAAATTGTCACTGATTTAGATATAAGATAATTGTTCATTTTTTTTTGGATATTGTTTCGAACTACTAAGAGCAAGCAAAGTTATTATTCTAAGAATATATTTATTATTAAAGAGAACACATTCTTATTGTGAAGTTATAATTATTCAGAACATAGGTAGCCGGGTAGCGCAACAATATTATTTTTCGAAAAAAATGATTTTATGTGTATATCTTTCTAATCAATACATTTAATCATTATATTTATGTATAATTTAATACAAATGTATTTCATTTAAGTTCGTCCAGTACAGTAAGACAACTATATCTAAGTATTACAAATCCACCGAGCCACCTTGTAGATCCCTTTGAATTAAATAACTTATTATGTTGTCTAGTTAACTAATTTAACAGCTATCATAATATTAACACTTAAATACGAAGGATGGAGCGCCCCACCATCGCTGTAATCCAGCATTAGTGTACGGCAAGGGGTTAAGGCAATAATTGTTTTAAATCCATTTTAACCCCTTGCGCCCCCGCGCCCCGCTCCAGCCAGACGGAAAATGCTGCAAGAAATTCCACCGGTCGGGTTTTGCCTAATTTGTTTAATGGGGAGGAAACAAATGTCACCCCACTTCGTAATGTTCTTACTTCACTTGTTCAAGATTTAGCGAAAAATCTTGCTGTAAACTTGACTTTTTAGGTTCACTGCATTTTATTCACCAGGGGAAAAGAAGTCAAGTCAAATGTGATGTTTTACAATTTATTTGCATATGTACGTATACTATTTTAAAAGTGTTTATTGTGTTTTATAAATTATTGTTTTTAATACTTTTAAAATTAGCAATATTAACTTTGTGGTTAAAATTCAAATTTTTTATTTATTATCTTAGTTTTATTAACCACTGAATTGAGTTTAAAAAACATCTACCGGTTTCGGAAAATACCTTTTCCTTCTTCAGGATGTCATAACGAACTAACCGAAACCGGTAGATGTTTTTTAAACTCAATTCAGTGGTTAATAAAACTAAAATAATAAATATAAAATATAAATATTATTTTTAACCTTGTGTTTTATTTTCACCTATACCGGTACCGAGATCATTGCAAGAGACAATTATTATTTGTTTATTAATTATTAATTCACATTATTATTTGTTCATTCTTAACAGCACATTTTAATTGTAATATGAATGTATATTTTTAAATTATCCCTGGTAGCTATCTAGTATTTGGGTAATCTCATAAATAACGCGTTTTTTTTCAATTACATAAACTAAAAGTCGGTGTGGGATGGGATAAACTATATGCATCATGTATAATAACTACCTGCTATAAAAGCAGGTAGTAACTTATTCTTAGTACAAGTTTTGAAAAGTGCAGTTCAATTTTAACAGTTATTTGTTCAAAACTATAATGCTATAAAGCTATAATTCGGCATATTTTTCTTTGAACTCAATAAAGGCAACAACACGACGGAGAGTGAGAGGAATATTAATGCAGTATATGGAGATCGGACAACAAGCTAAGTCAGTGAGTGTCAACGGTATTTCTAGAAATTCAGAACCGAAAACTACAGCCTAAAAGATGAACCACGTCCTATAAAATCTGTAAAGTGCGATGAGGACGTTCTGCAAATCTTGGTGGAACAAAATCCTATTGTAACTAGCAAAGAAGTTTGGATTTGGTCATTCACCCATTCATCGACACCTGTGTGCTCTCGGAAAAGTCAGCAAATTGGGTCAATGGGTTCCTCACAAACTTTTAGAATCTAATCGCGTGCAGAAAGTGAATGTATGCTCTTCTTTGCTGTCATGTCTCAGGAATGAAACAAAGCACAGTTTTCAAAATCATTTGGACGAAAAAATATGTAGACGAGTTTAGAACAGTACTGGAGGAGTATATTTTTCGTCACGGACAAGTAAATTTTGGAAGAAGGGCCTTGCAAGTCTACCAGAAAGATAGAACAGCATCGTAGAAAATGAAGGAGAGTATATTTTAGAGAAAAAAAAGAACTTTGTTTATCTTAATTTTGAAAAATAGAAAAACTATAAAAATACTAATAAATTAAAGACATTATTAAACGGCTATTTTCACATATTAAAGTAGCAATAAGGATGTCCGAGATTCGGTTCTCCGCTAGGAAGAATACATGATTATTTTTGGCGAAACAAATTATATAAATAAGTGTGTTTGAGACATGTAAAGTATTTTTAAAATATTATTTCATCTACGTTCCTCTCCTCTCCTGCCATGTTAGTAATATCATTCATAGCGCGAGCGTTTAGTTTTGTTTGAAAAGTCGTATCAATATTGACATAACAAAGCGAGACAAAGATACTTAAAATAGGTTGCTTTAACCAAATGTAGAGAACTAATGTTTATAATCACTACCAAGAGGTCACTGATTTTATTTATTTCGGAGTTCGTGTCTTAAGAATTTGAAGGTGAAGAATTGATACGCTAGGTATGTCAAACTGAGTAAAATTTAGAAGAACCGTTTCATCTCAAGAAACATAAAACATGATTTGTCAAAGTTCTGTTATTTTCCATAGCTTTGAAGTTAAAACATTGACCTTAATAATAATAAAAAGAAACATACTAGATACCAATGAACAAATTATATTGATCCTCCTGAAATTAATGTCTATTTTCGAATAAAATTTCAAATAGCGTTTTGAACTGTTTATATATTTTTTTGTTAAATAATGTAACTTCCATCGTTCCAACTTTCATTTAGAGTTAAAATATTCTTAATATTTGTTGCATATTTTACTATGTGGTTTTTATTCATTTCAATATGGATTATTTAATACTTTGTTTTTAACCGCTTTATAAGATAAATTTAATGTCCTGTCGTAAAAATTTCTAATAATTTTGTATCATCAAGTCAATTTCCACACATTTCATCATCGTAAAAATTTTAGTTAGGTACTAGATTTATTTTTTAAACATAATAATATTTTTTGCCATATAATTTTAAAAACATAATAATTTGACATATATGATTTTTGTTAGTTTATTTGTTATCCCGATGAAATAAATTATATTTTTCTATTAAATGTAACTCATTAAGATGTTAAAAACAAAATTTTTTAAATAATCTATATTAACATATTTATTAAGATTCAATTTTATTTCTTCCTTGGAATTGATTTTTTTTCCTTTGAAAATGTTAGTTCGAAGAGGACGACCGAAACAAATGGTAGTCCGACGGAGCTATATCTGATAAATGTGGAAGGTGCAACAAAATTTTCCAATTAAGGCCTTTAATTGTTTTCCTGAACTTAATTTTTCGCCGCTATAAATGTTTTGTAGTAAAGATTCTAACACTTAAGTTTCCGCCGTACAAATATTGGCGAACAAGTATATTGCATCCGAATTGGTTAACATATGAACGACCTATCGTATGTCGGAGAGCTTGCGGTCATCTTTCCCATCTTCTACCGTCTATGCCCCATGATGTATCGATGCGTGATGTGTTAAGCGGGGAACCAAATCATTTATCAATAATGTTAGTTTCAGTCTCTCAGGGGTGGTTGCGTGATCTGTAGTAACGTTTAAATGTAGTGAAAAAATTACTAAAATAAATAAAATTGCGAAAGCAGGTTGTTTGATAGTCAGTAAAGAATATTTACATCTCGCAAGTATATCCGTCGTGTGCTTCCCGGTTGATCCTTGAATTTTTATTGTCCTGACTCTATACCAAATTTCTATCACCCTTCCTATATTCCGTTTGCATACATTCGGCAGTTGTACAAGCTCGAAATCTCTATATTTTATAACTGTTACATATCTCCGTTAGACAGTAAGCCCATCATTTGAACAAATGCCACCATTATTAATTATTCACCGAGCATACGACATGCCGTATAACGAATAAGTGAAGACAAATTCATAATATTTTCCTTGAATATTTCGAATTTCGCACGTTGGTTGAGTTCGCTCTTGTTTACAGAGAAATTTATACCCACGTGTTGACGGCAAAAGCGCAGCATCTGAATCGCGAAGCTCTCGGAGATTTATGACGTCCGCAAATCTCGCAAGTTTTATAAGGTGCAATTATTCCGCATTCAGTATTTTTGAATTCTGGTTTATTGTCCCGTGTGGTAGCATTATGGGGCGGGTGGGGGGGGGATGTCGGGGAATAACTCCGAGCGAGCGGCAACATTCGGTCCGTCTGTGTACGGAAGGAGAAAACTCGAAAAACTCGAATTGTGTACGGGGGAATTTTACGAGCAAAGTTTCGAACCACCGTGCGGCTCATTTCGGTTTTCAAGGACCAATTTTATTATATTACTACAGCGGTGATTCAACTATTCGCTTTTATTTTTGGCACTCAGTTTCAAGAAATTGAAGTAGAGCTGTTTTTTTTACATCTCTTCGTGTCTTGTTTGAATATTTTCTTGATTTAATCCATATAATTTATAGCTTGAATATGTTAAATGAGTGAGTCTTCAGCAGCATATCATTTAATCTGAATAGATATATTATAAGAAAAATAAATTTATACTCTACGAAATAGCAAATTTATGTAAGAGTTTTATTAGTATTCGTGTTGTAAGAAATCTTCTACTTCTTCTATAACGGGTTTCATGGGAATTGGAAAAATTTGGCGTACATCGAGACGTTAAGAAAGATGGATATTTCCAAAAAATATGGTATTAAATATTAATTATACCTAAAGATATCGGTATTAAAAATATTACTGTTGCAACTCCAATTTTTAAATTTTTGACAGTTTGTTTACTATTTTGAAAAAAACTTTAGAAGAAAAAGATTATGTAAAACAATTTAACACACTTTTTCAATGAAATGCAATGCAAGAAAAATACAGTATCAAGTATCTAGGAATCATAATATACAACAAACTAAAATGGAAAGAACGTATTACCAATTTTACAAACAGAATAAGGAATACTGCCTACATATTTTTAAGACTCGGAAACATCTTATCACTTACAGATCTGAAAATGATATATTACGCGTTTATAGGGTCACATTTTCAGTACGGTATTATTGGATGGGGAGGAGCATATAAAACTTCAATATCACAATTAGAAATCACTCAAAAATTGATAATAAAAATTATTCTAAAAAAAAGACTATCCAAGTATACAACTTTTCATTGGTTTCAGAATACCAAAACTAATAGACACAATAACACCAATCAATAAGTCAAATTTTAAAAATTAAAAATCAATTAAATATTAGAGGGGAATTCCGATCCACAAAATTTCGATACCAAATTGATATTCCAAAACTAAAAAATACCGCAACCCAAATTTTTTAACAATCTCCTCATCACAAAAAAATTACAGACTACTATTAATTTGTATCTGAAATAAAAAAATATGCACACAGACTAACTCAAACATAAATTCTCGTATATACTCCTTCTCTATACATAAGTCTTATTCTCATAGAGAAGAAATAAATGTTAAAAGAAATTATATATATATCCCACTGAATATTTTTAAAATTATAATATTAAAATAAAAAAATTAATGTATGAATTTCCTATACTTATAAGATAATATATACTTAAATGATTTTTTTTTTCTTTTCCTTTAACATACAGACTAGGTCTCTGCGCAAATTGCCACGCTGAATTGGAGTCAATTGCGGTTTAATACTCTAACTGACCGCGGGGAGCACTTTAGGTCAATCTACAGTCAATCTTGCGACCGTGCGGTATTTTATATGCTTAAAACATTGTTCTTTAACGTATTATAGTAAGTTGAATTGAATAAATATGTGTACGTGAATTATACTTAGTTTTTTATGTTATATCTAAACTATTATATAGAAATGTTATAAATTAAATATATTATTATTCTTATGTAAAAGACCACAATGGTGTTGATGAAAATAAATAAATTAATGGTTTTCGACGCCTAAAATATTGTTTCTCTACGTACTTTGAGATTTTATCTTATTAAACATACTTACTTACTATTTACTCAAGCGTACGTTTTTATGGTATATTCATTAATTAAATAAGAAAAAAATTACATATTTGTTTGCGTTAATTATTTGGATTACCTTCTTTTGTAGCAAAACAATTTGAAACCATAGAGAAACATCCGTTATCGCACTAGTTTTTTAGTGCGATAACCGATAAACGAGGGATAAAAGGGTTCACCAAAACAAGATGCTTTGATTAATTTCATTACGATTAGAAAGAGTACAAAAATTTATATAAGTTTATGTACCCACAATATGTATATACCCAATATCGTTATTTTATATACCCAACATTGTCATTATAACCTAGCCTAGCCATTATAAATTTTTCAGTATCTACACACATTATTTATTGCAGTATGATGATTATCTTGTATCGCATTTACTAAAGGGGAAGAATGAGCGACAGCGATACTAGGGTACGGAAGATTGAATATGACTGGGGGCTGCGTAAACTATTCTGTAACAATCAAGATAAACATTTAAGTGAGTACAATTAGCACTCACATATGTGTGTGTCATGTCTACAATTCACTATAAAGGGTGGAAGGAATACGTTGTTTTTGACATTTTAAAATTTCATACTATTGACTACTACCTCACAAATGTCTTTTCGAATACGTGAATTCCTAAAAAGTGTCTGGACGTTTATGGGAACAAAATAAAAAATAACGAATATGTTGTATTTGTTCTGTTATTTTTTCGTAACATATTTTTGAAAAGGGAGCCAAGATTTTTATAGATCAAAAATATCTCATACCGCTATGAAAAAGATAAATAAGTACATCCTAGTTATGCAGCAAAAACTTCGAAAAAAAATTGTTTTATTAAGTATGTCAAACAAGATTTGAGTACTGTACGTGCCGCTTCTACTAGCAGTAGGATGTGAGGAGTGGCATGTTTTTATCTGTATTGTACTGAAAGATGTATTGAGGTGCAGAAGACTAAAATTGAGAATTGTGGGCAATGTGCCCACAACTAATTAGTGTTCTACTTGTAATTGTTATGTATGTGATTTTGAACCTTTATCTCGTTTTTATTCATAATAAGCGTATAAACGTTGATCTTAACTTTGACCTTAACCAGTACTGCTGAGTCATATATCATTTTCAAAGTTTCATCACTACAAACTCGAAGAGATATGGTCGATGTCATTTTCCTACATAAAATAGCCAACTCTAAAGTAAATTGTCCTGATTTACTCAGACGCATATCCATTCGAGTGCCAGCCAGGTCAACCAGAACTAATCTAACATTTACCCTTCTACATTGCAACACGAATGCCAAACATAACTCATTTTTCTACCGAGCACCCCTGTATTTCAATTCACATCTAAGCGAACTAGACATTTTCAATATTCTAGTTACCTCAATTAAATCTAAATTCAATACATAAAATTTAACGGCCTTCATTTTATTTTTATCACACAGATTTTATTCCCTATCCTATTTTTCTTTTCTTTTCTCCTCACTCTCCATTCCCCTGGAATATTTTCTTTTTTATAACTTTTATCTCTCTTTTTATATTTTTATTCTCAACTTCTCTCACATTTTTTAGCATTATAGTCATTTTTAAATTGTACTCACTGTATAAAGTACATTGTAAACATGTAACTGGTTTAAATATTGTTTAGTTCTTATTATGATTGTCGTATTTACTGATAAACTGTATATTTTACGAATAAAATAAAAATAAAATAAAATAAGTGCGTGTAGCTCGCCGCCCCTGCTAATTCCCCACGAGTCGCCTTGATATTTTATTTGTAAAATGGGATCGCGTGAAAAGGGGCCGCGGGGTAGCTACGGACATCTTGTGATTGACATGTGCATTGTATTAAATAAATATAATCCAATTTAGCTGCTGAGGCTATTTCATACTCAACTTTTTGTATGAATTTTTCATTTCTACACCTGACCCGATTGTACTACTGCAGTGAAACTTACTCACCGATCTGCTAATGGGATCATGAGGGATGATAAGAGAGTACGCTTGAAGGTCTGGAAGAAACAGCGGATACTGCCTATTAGGAATTACATCCTGCTGCAATGTGGAATAAACATCGAACTCTTCCGGCAGTTTGTTAGGGTGTGGATAACCATCCGGGTGTGGATAAGAGCTGAGTGGATAACCATCCGGGTCGCTCATCTAAGTGTCTTTTTCCGGATCCTGGATGAAAATCTTCCAGACTGCAGTTCTCCGTGACACGAGTCAATTCTTTGTTTTCATTTCTATCTTGTAGTTTCCCCAGTAGGGGATTACGCTCAATTTTTACTATTCCTCGGTCTCCATGCAACAATTTTTATTTGTAACAATACTATTTGTTCATCTGTGTTTTAAAAAAATATTTTTTATGTATTTCTGTGTTAATTTATTGTTATGTTATGTCTGAATGGTTCTTGATTGATGGCCACCCTGTTTGAATACAGCAAGACTGTACTGTAGCATAGCAGGACTGGCATGTAGCACTGATAAAAATGCCAACCTGGCGGTGAATGAGTAGGACCGATATGAGAGTTTTTGCTCATAGAACGGTCCTGGGTAAGAAGAGGGTCACCATTAACTGATTCATTCACCGTTCGCTGCGACAATTTTTTTTCCACTGTTTTCGGTATATTTTGATATTGTTTTTGTATTGATGTACTATAGTGTAATTCTTGTAAAATTTTATTCAATAAATATGGGTATTCTATTGGAGATTTTAAGGACAGTGAGGAATGCTTTTTGGTTGGCATGGTTGCCTTTGCGTCGAGTTGTATTCAGACGCGTGCAGTCATAGATTTTTTTTTTTTTTTTTTAATATTTTTGTTCTAACAGAGGTGGATACATAATAAAAATACATAATTTATTGTGTGGGATGGAGTAGACTTCACCTCTGATATATACAGCATTGTCCTGGCTACTTTGCTAGACTGAAGTCTGTGTTAAAGTAGTTGTGGTGTTATTTGGAATAAAAAGAGAATTACAAATATGTATAAAAAAGTAAAAATAAAATAAAAATATATGGAGTGGGAGTGTTGTAGGACCAGTGAATTATTAGTGAAAGAATTCTATAAATTATATTAAATTGTTGGATATCCATACTTCTGATTCATCTCTACCTGAATGAATCATATATTGGGTTCATATTTGTGTAATCTTATTGGATTTGTACGATTTCTAGTTGGTACTGAGTGTATTGTATAGTTTCGGAGCTAGGAACATGTAGAATCTTTGATAAAATGTCGTTGTTGCTCTCGGAACTGGTGGAATATGCTGTAAGTAACCATGTATTTTGAGAAAAAATGCGAAATTAACTTATTATCTCGCGGAATATTACGATATATTAAAATCTAAACAATATGATAATATAATAATAATTGTGATAGGAATATTACGAGATACATATTTTATTTTGATTTATTTTGCAGAAATCCTAGTTACGTGCAGTTTATTTCAAAGTATTGATTGCAAGCCGCTGGTTGCACGGTTATCTTTTTAGTATTAAAAATATATCAATCGTGCGGTGAATAAGTAGGATCTATATGGGAGCTTTTGTTCTCAGAATGATCCTGTGTAAGTGGTGCGTCTCCTATCATTGCTACCAATGACTCTATTTGGATAGATCTTAAGAACTGGTATCATGTATTAAACCATTATCGGGATCGGCGAACCACCCCTGCATACAGTTCTTGTTCTGTACATGACAATAAGTATTATGTGAAAACCAACAACAGGCCGAGTGCTCTAAGTCTGCCGCCATTTATAATTTGTTCCCCGTTATAAAGTTGCCACTCGAGGTGTCCGACAAAGGTTGTGCAAATTATATCGCAAACTCGGGTGACTAATCCTCCACGGGGGGTGCACTTTGTCAAATGAATAATTATGCATGCCGGTCACTTCTTTCGTACAAAGAACCGGAGTCGTTAGCTAGCGGTGAGAACACTGAGCACACTATTACATTTGTCACCTTTGTACGAGTCGAGATGTCGTCGGTGACATTGTTAGGCGACTCGCAGCGAATCGTGAGCTCTTTGTGAGCCAATTTTGCGGACGTGATTTTAGTCTAGTTGGCTTTGGATTTGATTAAAACTCAAACCGAATAGATAAAAAAAAATCTAATCACTCGTGCCCACGTAACGTACATATATACCATAAAATATAAAAAAATCTTTCATTAAATACACTCACTCTCCGTCTCTATTAATTGATGTGCTCATTACTGAGTATTGCAATCTGTTTCTTTTAACTTCTTCAATATTAGTAAATTTACTGTGTGGTCTCATTTTATATTAATAATTAGACAAAATATTTTGCCTAAACCACTATTTATTAATTATTCTACATGTTTCGATACCTACAGTATCTTCTTCATGAAAAAACGCTTCTTTTAATTTTAATTTTATCATCACTCAAATTATAGTACTCTACATGAGTCAAATTGTAAAACAGGTTTACTGCAAGGATTGCGCTCCACGTACTATTTCTATACACTAACGGCAGAAAGGGTAATAATACCCGTTCACTAGACTATCATCTAACTGTGGGAAGGGTATTAATACCGTTTACGTAAATGCTTTTTTTAATTGAATTTTTTTATTAAACTCGATCATTTCCTTTGAATATCATATTGCATAATTTAGATAAGTTATCGAATTGATATATTAGAGCAATAAATGTTTACCGGCATTACGTTACTAGTAAAGGGTTTTTCATTAAGGGCGCTCAAACTTTTTTTAAAAATAAAATAAAAACGAATGAATATATCTAAAAAAAATTTATTATGTTTTGAAGTACATTTAGTGGCAATTATGTATGAAATTCAATTTCTCTCGCATGACCACCGCGGGCACGTTTCCAGAAGTCCAATCGTTGAATCCAATTTTCCACCACTTTTTCACATAATTCGGCCCGAATCGCACCAATTTCGCGTTCAATATTTTCTCTTAGCTCTTGTAACGTCGCCGGCTTGTTGGTATAGACCAAAGATTTAACATAGCCCCAAAGAAAATAGTCCAATGGTGTTAAATCGCATGATCTAGGCGGCCATTGAACTGGTCCATTTCGCGAAATAACACGCTCACCAAATTTGGTTTTCAATAAGTCAATTGTTGCGTGTGCCGTGTGACTGGTAGCGCCGTCTTGTTGAAACCACATATTGGTCAAGTCCATACCTTGCAATTGAGGCCAAAAATAATCAGTTATCATGGAGCGATAAAGATTACCATTCACAGTAACATGACGATTAGCATCATTAACAAAAAAATATAGTCCAATGACACCTCCGGCATGTAATCCACACCAAACAGTGATTTTTCCGGGATGCAATTGTGTTTCGTGAAGCACGTGTGGATTGGTGCCTGCCCAATAATGCATATTTTGCTTGTTTACATATCCATTGAGCCAAAAATGAGCTTCGTCGCTAAAGATGATTTTTCGATGGAATTCAGCATCATTTTCAAATTGTTGAGGAATTGGCGACGCTTCAAATGGTCAAGCGGCTTTAGTTCTTGTGTCAACTGGATCTTGTATGGACGTAGGCCAAGATCTTTTCGCAAAATTCGCCACAATGACGTCACAGAAATGCCCAATTGTTGAGAACGTCGTGTTAGTGACTCATTTGGGTCATTAAGAACAGATGCTCTAGCGGCGGCAATATTTTCCTCACTTCGTGCATTTCTTTGTCTCACTGGCACTGGAACATTGTGTAACGACAATGTGCTTTCAAATTTTTGCACCAAACTTTGAATTGTTGATGTGGCAGGCAAGTGATGACGACGATAAAATGGTCGTAATGCTCTTAAAGTTGCGGTGAGCGAACGCGAATTTTGGTAGTAGATTTGAATAATTTACAAGCGTTGCTCCGGTGTGTACTGCTCCATGATGATTTGCCAACTACGTACAAGTGTTAATCTCAAAAAAAATTTAAGAAATATGGCGTAGTTTCTTGTCCCTGTTGAAAGAAAGTTTGAGCGTCCTTATTGAAAAACCCTTTATATGCGAAAAGTACCCGACTGAAATGTGTTTAAAACAAAGTATTTTAACAAAAATAGAATAGTAAAACATAATAATATAAAAGGTGAAACTTTTTACCCTCTGGCACAAGAAATATAGGGGTGTAAAGATATGGAGGCGACGTTTATCTCGTGGCATGAGTCGAAAAATGTGATCTGAGTTGTCGAGTCACTCGGATGGAGTGACTGACATTTGAAGGTTATGCAAGTTGGATCAGAAGGTTTTGTGCATAGTGAGATTGAAGGCCCAGTCCTCTTCAAGTCTCACACGTGTGGATATATGTCGCAGTATATATGAATATGGAATATGCGAGTATATGCTGTGACTAGAGCAAGGTATATAATTAAAACAGGTCTTACAAAAATTGACGTTTGTTGCGGGTCGATTCACAAATCAATTTTATACGCGAATATAAAGTTAATTTGTGAATTTGGAATTTTGGAAAGGTGGCTGGCCTTCACTAACTTCTAGGAAGGGCCCGTCTCGATGTATTGATATATGTATTTCTGTGTGTACCAGGCGGATTGATAGGTATGGATGTCAAGTACCTGGATTGACCGCCAGGTACTGTAGGATATGTGTAGGTCACCTATAGAGACTTAAAAATTAAAAACTCACTTTTACAAAAAATTATGGCCATCAGTTTGAATAACGTTTTTTAATTTTAAATTCAAGTATAATGTCGAACAGTTAATGTGTAAATGGCTCTTGAGGAGATTTTTTTTAAGACGGCACTATAAATTATCCAATGTTATTATTATTATTAGTAGAGATAATAACTTGAAATTCATTCACGATCACAATAGTGCAGATTGCAATAAGTTCTACGAGCATCTGCGTTGGAAGACGTGGAGCGAAAGAGACCGTTCCTTTGCGGTCCGTCATACTTAAACATACTCCCTGACGTACCACTCCATATTCAAACATACACATATACCCTTTCGTCACGCACGCCCGTGCGTCTTTAATCTATCCTCATCTCATAGACATCACAGTGAACTTACGCATTTCCTACATATCTATTTACTGTGATGTATCTATGGGACGAATATAATATTCCATGGATATTTATATTATAAAACGATTAAAAATAAAAAGGTTTCGGATTGAATCCAAGAAAAATATGATAGATGCAATTGGAGGATTTTTTTGCACCATTTATTAAAAATAATACGCACACTAAAAAATAAGTAAGATTTTTCATGCGTGTTTTTTATGTGTATAGGTCGAAAATCCGTCGGGAAATAGTAACTTTGTTAGTTCATTTATAATATTATTTTTGTATAGCGCATCACTCCTCTTTCTAAATTTATTAAATAAAAAAAGTTCACAAATAAATCATTAAGTAAACCAATTCAACACGATCAAAAAAATGTTGTAATGGTTTGTATTTTGTAAAAGTTCGTTTTTTATGAATATATATTTTATTATTATTTATTTACACGTATATTGTTATGTACAGTTGTATTCATAATACAAACCTAGCTGGGCTGCGCCCGTGCCGAGACAAATGTTTTACACTTTTTATAAATAGATGCACTTTTATATTTTTTATATTATTAAAAATAAATAATTTAAGTCATTTATCAAATCAATTGAAGCAACAAAGAATTCGTCTTATAAATATACATGTATTATATATATTTGTTTAAATAATCTAAATTTTAGTAAGCGAAAAGTATTATATTATATACACATTAAGGTTGAAGACAAATTTATTGTTTATAATATGTATTTAAATATTATTATATATTCATTATTCAACTACTATTAATAATTATCAGGAATAAATAAAAAAATTTACTCAAAAAAAGAGGAGATAAAAAAAAAAGATTTAAATGCGAAAAAAAATATAGGATTTATCATTTTATGTCAGACAAAAAACTCAACAAATGGACAAAAAATACACAATGAAACACTAACTGAACTAGAATACATGAAATACTTAGGACTTATCTTAGACGATATCTCAAAAGGAATTTACAATAATTGAACAAATGACTAATCTGTCTAGCTTATTCTATAAAATACACACCAAAGAATATAAAAATACACACACAAATTCACACTAAAGGCTATAAAAATTCTGATGTTACTAACAGGATCCATGATATACTTTTGAAGAACAATAAATAAAACAAATTTAAAAAGACTTCAAAGACAACAAAATAAAATAATAAATAGTATATAATTTGAATTCCCTTTCTGAAACAGTTTACAAAACAAAACATCAATTTAACTTAACATATGTATATATTTTAGTATATACATTACACATACTAACAATATTGATAACGATGAGAAAAAAGACAAGTAAATTTAATTATATAAAACACGTGGAAAATATCAACAAAATATAAGAACATCTCAGAATTACTATATAGATCTGACGAGAATAAAAATTGGAAAATCGCGACTCATTAACGGAAACTTAACACAACAAATAAAACAATTAAACATTAGCAGTTTTAAAAGATAAGTGACAAACATACGAAGGTCTGCAAGATGTAATAAATACAAACCAATTGTAAAACTTATTTTATCTTTTTAAACTTGTAATATTATTTTTGTAATCTTCCAGGGTTTCTTAAAATATTTAAAAAATCTGTTTTATATTTCTCGTAAATTTAACCTCGAAAATATTTTTTTAGAATAGTAACACGTTTTATTTTAAAATATTATTGCGATATTTATCATAAAACATTAGTTCTGAATGAATTCAAGTGCCTGAAAGTATGTTATTTATATATTTTTAAAATATGTCTCTCTTACGGCAATTGTTTTCGGGATCACCTTTTTTCTTCCTCTCGCCCTTGCCTGGAATATAATTTACATCCCCCGTAATATATTGACCCCGAAAAAGAATACGCGAGAGTAAAAGACCCGAAAGAATCATAAATTATTCTAAGCCAACGTAATGGATACCTTCGCTGAATCCGAGCAATTTCACATGATCTATACACGATTCAATAAAAAATCAACTTTAAATTATTGTTGTTTAATTCATAAGTTATTTTGCGGAGAGTCTGCAGAAGACTTGGCTCGATCAGGTTAACCAGATACTGGAATATAAATGCAGACGTGGTGACCACTCTGCCAACCCCCGCGGAAAAGGCGGGATGATAACTAGGTAAGTAAGTAAATCCAAAAATAAATTTATATAATTATTTATGTTGAGTTATGGGCTATTTTTCCATGTATTTTCTACGTCTTTCGATGTCGAGGTACACATAAACACAGATACAACCTAATTTCGACACGGAACTACAATGTACTATGCATCACGTGTACGTACATTAATATATCTTACTTTCACATGGTATTGCAAGATAATACTTAATATAATCCCAAGACCAGCATGTCCTATCATTAGCGAGATCTTTGCCCCAGTTTCGCTAATATTTTCAACCCAAAACACACCATAATTTATCTTTTCAATTATATTAATTTTACACTATTATGAAGGAGCAGGGGGTCCATTAGCTATATTTAAGTCAAAAACGCATATCATATATTGCCGACACACACTTAATACCGATACTTACGATGTTCATAAGTCCTGATGATAGACCCTGAAATGGACCCCGGAACATGGGTAAGAGAGGTCGAAGATAAGACAGGCAGAATAGCTAAAATAATTTTGCACAAAATATTCTAAAAAAAAACGTAAAAACTTAAGAACATCTTTAAATGATGCAAGTTTTTTAGGGTTTAATAAAATTCTCTTTGGTATATATATTACTGAAAAATATTTTCAATTATCACTGAAATCATTCACCATAATATAATTTCCTAAAAACTCTTCTGAGATGGTTATGAATTATTTTTAAAAAAATGTTTTTTCGATTTCTTAGTTAAAACGAACTCAGTGATAAGATCCAATCAAATCTCGAATCCCAAAAATGATCCTTTTCAAACGAAGGGACAACGACTTATCTCTATGATTATTTATCTTATCCCTTTAAGCCGCTGCGGCTTCTGACCTCTAGACAAAGGTTGTATCAATCTACCAGAGCCTTCTTAGAGTCGGACTTCCAAAGCTGATTATCCAGAGTTTAGGGCAGTAAGTAGCTGTTTAGTCGGCCGTTATCTCACACTAATTGAGTTTTTTATTCTCCCCCACCACCGGGGGGTGAACGACTATAAAACCCCTTACGCCACGTAAGGGTTTCGGGTAACGAGGCCGAGTTTAAGGCCGTTCGCGAATAGATAAATTTAATTTCAGAGCACCAATAAACGGGTGGGTCTTAGTAAAAAAATATGGCTTTTGTTAAAGATGTTTTCAGACTATATCATATCATATTTATTATATTATATTACATCATATTTTAACGTACTGTTCACACGAACACAAATTCACACATACTGTCATATATCTCTCGCCCACGCACATTGCCGTACATACATCACAAGTTTAAAAAACAGGTACTTTTTGTTTAAGTTAACTAAATTATGTCATGTACGTTGTTAAACACGTTTAAAATAATAATAAAAAAATATGTTTTTTATCATTTATACTGTTGGTTAATTATAAAAAATAAGTTATGTAGTTTTAAATACGAGTACAAATTTTATATTTCTCATTGTATTTATAATATTTGTCGATCGATTATATATCTAAGTTAATTGATGAATTTTATTTATATCTGGATAGATAAAATAACAAGTAATATAAACAAGATTACTTACCTATGAATAGTAAATTTATGGGTGCTTACTAAGATATTTGCATTCGTAATCATTCACAGCCGACAACACTGAGATGTTTTGGTTTTGAATCCTCGTCAAATGCAGTAACATCAGATGTACCTCCAGGATCTTATTTAAGCCCAGACATGTTTATCTCAATATTTTGAACATTATTAAGTATCGTTAAGAACACATTCTTATTGTGAAGTTATAATTATTCAGAACATAGGTCTGTGATGTTTTTAATACAAATTAAATGTATTAATTAGAAAGATATATATATATATATATAAATATCTTATATAAATCAATTCTATCGAAAAATATTGTTGTTGCTATCGGAATTCATACCTGGAACTCTTCCAATCCGTGGAACATGCATTAACCGAAAATAAAATAAATAAGATGGCTTTCAAATAATGGAACGATAGATGTATTAATTTGAAAAGTATAATATATAGGTTCGAAAATTTGTCGTCAATGTAATGTGGTTTTGTAGCATAATCGGTTAATGAACGTTTCCCAGATTGGAAAAAATTCAGGTTCGAATCCCGGTACCGACAAAATATTTTTCGAAAGAATGAAGAATTGATGTATGTCTTCCTAATTAATTAATTTAATTTGTATCAACAAGTTTCAACTCATTCGTATTTTATTAATTGCTATTGATTAACCATGCCAGCTACATATATAAATAATACTTGAACTGAATCAAATTTATTCAAGATATTCGTGAATGATTATATTTATTTTATAAAAGACATTAAAAATCTATATATTTTATTAAAACAGAAGCTTATCACAGATACCGTTTAATACTAATCTTTTCATATGAGCCGAATGGTCGTTCTTGAGTTAGAACCCTCATTATGCTATTAATCAGAATGATCTAGAGGCAGTTACAAAGAAATTTACAGGATTCATCTCAAAAATATGGTGGTCGTACACCGCACGTCTTAAATATCCGAACATATATTGCCTTCTAAATCCAATTAAAGCATGTATATTTATGCAAATGATGGATATATAAACTACGTTCATCAAACATCAATTTTAATTGCCAAACACTATCTCTAGGAGGTCCTGAAATTTTCAGTATTCTTGAATTTATAAATAGCGTTTCAGAACCATAACAAATAATTATCCAAATATTAATTATTTTAAATAAATTATGATACTACAACTAAACAAATAATAGATAAGATATCTCATAGAGACGAAGTTATTATTTTATTTTTCAGGCGTATTTTAGTATAATGTGTTAAAAAAGACTTTACAGATAAAGAATATTACTTTAAATAATTTAAAAAATAATTAGATTCCCCATTGGGATATATATGCTGTTTCAGGGAAATGAATTTTTAACTTTAGTCCATAGATGGCGATAATGTTGTGGTACTCGAAGTGTTGCCACATATTGACATGTATACAACATTAAAAAATTTGATAGATAACGAGATGGTTGAGAATGATGAACGTCATATTTGTAAAAAGTGATTACTTAAGCCAGTAAGCCCGGTAATTACCCATACTTCCATATCTTTACATTAAATATAATAAAAAATATTTTCGTTTCTATGAAATATCTATTATTTGTTTAATAACAGGCCTTTGTAGGTGAGAATCTAGTAATTGTGCGTTCTTGGACATATTCAAATATTTCTGATACTATAACTCTTTATAATCTAATTTGAATTAAAATAACCTTTTTAAATCAATTGACAACATCGATTAAAATACATGTCATATCTAGTCTTAGATTATCAACTACTCTTGTATTGGATATCTTTGTTTAACTATCACCGCTTCTTTTCACTTTCATTGAAATACTCTATTTCTATAATGTGGGTAGGTCATTATCATGTTTCTTAAATCTTAATAAAGTTAAATTTTAATTTGGAAAATAAGATTTTTACAGCGTTTAATAAAAGTCATACTTTATTATTGATATGCAAAAAAAAAATGCAGTTGGTCGTCATCCATTGGTGTACTTGACAAATGATATTTGTAAATAAGCAGGGGTGATAGTGGGTTAATATATCATATCGAACACCTTTGGAACCTGGGTTTAAATTTCTGTAACAAACGTTTATTTAAATATTTATACGTGTAAGTAAAATGCTCGTTCAAACCTTAGACAATCTTGTTATTCTTCGCATGGCATTATATTCAGTTTAAAGCCTCTAGGGTTCCTTTGTGATTTTTGAGATGTTTTCCGGTTAAACGTGGATTGTGAAACATCTACGATGTATGAGGAACCGTTGTTTGAGAGCTGATTTCTTCAATCGCAATTTGAATTGTGCAATCTCTGGGTCGCATGTTCCGCAGAATGGAATACGACAATTCCGGTCGCAAATCAAAATCACCGCAGGGTAGGGGAGGGAGGTAGGAAAACGTGGTACAAGATGAGGTCGGTGAGGGGAAAGGAGTTCTAGCCGAAGGACCAGTGAATTTTGGGGAACCGAGATTCGGAAGGACTACTCACATTACCTTGAATATAACGCCTCCGTAATCCCTCCAGCCGCCGCCAAGATTACACATGTGACACGCGGATGAGCCGATCTCCGATCCCAATTAAATACGGTGACGTCACAAGTTCACCCACGGCACAAACAAACAATATCACTGTGCATACAAATCACAAATAATGGAATGGTGGTGCACTGGAGCTGAAATGTCCACACCACGAATACTAGGGCGATGTCGAGATCGAACAAATATCAAGGTCACATTTTACACTGAAAAGACGAGCGTGAGGAAATGTATGGATGGGAATTTAGATGCGGAATGTGTTGATAACAGTGGTCACGGTTGAATCAAAAAGATGCGCTTAAAGGGTGTTTACGAATTCGAACTTTATTTATTTATCCATCATCATCATCATCATCATCATTAAATGTGATATCTTCAGATGTGATCATACTGCTTGCCGTTAACGACCCTCTTCCTCAAATACAATATTACATATATAAAGCCTTATTTAGACTTGTGAAGAAAATCAGATAGTTTCTATTACGAGTCGTGTGCTTCATCGACTATAAGGCTGCGTGTGGAAAGTACTTCGTGAGATGGTAGTCGCAGAACACTTTGTGAACCTCATTTGCAATCTATATTTGGATAATATCGCGACAGTTAAATTCAACTCCATCTTCTCTAAAATGTTTAATACGCAAAAAGGAGTCAGATAAAGATGTGTATTGTCTTTAGACCTTTTTAATGTATATGGAGAATACGTCATGAGAAATGCACTTGAAAACTGAAATGGTGAAGTAAAAATTAGAGGCAGAAAGATTTCTAATCTCTGGTGCGTGGATGATATAACTTTGATAGCTTCATCATATTATATTTTTATTTTAAATTAGATAATATTAGGGTTCCGGGAACGCCTAGTGGCCTACCAAAATGACATCGTAGTCCACCTAGTAGCACGCAAATGAGAGTCAGACCTTTGCCGGCATCAAAATTCTGCCCTTTAAAGCCACAATATTTCTGCAATTTATTTTGTATTTTATCCTTCGCTTTATCATCCTTTTTTTTCATACTTTTATTCTGACGTTTTGTATATTTTTTGACAAAAATGTATGTACGAATTCCAATTTGGTATTTTACGTCACGCAACGTTATGTTGAAATAAACTAATCTTTATATAATGTAATAATTGAAGTACATTCATTCAGTACTTTAGATAAAAACATGTCCATGGTCTTTGTATTGGTTTGATGTATAATGAAACTAACTAATTATTTCCATTTCTACTCATTATTACGTAATTATTTAAATTCACACAAAAATAAATAAAAAGGAAATCCCACAAACATAAATAAAGTGGACATATTGGAGAGGGATTTGGAACGTTAGTTGCGGGACGAAGGGCGTTCTATACACATTTTTGATGGAAACATAAATCCGATAGTTTATGATACATTTATGCAACAGTAAAAGTATTTACTCTTTGAAAATTAAATATTTGTGTAAACAAACTTTAAACTGTCTTACATTATTTCATATTATATTGTCAGCGTTTAAATTCTCGTTCCAATCGAGTCATATTTTTAAAAAGTCGCGAAGCTATTTGATTGCGTAAATGGTACCAAAATGATCACGTGGGTGATACCAAAAATAAAATATTTTGACAAGAAATTTGCGTTAGTTCATGTCTGTATTTTTGGTGGTCGGTTATAAATAACAATATTTTTCATATTATTTATTATTGGCTTTCATTTTACATATTAATTTAAATAGAAATGAGATGCCTGTAGCTGAGATAAAATTAGTGGAGTTACAGGATTGGATAATATTTATATTCATGGTTCTTTATAGTAACTTCTATTTCTGAAACAATAAAAGATGGTCGATACAGATGGCATGGACGTGTGACGCAAAGGGAGAGTAACATGACTGACAGGAGAACACTAGGAAGACAATTGGCAACATGGATAGCTTCAGTTACAATCTTAATGATAGGAGTGTTACCAAGAACGCAGAACAAAATAAAGTGGAGCAGAAAGATAACTAAGAGTAACTCATCTCAAATAAACAGGATAAGGCGAGGACAAAGAAAAAGATGAAACGTGTTGTATCAATTCGGTCTTCAATCTTATTGCTGGTTTTTTAACAAGACTCGGTTTATCTCCCGACCTCTTTCTTGCTAGGTTGTAATACACTGAGAATATCATTATTACGATAACTTTTTTATCTATTATTTTATTAGGTCTAGATGTAAGACGATCGCACAGTACTTAGTAGTACAGCAGTTAGTAGTAGTAATCGGTCGAGGGGTTGAGCTTCGTCCCTGGAGACCATCGAGTTAGTTCTATTTTCATAACACGAGCGCATATATTAGTTTGAAAATAGTAAGAATATTGATTTGACCTGTAATATCTATATTTATTTAAAAAAATAATGTTTATTCTGATATTGATCGTGTACAGATGCAATGTGACGACAACTATTGAATTATTACTATATAACGCTAATGGTGTACTGTCAATTTAACAAATAGTTATAAAATTAATTTTAATGACCTATTCTTTTTTATTACCGACTGACTTGCTTGCCGATCTAACTTTATGATTATTCATCCTTCTAATATAACATCTTTCTAAAAGAGTTACCGTTTCACTCATCGCTTTGTGTGAACTTAATAATTCTTAATAATACTTAATAATTCGAGTTACTCACTGTGAGACCATATTGCTTTTAGCGAGTTTCTGGTTGCTAGTCACTACAGTGAGAATATTAGATTGCGAAACCTTTGTAAAACAACAAATTAAACAGTTTTTGAACAGGAGTATATTTATAGCCAAATATAACAGTATATTTATTTATGTTATACGCGTAGTTTATTAACAGGTAATTAGTGATTCTGATAGATAGTATTAGTATGACATTAAGGTTTATGTTGTGATGTATAAGTATATAAATACAGTTAGAATAAAAACATGTTATAGAATTTTTTTTAACGATGAAGAAATTAAAAACACTGTAAAAGATGATAATAAAAGTTATGTTGCAAATTGATAATTGAGGAAGATGAACAACATATTTCAAATTACGGCGCAAGTACAGTATGCATGCGTGTATGTAAAAACTGGATGATTGATAACGAGGTTTAGTTTTAAATGTACCGATGATTGATCGAAGTTAGCATTTGCAAAGCATCGTTACAATCAAATACAATAACTGTTTAAACATCACTAGTAAAAAGTTTTATAATTTAATTTCACATATTCTCACTTACCGACCTTGCGCCGAAGTCTCCGTTATTTGATTCGCTCCTGCGTTGCATCTGGACAGCCCTAAATTGCCAGAAAGACATAATGCTTTTATTGTATCCCTTTTCCGAAGATAAAGTTGTTAGCGAACAATCGACACATGTAACTTTTTAAGACGGGATTAGCCGGCGGAGACTGAGGCTGGCAGGGCGTCCGTTTACGATAAGAGTGCTTTCTTAATTACTTGCCCATAAAATGTGAAACCAATTATCTTTACACCACTGTTCTGTTTTCTACAATGTTTATGGTAATGGAGGAAATAAGGGTGTTTATGGTCCGTGGATGAATTAATAAAGGAAGATGGTAGTTATTTAAATTTAGAATTTAAAAGTTTTCGCTTCAGAATAATTAACATAACGACCACTTCTTTAAGAATAAATGCGTATATATGATGATGATAATTGTTTTTTTAATACAAGAGACCCACATAAAATTTTACATAATTTTTGAAAAATATTTTCAAATTTACTTAAGGGCATTCCTTTATTTTTACAGTTTGGAGTTCAAAATATTCTTCGCGAATTTAATACTCTTTCAAAACGACACTCATAGTTAAGTAATTAACAATAATATTTAAATATTAAAGTGCCTCGCTTTTCATGTAAATGTTGCTAGAGGTAAAGATTACGAAAAAATTACACACGGATAAAATGTTTGGAAACTGTCAGAATATGTTTATTTTTCGAGCTTTATCCTAATTATTTTAATTGTATCATAATAATATGTTTGTTGCAATTCTTATAAAACTAAATATTTAATAAAAAAAATTAGTAACGAGGCTCTGAAACTTTTAAATCATTATTCACATTTTTCTCTTTTTATTACGCTAGATTGGCAAATGTTTGTTAACTACCTAATGTTTATTTATGTTATATGAAGGAAAGCCACACATTTTAATCAAATTATAATTTATATAATTACATTCAATACATCCTCTAAAAATCATTAAACTTAACAAAAATTTAATAGTTTTATGTATGTAAAACAAAATAAAACATATATTCCCTCGCTCTATTTGTAGAAGATTATTAGAAAGTTTAATTGCTATTAATCTATTTTTCGACTGAGTAAAATACAATCACTTTGTATGTAACCACGAATTTAATTGTACGCCAACCGGTTTCGTTTATCTCAAGCTTCATCAGGACGTATTTAAAACTAATCATAAATACAAAAAGAGTGCATTTATATGTTCATAAAGAGGGAGATAAAATATAATTATAATTAGAATATAATATGAAATATAATTTTATATTCTGTCTCCCTCTATATGTATATGTATATAAGTGCACTCTTTTTGCATTTATGATTAGTTTTAAATACATTCTGATGAAGCTTGAGATAAGCGAAACCGGTTGATGTATAATAAATTTCGTATTTCATACAAAGTGGTTGTATTTTATTTAATCTAATATATCAAACCACGTGATTGCTTTTTACGAAAATAGAAAAAAAAAAACAATTTTTCACTCAATCTCTTTTATTTGTACTTGCTTTGTACATCTGTTACTAAATATGTTCAAAACATCTGAAATCTATCATCCTAGTTCCTAACAACCTAAATTCAAGATATATAACTTTAATGTGTTTATAAAATAAACTGTAACAAAAACCAATTTTAAAACATTTAAATACCGCATATCTTTGGTGTCTAGGTCCGTTTTTATTTCCTCCTTCATGTTTTTATTCATATATATTAATTAACCTCAATTGGATGAGACTCGGCTCGGAAAGCACCTTCTCAAATATCGGTCCTGTGTCGTCCGCACAGCTCACTCCAGGGTCTCTTCAGCTAAATGCAACGTATCTATCCATCGCTGTGGGAGTCTTCAGCTCAAATTTGTGCCCCAGATAATCTCGTATACGTGTGTCCTTGCTCGTCCTTCCATCTTTCCCTAGTAATACATTTAAAAAACGTATATTTTACTCTTGTCGCTATTACGGACTGTCCAAGTCTCTGCTGCATACGTAAAAATTGAAAAGACAATAGTTTGAGCCAACATAATTTTAGTTGCGTACTTGATGTCACTGTCTTTCCATATTTTTGTAAGTTAGTTCATAGCAACTTTAGCTAATTGTATAGATCTTCAAATTTGTTTCTTGAACCTGCTATTTTAGAAGTTTGTTATGATGCATTGGCACGATCTACAATCGGTTTTTTGTTTTATACCGATTTATTTCTAAACCAAACTGCTTGCTCGTGAATTCTATTTTTTTATAAAATAATTTTCAGTTCAATATTTGTACTGGCCACAAGCGTGACATCATCAGCAAAACATATATTGGTAATCTTCTTCAGTCGGTTTTCCCTTGCCTTTTCTGGTAAGTATTAATTACACTTCTTTTTCAGCATCTTGATGAATTTGTATTTGTATAATGTTATATTAAATATAATATATACATATTTACTTTAACAGGAGTTAATTTTCATTATACAGACTATCTGAAGGCACTCAAAATCAGTTTGTTTTTCATTCAAAGTTTATTTTATATTTAAAATATAGCTCGCTCCAGATTATAGCGAAGAGATCATAAACGTCCTTTCCAGGTGTTGGTTTAATTTCGTGTAGACAGCTTTACGACTAGGCTCTTAAACAGGCCGTTATTCCATTCTGCGTGTACAAAGTTAATAGACCAGCCTTTATTGTCTGCAGGACTGACAGGACATACCAATTAGTTAGGAAATTCGAAATAATCTGTATTAAATAAAGCAAATAAGGAAATATTTTCGAGTCGTAAAATATTGTTTTATGGATACGATCTCGGAAGTAAAACGCACTTCTGTATCGCCTGTGGACTTAATCTTCGCTCGGTATTCTATAAGTAAATATAATTTCTTATTAAGAAGAATTATTATTATTGTGAAGTTGCATTTTATCATAACATAGCTCTGTGGTATTTCAATACAAATTAAATGCATCAATTAGAAAGATATATAAGAAAATTAAATTTATCGAAAAAACATTTTTGTTGCTATCCGTATTCGAACCTGGCTCCATTTATATCCGGGAAAATTCGTTGACCAATTACACCACATCAACAGAGTAAGTTGACGACAAATTTTCGAAGTTATACGCTCTAGTTCTTCCAAATTGATACATTTATTATTCTAACTTTAAAAGCTATCTATCACCTTTTATTGTGAAAATCTCAAATACCTTTGAGTAATATTCTCTAGGATATTATAGAATTATTGTTCAAATTTTCCTCTTCCTCATTTTCCACGCTCGAATTAAGTCAGTTGAAAATGATTAATTTAAATTGTTTTCAGATTCAGATTATATTACAATTATTACGTCAAATATACGTACTATTGATAATATAAATAAATATATGTAAATGTAAATAATACCGCTCGTTTTACAAATTAAATGTAAGATGTTTTGAAAATTTAATATCCCTACTGAATTCGTAAATGCACGCCACTGCCAAAATATTTTATTTAATTTATGTCATTTTTGCGGTAGACTTAATATCAAACCCATGAATAGAAAATGGTCAAAAGAAATTCAATTATTTTTCTGTGTTTATTAATTAACAAAGTTGGAAAATGTTAACAGGCAAAATATATTTTGAAAATCTCATTATTTACTTGTCACTCCGATCATTTACCTCGTTAGACTGTCAGAGTCGCCCTTTTCTCGGGATAATATTTTACTTTTACCAAAAATATATATTTTATCATCTTAATAAATGGTCCGTCTTACGAAATTCCGTCATGGTTAAATTAACAAAATAAGTTTTTAAATTCAAATATTTTAAGATTTTGATATCATCTTTTGATGATATCTTTTTGATGCATATCTATTTTATAAAACATCACTAATATTTAGGCGCTACACTTTCAATAAATATGGTAAAAGACTCGGTTAAAAGATCTTACTGAAGATCAGATTCACTCTGAGACCGTATGTTCGAATCCTATTAAGTGATCATTTTTTGACAGATGTTTTTAAAAATTAGATTTTTTTTTTATACACAATCATTTATTTATTTAATTTGCACAATAATGTAATACAATATTACGCTATACCTATGTACTGCAGGTATATAATATAAAGCGCTAAAATTTATATTTATACATTCCTCACTTTAAACAATTCCAAATAGATACATATGATACTGTAAAAATGTAATTCTTAATGGCATTTTTTGACAGTTCATGTATCCGAGTATAACACTTTATTTTGACATTATTAATGATTTTAATTAGTTACACTCTCTCAACTAATAAAGATATATGATACAGGTTGATATTATGTTCCAGGCCGATGTTGTTTCATTCATGAGGTGGCACCGTCCTATTGAAACCACATGTGTTGCTGGCCTAATCGACCATCAATATGTTATTACAGCATTGCCTCTTGCATTGACATTAACTTCAATACGTTGTTGATTCGTTAAATGCTCCATAATAAATTGCAATCAATGACTGCCAAATGCGAATTGACAAATGTCTGCCAAACGAAAATGGTTGTCAAACAAAATCGGCCTGGAACATATTATAAAATTCACCTGTAGATACAAGGTTGTGAACATGATGATATAAGTAAAAATATGAATAAATATAAATAGATACATAATAATAAAAAGATTGAATTTCTTTACAAATAATCGTACAGACTGAAAAATAAGAAAGGTATAACGAAATATTTTTTTACTTACTTATCACACAAGACTCCAGACTAAAATCTTCATTTGAACCGTGCTCTGTTAACTCTATACTTAAAGTTACGGCGTCTGCCGATATTACAGATTTCAGGTACAGTCTTTAATAGAGATGTTCTATATCAGTTGAATGTAACTCTATTTTGATCAACTCATTTTAATCTGTTTCATTGTTCATTCGTTAACTAACACGTTTCATTCAAATCACATTTGTCGGCGGCACACGTTTAAATGGATTTTAATTATCGGTGACGTGATTTCCAGTATGAACATATTATTGAGTAATTGATTGATTCGCCAACCAATATGACAAATTGTTTACAAGTAAATATTATTTAAAGGTCTCTCATATATTTATCATTATCGTCATCATCAATTTAACAACGCGGTGTAGATCACGTCAGTAAAATTCCTCTCCACCAGTTCATGTCTAGCGTGGCTGTTCGTTAGTTAATTTCTCCTCTAAATTATATAGTCTTATGAGACATGGTAATTACATTATTTTTAAATATCAATATTGTAATCCACGGATGAGATCTTTATTAGTTGTTCATTTCAAAATATCTCTTGGATAAGTGTCAGTATTGGTGTAACTGTCTCACTTGAGACTAGTGGTTAGAAAAAGCGCTACTCTTGACTCACTGGTGTGATTGTGATTAATATTCGGTAACATCAGTGATTTAAAATTGTGACTGTGATCACAGTTTTATTACTATGCGCCACATGACATCGCAATACACGAAATAAATTAAAAAAAATATATTTAGCGTATTTATTTATATTATAAAAACTTCATTTGCGTAAAAATCATATTCTGGTAGGTATAAAAAATGTATATAAATTTAATTTAATATCATAAAAAAGAGAATGAAAACGCTTGTAAATTTATTTTCCGGTCAAATTCTCAGCATATAAAAATTAAATTAAATTACAAGCAAGTTAGCATAAATATAGCAACAACAGATTCCAGCAAATGGCGTTACTAAAATTACGTAAAATCCGATAGATGGCGCTTATTCAAATGATAATCGATATAAATAGCGGCGTCACAAAATCAGTAGAATTTTTAACAAAAAAAATTTAATCACGAATCACGATATTCTCAGATATTCAATCACTGATAGTGAGTGTGACTCAAAAATATCGGTGTTTGACTCACAGTTAGTGATTTTTAGCTCATGGCTACTTAAGACAATTTGTGTTTGAATCTTTTTTATTAACAACCCAAATTAATAGGTAAGTATTTAGGATTATAAGTGCAATTTTATACTTAATTTGTTTTTATTAACTGAAATTAGAATTTTCAAAACATATCATAGCCTGACATATTGTTTTTGAATCATGGATCACACACTCAAGTTTTACACATTTGGACGTATTTTAATAAAATAAATTTCTTGAATGAGGAGCGTTCCGATACTTCCGCCACTAAATAAAAATAACATTTCTTTTGTTTTCTCGGACACAGTTAGGTATTTTTTCGTATATTATTGTTACTGTAATTACCTCCGATAGCTAATCCTGGGTTGTTGAATATATTCATTCAACCTTTGTAAATGAAAAGACACCAACCTTTGCGAAACTGGGTTGTTATTCGCCGATGCTATCTTGAATTTTCTGAAAACTCGGCTGGCCAACCTCTGAACAACCGATAATCCGAAAAATTCAATACAAAATGTTTTTATCATCGTCGTAAAATATAAGACCGACTCCGAAAATGTCTCTGAACAGAAGCAGTTTCATTTTTAAATTTACATATATGGAATGCACATATTCAAACTATAATACCAGGCCTACCAATCAAAGTATAAAATGCGTAAACATTTATTAATACACTAGTACCTCTTTCAAAAAAATCAGCCCACAAGCAATTATAAAAAAAACATTGCTTCTTAGTAAAATAAAATAAAACACAAACAAATAGTAGTAGATAACACAAAAACGTAGTGATAAACTTTGATGTTAAAAAGACTGAAAAAACTATGTAGATGATGACAAATCAACTCCTCAAACTTAACTAAATATTAAAGTTTTCAATTTTAACTCATTCAGGTTTGACATAATAGAATATGAAGGTATATTCTGAATGAAATACACCTGTTGTTATTTATTTTCATATAAAGCGTATTCAGGTTTAGCTTAAAATTTAAGCTTTCTTGGGAAAAGGTCGTAAAAAGAACCGACACGGCGATACCACTATTCCTGAAATATATCCAAATACTCACACATGTTTTGTTTTAACAAATCGTACCGGAAAAAGTACCGGAACGAAGTTCCGGCGCATTCCGGCCCCACTACACCACAGTATAAAACCCAATCTTGCAAAACTAACCTAATTTTATTTATGGTTTTAACTTTTCAAAAATATAGGTTTGGTTAACAACAATAAAACAAAATATATATGGGTTAAATATAAGAGAATTTTCAAATACATTTGGATCTACATATTAAAGATATCATAGTGATTATTTTTGAAATTGGTTAATTATTTTTATAAAATCACTTCATTAATTGAAAAAGTTTCCAAACAAAAATATATGGGGTAACCTACTCAGTGATTGCACTTCCCCCGCGGTGTAAAATTTATGGGATAAGTGTATCTGGTTTTATAAATGGTAATCCGCGAAAATGATCACAAAACTAATACATATATACATCACAAATTACAACTCTAAATAAAGCTATTTACCCAATATTGATGTCCTGGCACAAAATATTGAAATATACGAAAGATTGAAAGGCATCCACAACTCGCAAGTTGACATCAAACAACTGTCATTATTTGAAATGGTATAACAAGAAAACTTATGTTTGGATTTTTTATCTTTGGACTGTTTCTTCGAATACTGATTTATAACATTTTTTAATAGATTGCGGCACTGAAATCAATTTTCTAAAGTAATTAGGTGACATATATACATTTACCCCGACTCCTTTTTTTGCATTATTTTTTACTTGAATTTATGCAAACAGTCGTTCACCATATAATTGTTAATATGTAAATATATAAATATGAAAATATATTTCTTCAGCATAGAGCATCAAAGTATTTAGTGACGCTATGGATATAATTGTAAAATTGTTAAAGCCTATTAAAACTAAATAAACATTTTTGTTTTATGTCTCTTTGTTTGCTGTGTCAGATAACCAAGTTTTATTGTATTTAGATATATTTTTTAAATTTTGTTTTACGTCGTTAATTATTACTATGCCTGTCTTACTTTTGAATAGAATGATGTATATCGAGACAGACACAATTTTTTTTTCTGATTTAAAGGTAGCAATAAATGTTTTAACAGAATATGTGTATAAACGTTAGTAAGGTGACAGAACACAGTTAGCGATGAAAGTATTCATATTGGTGGAACGAAATTGGAAAAAACGCGTAGTATTGTATAAATATATGACCCTTCTGTTAAAATCAAATGCCGCATTAAGCAAGCTCATGAAATCTTTATCTGCATGAAAAATATATCCTAGAGTTATGATCTCAACTTTATATTACGAATGCGAATGGTCAGATGCTATGTGTCCTCGGTATTATTTCGTGGAATGAAAACATGGATACCGAAAAAATGACGAGGCGTCTTGAAGCATGTAAGATGTGGATCTATAGAAAAATATTCAAAATAATCAGAATTACCTAATAAAACTATGAATGAAGAAGTTATGGTTGGGATGAATTAAGAAAAATTGGTATTTAAAACATTAAATATCCTAAAAGTGATGTTAGCCAATATGATAGCTAAATCTGTTTAACGAATGAAGCACGAGAAGAAGTGGAAGATTACAAAAATTTAGTTTAAGACTTGAGCGCTTGTCCGTTAATATTACCATAAAAAGGCACCACCATTTTTTATACCATTAACCCTAGCTCGCCACTCCGTCCCATTACAATTCGCGTTATTTCAATTGACCGCGTCACTTTAGTTTTCCGCTACATTTTCCCCCACAAGTGAGGTTAGGTCGGCCGATGCTATCGGCGGCACGCTCGGATGGCGCCAAACCTCTCGACTCCGCGGTAGGTAAAGAAGGTACCCACCCACTCGACTGTAGCACCGACGGCTAATTCCCGCCGCGGCTGAGCGCGCCGCCAAGTTCTCTTCCCGTTTGATTCTCCGTTTTCCCGCCGCTTTAAACGCTCTCTGCTCGATCAAAACTTCATCGGAGAAAACAGCTGCACGTTCAATTAAAACCTACTTTTAACAGTCGGATAATCCTTTGATTGCGCGGAAACGAGTTTCTCATCACGCGACATCTCTGATCTAATGCCCTCGCGATAAAATGTCTAATGACTATTTAATGGTTTCTGTGAAAAAATATAATCAAATAAATCTTTTTGGTTCTCAAAGCGTATTTTTATAGAAATAATAAACAAATAAATTAGATGTTTGTAAAATTTTTAATTTGTATTTATTATAATTATTTAATAATGATAAATTAGATCAAAATTCGAGATATTTTCTTGTCCGTTTCGTTTGACGTAGCATAAATTTTATATTAACATGTATTATAAATTATAAGAATAAAATTTCTAGACACGTAATTTGGCTACAATAGTATTTAAAATCTTACCTGTATCATATAATCTCATTTCTTACATTTATTAATACTACATAAATAAATAAAATTCACGTTTACATTTTTACCACACCGAAACGTCAGTATACAGTCGCACGCACGGATACACATTAAGCATGATAGATTTTTATTGCAACCCAACCTTTTATTCACCTTAACTGTCGATAAAATGAATAGCTTTAAATGTTTTTATAGGCCAGAAATTAAGTTTTATTTATCAGATGTACAAAACTCGCGGAAAACACAAGATTTGAATTCAAATGGATATTTTGCCGTACCAAATGATTAAAAAATGTCACGTTCGATTTCCGGAATTCAAAGACCACAGATACGATTTCGCGTAACGTTCGAATATTCAAACGTGTCCACAGGAGCGAATAAAGAGATTGCTTACGCGATCCGAAAACAATATCGTGCTTTGTGCTCCGTCAGGTGTAGGTGTTGCCATAGCGCAAAATAAAACACGGCTGTCACCTCAAGCAATATATTTTTGTTTCATTGCCTATGGGAATTTTTTCGCTTTCCTTGCGAACAACATCGGGCAGCTGACAAATGGCATTTTTAAGTAAGTACAGGTTGCCGCCGTACCATCGCGGTGATTTATTTCCCGAGCATAAAACAAATTATCTTTTCCTTCGAGGAGAGAATATTTCACTTAACGCGGGAATAAATGAAGCTCGACAGATTATCTTGGCGTTTTCTGGCGGGATATTGAAGTTCACACTTGTGTCGCCAGTTCTTGCTTTGCGCCATAAATCTTTATATTAAGGAATAACATTTTAATATTTTTTATATTAAAAAATCTAAAAGCGTGTGTATGGCGCTTTTATATTTTAAAAAGTTATCTGTGTTCAATGTGAAATACGTACATAGCAAAAAAAATATTTATTGTATTATTATGGTCATTATCTACGAATTCAAATTTAGTTGTAATTAAACATCGGCGTTTAGAGGGAGGGGGAAGTGAATTGTCTTTATTTTGCGCAGGTGTGAAATAATAATGATGTGTGCAAAATTTGGTTTAGGCAATGAGAAGGTGTGATATCCAGGGAAGTGGAGTGAGTGACTATATTTTACTCAGAGTCCTAGAGTGTAACTGGGCAAAATTTGGATATCGTTCAATATAATACAGATTTATATCGGGAAAGTGAATGGGGTGGTCAGAGAGAGGGATAAGGGTGCTCTTGTTTTCGTAGTATTCTAAAAGTAATTATGCAAAATTTGGATAGAATGGCACTCAATAAAATATACATTCATATTGGTGGTAACGGATGCTTGGTTAAGGGGGAGGGGGATTCGCAGGGTCCTAAAGAGTACAAACTTCAACATTTGAAATGAATGGAATTCAATTTGTAAAACACTTATACCGAATGGAGGGGGAAGGGAGAGACTGTCTATGTTTTGCGTGGGGTTCAAGAGTAACTATGTAAAATATTAATGGGTGGCATTAAACTTAAACAATATTTATAATTGGGGTTAGGAAGGAGGGAGGGGGGGGGGGGTTCTATGTTTCGCTATTCTCTATTCTAAAAAGTAGTACTAGTCAAAATTTGGTTTAGATCGGTCAAGAGATGCAGGATTGTATAGAAAATAGACAGGTAAACATTAATTTAGAAAACAGAAACATAGAAATCAGAAAGGTGAGCAAACTGGCAAACATTCATTCATTCATTCGTTTCATATACATTATATATATATAAAAAAAGAAAGTTTATTGATTATCTCGCGTCTGTTGGTCCTGAGAAGGACCACAACTATCCCAACGTTTCGGGTAAATCTCATTACCCATCTTCGGGGGGTGCCTTATCGGTGAAGTGTCGCTCTAAAATAATTTTGAGGCAGATCTTCTTAGGCCGACAGTTCAACGCTAAGTGAGTTAAACTAAACATTACTTTGTATAACTTTTACAACATTCTCTTTGACGTTATACTCGATCTGCGAAAACCTTAAATTTAACATATATGTATATAGGAATGCACATAGAAGTACTACAATAGAATAGATTTAAATAAACAAAAATATTTTGTCATTACGTCTTGCAATTAAACTAAAATGTACACCTTACGATTAAAGTAGCTTATCCCTCTTCTCGTCAGTACACCTACCTCCCCTCAAAGCCAGTTCCTACCTGTGGGCCTTCCGTACTTTTCTTACATTCCCATCCCTCATTAGCTATCCTTGTCCATTAAATAAATGCTCCCATCAGGGAATAATTTGTACTCTTCCTCCCGAATACAGAAATAAAAAATTTCACGCAGTTGTGCTAAAGTTGAAGCTGATTTTGAAGAGACGTGAAATAAAAATTCAGCAAAATCTGTAGATAAAAATAGTCGATCTTAATAAAGAAAAATGGATCCACGAAAATGCGTAAATTATTAAAATTCATAAATATTTAATATGGCTAATGAATAAAAGCGGATTTAAATTTGCAAGTAATTAAGTATGTAAGTATGTCCTAATACACAACTCTCGTCTTATTCACATTCATATAAATATCATCAATTCTTTTAGGCATCTAAAAGTACCACCTCTCAGATACAAAACTTTAAATCTTTAAAACTTTTTATATTTTTAAAGTGGCTTTGTGACCAAAAAGTCACAAATTAGATCCTCATTCCAAACCAGTCTTGCTTTTAATAACGCAAGCCTCTAAACTGGTCAGTAAAATTGTCTGAATAACGATTTGATGATATGAATTGCTCGGTACCAAATTTGCCTAACGTACAAAAAAAAAAGTTTTATTGCTTAAACAACACCTCTTTTTGATATTTTAAACCACCCTAAAATATAAAACAACGAATACATTTTAACGTTATTTTACCTTAAACATTTTAACGTTATTTTAATTTTAATACGTACACGGAATACATGTCACTGCAATATTCTAAATAATCTTAATCTCAATAGGAATAACTTCCTGGTCTCCGAGAATGAAGTTCGAACCTCCAACCACTGAATCACTAGGCGAGTTTCTTGCACGAAAATTATTATTTTGATAACTAAAAATAATTCAGCGTATTTATTCGTATTATGAATAAAAACTATTATATTATATTTATACGTAATATGTTTAATTTAATACAAAAAGTAATTAACTAGGATTTTAATACACGTTGATTAGCAAATAAAGAATTTAAATAATGTGAGTTAGGTAAGTTTGGCACTGAGCACTTCATATATTCTACATATTTTCACTGATTTGTGATTGAAAAAACTAAATGAAGTTTTAATTTGAATATTTAAAACTCAGGTTAAAGTTTCGCTTTATTCTTAAGTCAGTTTTAAAAAAAAATATATATGACATGTTTATTTAAAATTATAATTAAAAATAAATAAACATTATTTATTCATATTACACAAAGAGCCACGTTTTCACGTTTTCCTTCCAAGAATTCTTGTATAGCACCTGAATAAATTTTCATTAAAGGTCTAATAGATTTTATTTCGGATACTGAAAGCACGCATTAGCGTTTATATCAAATATATAATACGTACCCATGGATAGTTTTTTTTCCGTTAAGTCTTTGAATAGATTCTTTGTGAGGAATCTTCCAGGTACAATTTATGGCACCAATATAACACATACAACCTGAAAATACAGGGTTACTATAAAGTTACTAATATGATTAATCTTCCTTTATTTTTAAAATTCGCTAAACTTTCTAGATTTCTCAAAAAATATAATTCATTTTTAAAATGAGAAAAAATGTTATATTTGTCCGAAATATCTAGCTTTCATTACAAACTAATGCAACCTTTTCTATCTTTGAAATGGAGCTATTCGTTTTCTTAATTATTTATAAAACTATTAACATTTTTTTATTCCGACTGAAGTAAAATATTAAACACCGTAAAATAATAAATAAGTATGAAATGCACGTGAAACTTACATTTACTTTACATTAATTATTCATAATTGTGCACGTTTTTTTTAGATAGATTTTAGATAGATTTAGATAAAATTATGAATAATTGTTGTAGAGGGTCTCGTCACATAATACCCGAAATGCAAAAATTTCAATGCACTTTTATCGATTATGATTAGGAGACCTTGAAACCGCCTTTTGTTAAAAAGTATGTGTATGTATATATATATATATTTTGGGCTAACCTGTATATATACATACAGGTTATATATACAGGTTAGCCCCAAAAAAGTGAAAACATTTCGTAAAATGTGATATAATTACATCAAAATTAGTTTAACTATATCAAAAATAGCTTAAATAGTTTACTAATTTACTTACTAACCTTTTTATCTATATTACGTTTTATTTCAACAATTTCCGGTCGCCATTTTGATTATTAATTTTCCCATTGTTTATATTTGATTTTTTCAAATTATTGCCCAGAATGACAAAAATCACTGTAGAAGACCGTATTCTGATCAAAAATTTGCGAATTGAAAAATTTTGGGGTGCTAGGAAAATAATTTAAAAGTTTCAAAACAAAGCTTGGAGTATAGCTAGACATTACAGCATAAATTGACATTACAGCAGGACAGAGCTCCATCAACTTTCCAGAAATTCAATCAACTTTCTTCGTCACTTAATTCGTCGTTCTTTCTAGCAACATGTACTAAGGATCCCTCCCCTTCATGTGTCTCATAGTATAGGATAGCATAAACCTTCAGTACCGCATCTCGAAGGCATCCAGCATGTTCCTTTTTTTCTTACTCCATTCAACATAGTGCTTAGTAGAGTTTCCGTAAGGGAGTCTTTCTTCTTCTTACTCCGCTCCTCTGCTCCCCGGCCATTCTAGATTGTGCGTAAGACTTGGAACATCATCTCTATTGTATCTATTTAATGCTAGATGTATGTATTATTAATTACTGATTAATTTTGTATTTTTCTATTCACTGCATATTGTAATAATTTACTAAATAATAAATAAATTTCTTGCCGTAGAATAGTGAAAGGTTTATCTTGTTTAGTAGTCGTGTATCGCCGCCCTATTGCTCATGGCGGCGGGACACGGTTGCCTTATAGCATTTAAAAATTCCAACTTGGCGGTGAATGAGAAGGACGAAAGACCGCTGTGGGAATATTGGCTCATAGAACGGTCTTGAGTAAGGAATGGGTCACCCTTAACATTTCACTTTACCGATTTTGATTTTTTATTACGAGTTACCCTATTATTATTATTCATTTTTACTGGCATTGTATTTACTTCCCGCTTTTTCAGTGAAACGATGATTCCACGCGTATCGAAGGGATTCATTCTAAGTGGTCTATGGTAGAATTCTATGCATTCAGAGCGACGACAGTATTGATTACGATTCGGCTCTCATACTTCATTCCATGTCATATCAAAACATTTTTCTAAAGAATTTATCATTTGCACGGCGATGAAGCATACATTCACATTTGAGAATTTTTTATAGACAGGGGGTGACTTTTGACATCATATTACAGGGTGTTTTTAAATAGAGACTATTAAAATTAGCATTAAAATATTTTTTGGTCAGCAACATGCTTACAATAATTTAAGTATCTGTCACTACATCAATATTTGCAAAATTACTTTGTGGCTTCATTTTATATAAATAATTATAAAAATACTGTGTTTAAATTACTATTAATTTAAATTATATTTAGGTTTAGAAATTATACATACAAATACTAGGGGTTTACAGTTAGATAAATGTATAATTTTAGAAATAATAAAAAGTGTTAATAGCAAGCTAAATATTATAAATAACCAAATTCTCTTTGGAAATAGTCACATTCTAAATTTGTTTTCATATTAGTTCTTACTTATTCACCACTTTGTAGTTTTATTTTTATCTACGCTTGTATTTTTAATATCAGTATACATGGTTTCCTGAAGAAGATACCGTAGGTATCGAAACATGTAGAATAATCAATAAATAGTAGTTTAAACAAAGTATTTTGTTTAATTATTTATAAATACCTGTCGCCTAAATAATATTTGGATACTACAAATAATAAATAAACAGCAGGATAAAATTACTAAAATATTCTTAATGGTCATTAGAAATAATTTCGGACAGCAAATTTATTTATTATTGAATACTAAATGAATTAAATTCTAAATTAATGTATTAATTATAAATATATACATATAAAATCAATTTTGTCGAAAAATATTGTTTTAGCGTCACCGGGATATTTAACAATATTTTTCGACAAAATTGATTTTATATGTATATATTTATAATTAATACATTAATTTAGTATTTAAAATATCACAGACCTATGTTCTGAATAATTACAACTTCACAATAAGAATGTGTTTTCCTTAATAATGAATTAAATTAATGTATCAATTATAAATATATACATATAAAATCAATTTTGTCGAAAAATATTGTTTTTGCGTCACCGGGATTCGAACCTGGATCTCTATTTCCAATCCGGGGAAGTGCACTTCCGACAAAATTGATTTTATATGTATATATTTATAATTAATACATTAATTTAGTATTTAAAATATCACAGAGCTATGTTCTGAATAATTACAACTTCACAATAAGAATGTATTTTCCTTAATATTATTAAATCTTCACCGGATTAGGCATCAAAAATATGAGCACCAGTATGTGATCATTAGGATATTTTTGTTAAGTTAAAAAAGTCTAAAATTGCAAGTGTACAATTAAAATGTGTTTTCAGTAAAAAGTATATAAGGCCATCCCATAAACATTGCGTTTTTTTCAATTATATAAACTAAAAGTCGGAGGGGAACGGGATAAACTAATTGCATCAGGTTTAATTACTATCTGCTATAAAAGCAGGCAGTAACTTTTTTTATTGCAAATTTTGACGAGTGCAGTTCGATTTTAATAGTTACTTTTTCAAAGCTATAATGGGATTGACGAGGGAGTATATTTAGCATATTTTGCTTTATGAAATCAATAAAAGCAACCGCGCAATGGAAAGTGAGAGGAATATTAATACAGTATATGGAGATCAGACATTAAGCATAAGCCGGTGTCAACGGTGGTTCCAGAAATTCCGAGCCAGAAACTACAGTCTAGAAGACGAGTCTCGTCGTACAAGTTCGACAAGGACGTTCTGCAAACCTTAGTAAATGAAAATCCCATCGTATTTGCTGAGAAATTAGCAGAAAAGCTTGGATTTGGTCATTCAACCATTTTCGATACCTGTGCACCATCGGAAAAGTCATCAAATTGGGTTAATGGATTTCTCACAAACTTTCCGAGTCTAATCGCATGCGGAAGTTGAATGTGTGTTCTTCTTTGTTGTCACGTCTCAGGAATGGACCTTTTTTGGAAACAATGCACCACCCACCATATTCTCCGGATAGTGCCTCTAATATGAATTCTGTGGACGAGGTCAGAACAGTACTGGAGGAGTATTGTTCGTCACGGACGACGGACAAAGATGGAAGAGCATAGTAAAAAATGAAGAAGAGTATATTTTAGATTAAAAAATAACTTTGTCTATCTTAATTTTGAAAAATAAAAGAAGTATAAAAAAACACGTTATTTATGGTATGACCAATACTAATATTTTTTTATCTCCTTTGATTTAAAGATTTTCTTAAATGTATTTTCATTATATAAAAAAAAAACTGTTTTATTTCATTTTTGAAGAGGACAAAATAAGATCCATCACAAGTATCAGACTCGGAGCAAACTTAACGGACGTACTATTTTTAAAATCTCCAAAGTAGGAATAGGACAGAGACATGATCGTATATTGCTCGCAGATTGTATAATCAACAGCGAAAATCAATTAAATTAGCAGCAAATATAAATGTATACAAAAAAGTGGTTCAAAAATAGCTTAAAGCTGTACAATTTGACAAATTTCTTATTCCTAAATTTTAATCTGATCAAGTTCTCAACATTTTTTACAAAATATTATTTTGTTATTAAATTTTACATTATATAATTGTATATCTTGATCTCCTTTTTGTATAACTGTCGATAGCCATCCCCATAATTCAAGATCTTTCTTATTTGCACGTGCAAATATCTATTGTTGTATTATGCTGTTGAATATAAGTATACGTATATATAACTCATACACTATATTTGTACTCAAATCAATAGTTGTTCTAAATAAATAAATAAAAATTCAATTAAAAATTTTTTTGAAAATACTCTTGATAACAATAATTTCTGTAATGCATAGAAACAAGCATTTCACGATTTTATTCTGTTTTTTATTTATTGTTAGATATCGTTATTCCTTGCACATTCGTTTCCAGATATTTAAACCGTTTAATCGATTTAAAAGCTTGATATCTTACGATTATGATATTAATATTAATTTAAAAAATTGTTTGAATTACAAGAATATTAATAATGAAAGATGTTGGGGACATTGTAAGACTAAATCTGTCTAACTTTTTCATGAATAACTGCACCATAAAGAATTCGCTATCTGTTGGCAGTTACACTGGAGTGCCCTTCTTGTCTTATTCACTTTTGGTTGTAATTTACTACCCCTGCAACTGCTGGCTCTATCTCAGGCTTGAGTGCTACAAATGCGGCTGACGACTCTCGAGGACTAAGCCACAAAACAAATTTCACACCCCGAGCACTGTGTGTCCAAAATAAAAAAACAATATTTCCGAACTCGATCAAAATATTTTGAGAATGAATTGTAGTTGATTGTAATATGACTCGATATATAAAAATATTTCAGTTGATTCGTCTGAAAATACAAGAGTAAACAAAATGCTTCAGAAATAAAAAAAACAAGGTAACAAAATCTTACTAAGGAAGTTCTTTAAGGGTGTCTTTGCTATATTCTCTCCATCTTGCTGTGAGTTGTAAGGAATTCCTTAGAAAGATGATCCTTTTCTGGATAAATCGTTTCGAACTGTTTTGATATCAAGACTCCTCGTATCTCGTTTAATAAATACTTAATTCAAAAGATATTGATTTTTCTACATTACATTATTACATTATTTTTAGTCAGGTTTTCGATAATAAATTTAAATGTTTTAAAGCGTTAATCAATGATATTCAATATAAGTAATAGGGTGTGTTAATTAATAAATTGTTGAGAAGCTTATTTACATTTTACATCTACAAGATGCATTATCCCTCATGTATTATATTAAATAAGGTAAAACATAATTCGGTTATACAGCACCTCATTACACAGTACACTCGACGGTGGTTGAAAGAATCCAGATAGAGTTTTTAAGATTCATCAATTTTAAATTAAATATACTCTCTACAGATATCAATTATGATTATCTCCTTAGGTGTCTGAAATTGTTAAAATTATCAGTGAGACGTACGATGTCCGACATTATATTTCTATACAGGATCATCAATGGTATGATAGACTGCCCCCAGATTGTTGGTCTGCTTGACTTTCACGCACCATTGAGGTCATTGAGATACAATTCATTGTTCTATTACAGTGATAATGTCAGAACACATGCATTAGCTAACTCCGCAGTCTTCAGATTGCATTCTTTGGGGAATGACTATGCGGAGGTAGTGGACATTTTTGCTGTAAATTTAAATCTTTATAGGACTACACTATTACAATATTTTGTGTCTCAACTCAATGGTGACGGATAAATTGATTCACCTTACATTTTTAATTTTGATAATGAAAAATTACGCTGATATTATATAATTTTTTTATTTGTGTACTGCACATTTGATGAAATTTTCTATTATTTTACAAATTATGTTAATGCCTGAATAGGGTGTGTATAATAATAATAAATAATAAGAATAGTATCATCGTATAGGGGAAGAGGTTTCTACAAAATCAATCTAAAACTAAAGGAAATAGGTGCCATTATTAAAATCAAATTTAAAAAACACTAGATAATTCAAAGAAAACTGTTACTTAGATATAATAAAATGAAATTGTTCTTATTGTTCGAGGGTCCTGAAGTTATGGTTCTAATAATTTAAATACTACACACTTTATATAGGTATTTACATTAGAGTTTTTAGAATTTTTTAAAAATGAAGGATCATATTAAATGTAATTTATTAGCATATATATTTATTAGAGTATTTATTTTACAATTTTTAAAGTCTTTGGTTTTAACTACTTTCCTTGTTTTTTCCTTTTGGGGTCAGCTCTCCCAGTGTTAAAATGCAAAATCATCCAAAACAATATTTTGGTGTTCAAGGTTGTAAAAGGCACTTAGCCAAAGTAAGGGACGAACCAGCCATAAAAGTCGGTATTTTTAGACCCCCAAGGCGGCGTGGGAACGCCAATAAAATCCGGCTTACACGATTTTTGTCACGTAGTCAAATGCACCATAAGGGATGCATCACCCTCATACATCAGTCTTTCCACCAAGCTCAACCGGGAGAGATCGCTCCGTAAATGCGATCTAATTTTCAGTTAGAAAACGAAATTAGGATCGTCTCTGTAATTTGTAATTACGGGGTAAATTTAAACTGTGCGCCTCGAGTTTAAGCTTAGACTATGATGTTCTCTGCGTTTAATCGTTTGTGTGAAAGCACTCAAGTTTCATGATCCGATCAAGTCAAGGTCCCGTAAAAAGCCAAGACAAATCATATACGGTACCCCCCTGACCATGAAGCCGAGGCGAAGGAAGAAATCATGTAACACCAGTTTGCATACTCCATGTCTTGCTGATAATGAGTTGTCAACTCTGCTATGGCCCGTGTTCACGGATTTGATCGCAGATAGTCGGCAAGGGTACACATGTACTATTTCGCGATATTCTAATTCGCACACAAAAGACATGCGGTGATGATTAATAGATCGCTTCGCGCTGAACTATGTGCTGTTCTTTACCCATACTTGAGGCGAATCTCCGAGATATGTCATCCGTGAACGCGGGCCATCAGGTTTAAGGTTTTCAAATCTGGGATTATTAATATCCATGTCGATAATGATCTTCCACAGTTCCTTTGAATAACTTCAATAATTAATGGTACTATAAATATGCCCACCTTTCTGCTAACATGACCGTATCAGCTGAGTCGGTTTTGTCATGCCTTTCTGGCAGAGAAACTACCTTAAAGCTATCTCTGAAGTAATAATTATTTAAACAAATAATAGATATCTCATAGAGACGAAGCTATTTTTTATTATATTTATTGGAAATATATGGAAGTATGAATACAAATTAACATATTATATATATAAGTTTCAAAAATTTGATAGATATGTAGATTGATTAATGGGTGAGATTGGTGAAAGTTATATTTATATAAAGTGATCACATGTATATATTTCCATACTTCCATATATTTTCATTAAGTATGATAAAAATGGCTTCGTTTCTATGAGATATCTATTATTTTTTTATCTGGTGTTGTCTCCAGTACATTTCAGGATTTTCATTTTGATAACGTGCAACTTTAATTAATACTTTTTAAATTAATAATATTAACTTTGTGATTAAAATTCATATTTTTATTTATTATATTTGTTTTATTAACCACTGAATTGAGATTAAATACATCTACCGGTTTCGAAAAATACCATTTTCTTCTTCAGGATGTCATAACTATGTTATAATAATTTGGAATCGTTGGAGATAAATAAATCATGTAAAACTAATCAAAAAATTATAAACCACCAACTAAATTTAATTGCAAGTCCCATTCTAAAATTTTTTCCTAAAAATTATTCGACTAAATTTGTATTAAGAAACAATTCGAGTTAGGTACTAAATTTATTTTTTAAATAATTGTTGTTTTTTAAAAAATAGATTCTGGTAAAGAAACAATTATATATGTTTTTAGTTAGTTATGACATCCTGATATTTTGAAGAAAATGATATTTTTCGAAACCGGTAGATGTATTTAAACTCAATTCAGTGGTTAATGAAAACAAATATAATAAATAAAAAATATAATTTTAATTAACACTCCGGGATTCCGAACCTAGAGCTAAGTAGGTTTCATAATCACTATCGTACCCTTAATCTAAATAGGCACTCTTTTGTTGCTCCTAAGAGAGATTTCCACTTCATCCAAGCTGGAGGCTTCAATTCTTTAGTCTAAGTACTGTATAAATATTTCAAGTTAAATATCTTTGAAAAGATTTATCACTCTGAAATCTAGTAAATTCTTTGAAATTTAAAATATAATCCTTGCTTGTTAGACTTCAAATTTAAAATATTTGTACTTGTTTAGTGTCACCTTGGCAGCATTCCGTAAATAATTCTTACAATTATATAATAAATAATATATTTTATTATTTGATATTGATATTTATTTCTCATTTCTTGTGTAGTCTAGCTTATTTAATTTATTTTAATTTCACAGATATTCTGTTACTTTTTCATGTGAAGAATCATTTTCTCTCTCAAGAAATTAGAGTTGATAAGGTTGTGGGAACGCTCATTTATGGTTCAGTGGATTTTCTTTGGTGTAGAAACCGCACAAAGCCGGAATTTCTGCCGAAGATAAAACTAGCTCGAAAGTAAAATTGGCGATATAATTTCAAAAGTATTACTTACACTCAAACTTTATCGCTTTGTCTGCCAAAAGTTCAAATTCTGGCAATATTAGTAATTGTATTCGGATATCTTACACGCATTGTTTTCAGTTTGCGATAAGAAAAATCATATCTTTGAAGTTGTTCGGAACGTCGATTAATTTACTATTTGTGAATAATCACATCCGATGGAAATGTTCCAAAACGTAAAATTGACGATATTAAATGTATTTGTCAATTTACTAACTAATTTATTACTTTTTAAACAGATAAATATATTTAAAAAATCATTTTTTTTACCAAATCTATTAGCATTATATTACTGCTCATTATTAGGTTGCCCGCTTTCAGCAATCGAGCTTTTAAATTCCTCTAGTGCTATTCTAGTAAAAATCAGTTTCTGTATTGAAATGAAAATGGTAAGAATAATGTAATGTGATAATTAATATTTGTAAAAAATAGATATTAGGTAATTTAATGAGTTATTTAAAAAATAATTAATATATTAATAATGGTGAGGTCCAGAATAAAAAGCTGACATGTCCTCTTTACCAGTTTTTGAGTAAAATGCAAAAAAACAGTACAACAACTGTCACATTTGGAATCATAATGAAAATGATCACTTGACTCAATTCTGTCACTATGGGTCACTTGACTCAATTCTGTCATCTTATTACTTAAAACATATTTGTCTGAGTTTGAATTAACTATCTATTGGACATGTCTGCGATTAAAGTAACATATTTTTCTGGGTTTAAATTATTAATCTATTGAACACGTCTGCGATTGTAGTAACCAGCAAATTTTAATTGCGTTTTTATATGAAATTCAGTGATATTTGTTTAATTTCGATATACCAGTCTTGTAGACAATTATTTTCTTTGTACATACCTAACTCAAAAACCATAAATGTTGGACATTTTTGATTCTACACCTCACAATTGATTATATATATTTTTTTATTCGATAGAAAAATTCATGTTTATTTTACAAAACATAACAGTGCAAACTTTCCTAATAAAAATATAATAAACTATCCCAGGGTTGTCCATTGGCCTAGTAAACACCCGGCAGGAAATAACAAAACTTGTCCCTTTGAGGACAAAAACCCACCCCTGTTGGGCATCGGTAACTCTCAACGGAATAAGGGGAGTACTAACCTAATTTTACTTCGACCCTCATACATATGCAGGATAACCATCGCATTTAATAAGTTATTTTAAGATCTAAGAACGAAAATTAAAAAAAAAAACTTTTGATATGCTTTTTGATTAGGGAATAATACAATATTTGTTAATAATGTATATAATTACATAGTGAAAATGTTTTTTGTTTTCATAATAAACTATTTTCAAATTGAAGTAATTCGGTTAATTAATGACCAGATCCAATGTTTGATCTGATGATGTTTGATCTGTTTGATCAGATGTTTGTTCAATTGGATCTGGTCTATCCGGTTGCATCTGCCTGATGCAGATGAAGGATGATATTTCTCCTGTGGTCAAAAATGATCCACAGGCTGAAGAATTAAAATAGATGTTTCTCCTTTAAACACTTTATTACCTCTCATTAATACAATATATTTTATAAGGCGATATATGTCACCTTTTATCAGCAAATAAACACTTGGTGCGACATTCGTTAGATGTCGTCTTAACACCTAAAAAATTGAACAAATATAGTAAAGTGACGCCATACAATAATATAATACCTTTATTAGTTGACTGTGTGGGATGCACCTCTGATATATAAAGCATTGTCTTGGCTACTTTGCTAGACTCCCGTCTGCGTTAAAGTAGCCAGTTTTTTTTGTGCTGATGTGGTGTCATTAAATTAAAATGAATTAAAAGAGTAAAGATTCGGCAGAGATATAAAATAAAATGGTAAAAAGTTTATTGTATTGTGATTAAGATGAAATGTTGGACAGTGATGCTTCTGACTGATCTTTATCCAATTGAATCATATATTGAGTCCATATTTGCGTAATTGTATTGTAAGAGAAATATTTCCAGTTAGTGTTAAGGGTGTTATACTATTTCGGAGCTAAAAAGATGTAAAAACGTTGAAAGAATATCGTTGTTGCACTCGGAACTGGTGTGTAGATGTTTATTCGCTGTCTTGTATTAGAAAGAGAAAATTTAGAACATCAAAAAATAAAAATAATAATGTCTTTAATATCATTATTTGACGAAAAAATATTATAATGAAATTTACTTAGTTTATTCTAAATATTATAATTGAATTGTGTAATAATTTAATGTCATTTGAAGAGTAATAAATAAAAATGTAGAATATAGTAATGTCGTAATTGGATATCATTAGTTTTATTTTATTGATTTTTATTAATTAAATTAAAACTTATTTACAATCACCATTTTGTTATTTATAATTATTTACAGTCGGCTTTGTTTCAATTGGTATCAAATTTAGCAAAAGGTTTAAATTTAAATTGGGAAAGGAAAATGGAAGAACGGAGTTGGACAAAGATGTGGTCTTTGGAGCGAATTTGAACTGGAACTGGATGTGGATTGGGGGCGGAATTAAAAGTTCAGACAAAATACTGAAACCTGGATAAACGATTATCACCATTTAGATTTTAAAAAGAAGCAGAGAAGAAGGTTATTAAAGGGTATTAATTGAAGAGTACTAATAGTTCACTATTATAAAAAATAAACACAATTTATTTAATTTTTAGATATAAAATAAAATAAAACTGCTATTACCACCATATTTGTATCTGTTCGTTTTTAATTTCAATGGTGTCTTACATTTCTATAACGAACGTTTCATATTCAAAAGAATTATAAAAACAAAACAAAGAAAACAATTTTGGTCATGCCTTCTCGAAATGAAATGGACATTTTTCCAAATGAAGAAGTAGAATAGCATTCGCCAGGCGCGTGCATCGGATAGAACTTGAGTTCTTCGCGTCAGTGCATCCTGCATTATGCCGTCAGTACCAGGGAGAAAACTTTGGTCCTGTCAGTATCTATCACTGTCCGCACGAACATAAAGCCTTCATCTAGACCGCTCCATCAGTATATCCAGTTTCAAAGCCCCGAGTAGCAAGGCATCTCTGATCTAGCAGAGATATAAATCAAACACTACGACATTTTTACTGCGAGCAAATTAAACTTTGAGCGTATTTCGAGCTGATGGTGGTAAGGCGGGGATTGAGGAATAAAGACTTTATTCCAAGCCAAGTTTCAGGAGGATCCAGAAGTAGTTAGCGGTGAAGTCGGCAACCACGAACATGGCTAGACGAACGCCAATCCTGAACAGGATTATCAAACTATCCCGTGATTATCTTCAGGCAGTCAAACTCAAATAGAACTTGTCAATTTGAGATGCTTACCGGATTGTAGGCTGATTGCTCAAATGACAGATTTACATCAAGTTTTACAGAGCTCCATTATGCGCTTGGCATATTAATTATCCACAATTCACATTGAACTGTATCACATCATGTTGTACTTGATTGTAGCTGGGAACTGTAGAGAGAAATAATTACAACGAACGTGTTAAGTGTGGTCTTTCTACACTATTTGATCTTTTGGCGCTTTTTTACGAAAATATGAGTTTTAAATACTTAATTAATGTATATTAATTATAAATATATACATATAAAATCAATTTTGTCGAAAAATATTGACGCTAAAACAATATTTTTCGATTATATATTTATAATTAATACATTAATTTAGTATTTAAAATATCACAGACCTATGTTCTGAATAATTACAACTTCACAATAAGAATGTATTTTCCTTAATAATATGAGTTTTAATTATTCATTTACATTAGAAGTTATCTACTTGATTAGACTAGGCATTAATTGAAAGACAGCGATTAATTGAATTCATTTTCAGTGTGCCAAATGTTTCTAGATAGAATATATATATATATATATATATATATATAGAATAAGTTTTCTTATGGGTCCACAACCAAAATTACGAAGATAAATGCGTACTTATGAAATTTAAATAAAACATTTTTTTTTTAATATAGCTGTAATTTACATTATAACGCATTGCATTATTTCATTTTTTGATGATGTAATGCTTAATACTCTTATATAAAGCATTTTTCAATAATAAATTGTGTACTTACATGCTTTAGGCTTCAAATATAAAATAAAATAATTTCTTACTTTAGTAAAATATAATTTATAATATTTTACATCGAATCTATGGATGTATAATTTTTAATATTTTTTTCCCGACTCGAATCGACGACGTGGTGTAAAAAAAAATTCTTATAAATAATCATATTATTATATTAGTTAAAAGTTTTTTTAGATATCGTGTTTTAACAAAATCTAATTTAGTGTATAACTTCTGACATAAATGAATAATAAAAATCCACATTTTAAAATTAAAACGCAAAATGTGAATTAATATTGATAGCCGCTTTAATAATAATAAAATTTGATAAACCATTTATTTTCAAAGTAAAATTTCTTTGTCAGAACCTACGGACAATTTTTACATACAAAACTCGTACATTGAGATGAAAATGCGTCATATAAGTTATGACATCATTCACATCCCCGCTGGACTTTGTAACAAGCGCTTGTTCCGGGCAGTAGGGATTGAATAACGTGACGCAATACCGTATCCCGTGCTGTATCTCGAGTTCTAGTAAACCGATGAAGAAAAATTAAATGCTGTTGTTTTGCTTTCATCAAACTGACCAAGAGTATAAAAAAAATTTACACTCAAATCCTTTCATTGCATCAAAATCATAATAATCGCAACAATACAGTTTGAGATAAATTCCAAAATATATAACGAGAAAGTGTCAATTATGTGCGATCTTGGCACACATTCCTTTTTTAGATAGATTTATATAGTAATTTGTACAACCTCTTGAAAAAGGTTTCGAGATGCAACTTTTAATTTCAATGCACTTTCTTTAATCATGACTAAGATAACTTTTAATTTTAATTATCTTAAATATACATCTTAATGTATTTGGGGAATTTTGTAGACACGATAACTCTCGTAGATAATCAGATTTCAATGCGACTTTAAAAAACGTGTAAATATCTCGGCTCATTAACCAGCCTAATCCTCCATCTTGTTTTAAAACTGTGGCTGTTTAATTATTTTATTTTTAAATTATTACTTCGTAAATATTGGTCCAAGAGAAAAATGTTTAAAAAATTTCATCTGTTTTTGTGGAAAATACTGGAAGGAATTTTATAAAATAGAAATGACTAGATACATGGAAGTTTTCCATTTAAATATTGTATCTTGTTGGTATCCCGGATGAGTATGATCCTCCAACCTCTTGATCTCTAGACTGTACCAAAATAAGTATCTCTTCAATTCAACGAATACTTAAGGATAGACTAATTTTCTTGTTGCGAAAATATTTGTTTTATGTTCGGTTTTATTTCTAGAGTAAAATGATTTAAGTATATACAGAATGTTTTATTTATTTTTCTCACAACTCGTCGATAGCAATATGAAACAAATATTAGAAAATAAAACTAGGAAATTAAAAAGAAGTGAAGATTTTTTTATCTTTTTTTATTAGGTACATCGTTGACACAAAATATTTTTTTCAGCGGGTACCCTAGTACAGGTTGATTTTTTGATTATGGCACTTCAAGAATGGGTTGTGTACAAATACACATCAATGTGTGCGTGAGCGGTATCTAAGCGAGAAAGAGACAAAGTTATATAACCACATCAACGCACTTGTCAGTTGAAGCATGGTATCGGTTGTGTACACCGCGCGCAGTTCAAAACCGTTCACTTTTAACCAAAATTTATTTTTTTCTCCCACTAGTTTCAACTGATGATGGACATCGATAAAATCATTATTATATTCCATATCCATAAAATTATAAATCTATGTACTTTTATATTGTAATCATAAATAAAATTATATTAACAACAGATTAAATGTTTTAGAACATAACGCATTGATTCATATTTTATTATTAACATCAAATTTAAATATTGCTGTTGTATTTTATTTGAAAAAATTTTACCTGGTGAAATTTACAACTGTGTAACTTAACATTTAAAAACTTGTGAATAAATTGCTTTAAATATTTTTAAACATCTATTTATACATTAAATTCGTATCCGTTGGTAGCGCAAACTTGTAAGGAAGGTTCTAGGTTCGTTATGCCTGGAACTATTTTCCCTTATAATGAATGCCTAACTTTGAATCACCAGAAACATCGTTAGTCGGAAAAAAAAGTATTATACTATGCGCTTTGTCAAAAATCGATAAAATATGGCATAATTGGGTGGGGGAGGTGCAGCCTGTACTTAAATTAACCAAAGAGAACTAATAACGAGCACTGCATAAAAACAGAAAATAAATTAAGTTAACAAATTTTTTTCCAAGTCAGTGTGTCTCAAAAGTCTTTTTCATTTTGGTTTAATCGCTGCACTAACGCGACGACCGCTAGAGGGGCAGAGAGTATGCCGATCGTTAGCCGCGTCCTTAGAAATTCAGTCGTTATGGGGCATGTCCGTATCAATTGTTCGTGAAATTATCCTTGGAAAATTGATATCCTGACTGGCCTCCGCGTAGACCCGACTTGACACCAATGGACTTTTTACTACGGGACTACCTTAAATGAAAGGTATACAGTAACAATCCCCCCTCTCTGGACCAATTAAAAGAAAATATCCGAGAAGAAATGGCAGCGATCGCGGAGAATACGTGCCGAACAGTTCTCAGAAATTTTGCCTCCCGTTTAGAAGAGTGCTGGCGAAATAACGGATCACATTTTAAGAACATAATTTTTAAGAAATAAATTCCCAGGGACTATATTTAAATGCAAAATAATCCATTCTTTATTAAACCGATTTTACATTTTTTTATAACAGAATTTTTATTATAACTTTTATACAATAGCCCACCTCATCGTAGTGAGGGGGTATTGACAAAATTGTTAAAATATTATAAAAAGAGAGAAAAAAATTTGGTTAGTAAAGAAAACACCATAAGAACTTATTGGTGACGGCTGACAGATCGAATGCAATATTTACACACAACAGCTAAAAACTGAGTGCTCCAGCCAAATAAAAATGCAAATTCTATATTTCGTAGGCTCATTTATCATAACGATTCCGTGTTTAACTGAGTGCTGTTAAATTGCCAAGTCATAAACTGATTTGGCTAAATGCTCGTTTTTACAATCGGTTACGCGTGTCAATTGTAAAATATTTATGCCACATGCAAATTATCAACACATTTTCAGAAAAAGTTCAAATTTGAATAAAATAAATATTTCTCGGAAATTTGCACCATATAGCAACCAGATTCGATTACTTATTGGAAGTTAGTCAGATCGCCTGTACAGGTAGAGATACCTGCTAGTTTTGTCCCATACACCCTCTGGTTTGCTTGTAAAAGCGACCTAACAGGTATACCTGTCAGGTATACCGTTGTGTGTATGACCGGCTTTAGTAAATTTTTTTAGTCATATTTATTACACATTCTTGTTTTTTTATATAATACAACCGACTATACCCCTCCTGAATTTCTACAGTTCACAATCCCAACAAAACAAATTACTATTGTACAACGCAATAATCCATCCTATACTCACATACGCATGCCCCATCTGGGGTTCAAGTAACACAAAATTTTTAGAATCCAAACAAAACTACGTCCTTAGGAGAATCACAAACTCACCCTTTTTTTTTGTTTGTCAGAAACACAATCATTCACAGAGACTTAAATATACCCTCATTCAAACGACACATATACGATTTATCGTCTAAATTTTATTCTAAATTAATTTCCATCCCAAACTCTTCAATAAACTCCCTTAGCCTATGTGATCCCTCATCCGATCTCCATCATCTTCGTCCCATTTTATTTATTTACTCTATTCATGACCCTATTGAACAAAATGTATAAAAAGATTCTATAAAAACTTTCAATAAAAATATAAAAATTCAGCAAAATCATCAATAGAAAGAATAAAAAAAAAAATAAAATAAAAAAAGATATATTATATAAAAAAAAAACTTAATCCATTTTTGCTACTACTTTATACAATTATATACGAAGTTTAAATTACCTGATATTAAAAAAAAAACTTTTACACCATGTTCCCCGAATAGGGCCCCCCAAAAAATGTTACGCCATTGAGACAAGAGGGCCCAGACCTTATCCCTCCTCCCTTTAATAATTGAATCAAAGAGTTTTTTTATACAATCATACATAATCGTTCCACAGAACAATTTGTAAATCTATTACAATAAATAATAAGAAAATGCTGGGAATTTTAGAAACTGCATTATAATGTATCTACAATTTACAGTCGAACTATTTTATTACAACCAAACTTGTAGTACAAATGTACAAATAATTATATATACAATATCCTAATATCCTTCTCTGTAATACGAGCAGGTAAATTTGAAATGAAACTGATTATTATACTAGAGTGAAGTCAAATTTGTTTGTAATATACGTATATGTATATCATTTTTATTCTGAATACATATTCTTATAATTCTATCGTTAGATTAGAAATTGTGAAACTGTATTATTTCTCATAAGAATATTATGTAGGTGTTTAATTTAACGCGATGTTAAACTTTTTTAGAAATGTTCATCTGTTTATAACGATCGTTGATCAATGTTAAAACGTCTAACTATTGTCATTGACGTTTTAAGGCTATGTGTGGGTGATACATTTTTTTTTAAATGCTGCTCAATACAGTGCTCATATCAGTGAAAACTATTATATATCGTTATAATGCAAATATATAATATATGTAGTGAAATCTCGATTGATCGTTCCTCGATTAATCATTTTCGTGCATGTATCGTTAATTTCTTCCAGTTACGAATTAATTTCACACAAAACAACCAAAAATAGATCGGATGGATCGTTCTTCTATGCATCATTTTACCACATTAATCGTTTAAATTACGCAGCATACTTCGTAGCCAATTTCTTAGTTTCAATTAACGGCACTCGTAAACAATGAGCGGAACATTCGAGAGAGAGAGAGAGAAAATGCTGTTACTGACTGCCGCTTGACATTATTCAATATAAAGTTTAATTTTTTTGTCCAATTCGAGTTCTAACCCTGGATCAAGCGCCTGATGAGATGGTCGAGACGAGCGACCAAGCGGAACTGGATGCGGATTCTCTCGACAGAGGCCTGGTCCCCGGGTGTAGATGTCGCCCGCGTCGTCTGTCAGCTAGGATTACACCCGGGAACTACAAGTGCCGCTAACCCGCTCCACCGATGCTCCGTACTCCTTCCTCCTTCAACTTTGTTTTATATATATATATATATATATTGGGACAATCTTTATACTAGTATATATATATATATATATATATATATATATACTAGTATATATATATATATATATATATATATATATATATATATATATATATACTAGTATAAAGATTGTCCCAATAAGAGCGCCAGATTTAGTTGTTGAATTAAACAACTCAATAATTTCCGCACAGTGACAGGTTCAACTACTTGCTGGAAATATGCATATGACATCATTAAGTTAATATATATATATATATATAATATAATGTCACACTGCGCATGAAATCAAATGTTCTTATTGCAACACCTTTATGTTAGTGTGTTTATATATAGTTATAAATAGATTGTGTATTTTTCCAACAAATTGTATTTCTGTTTATTCGTAATTACAATTAGATTGCGTATATTCTCAATGAATTGTATTTCTATTTATTCTGAAATACGACTAACTGATTCAACGTTTCTCCATTGGCTGAGAGCGGAAAGGTACACCCTCATAAGCCATTGACTTAAAATTTTAATTAAAAACTGTCTTACTTTTCAAATTACCAATCACAAACATGGCCGCTTCCAGTCGTGACATGGCATTAATTATTCCATTCACACAGCCGAGTCCGATCGATATTTCGTTATCCCAGGATTTTACATCTATACGTCAGCGGCATAAACAAACGTGGTTCAGTAAATTAAAGCGGTCCTGTCCGCGGCACGTATAAAATAACAATGACAGCATCCCGAAATATGACAGCCAGTCGTGCAGACGGACGCGACGCCGAGCTAGACCCCCGCGTCGCTAGATGGCAGTAAAGGCATCGAGACCGACTTCAATTTCTGAAACTGTTTTCCTTCATATATTTGACATTCAGAAATGGAGACAACTGCAAATTCGTAGGTTTTACCTATATTAATTTAAGTTGGAATATGTTACTAAATACAAATTGAACTCGTTAAATTAATTTTTAAATTTCGCTATTTTTTTATATTTAAGTAGAAATATTTTGGAATTTAATGTAGCAAAAATAACCAAGGATATTTTTATTGATTTGGCAAACAAATTAATATAGTCATAAATAAAAAAAATATAAAATTATAAAAAATAGTCACTCAAAAGTGTTCCCACAATAATTCTCAATATTATATGTAATATTACGAAAATAATATTACTACTAAGTTTAGCTAAGCATTTTTTTTTACCTAACGCTTCTCGATGAACACCGGATGTATATATACGTGTATATGGTCGGCTAACCAACTGAAACTGTTTTCCCACCTTAGGAGGATACTAGATCCTAGAAGATGTTACGTAACGTCTTCCTTCTGCCTCGACTTCATGGTCAGGGGGGAGGCATATAGCCTAACTGGTTCTTTTTGAAATTATCCTCAAGTCAAGTGGTTATCAAATGAAATCACAAAAAGCCATAGTTTATAATAAAGTTTATTGTATGTATTGAAAGTTGAGCAAAAAAGCAGTTTACTTAATTCTTATTAATATACTATAATATAATATAATACAATTCAAAAAATGATAACAATTAATTTAGCATTATTTGTGTGTCCATCATGCCAACATGAAGTTAATTACCAAATTTTCTGTATGATTCTTGTCTAATATTGACTATGCAGGTCCCTCACGTAAGGGATTACCTTTCCGGAGATGCCTTCCACGTGCCGATGATAGTCCTTGAAGTGAAGTGTCGCCAATAGTTGTGATGCCAGGGTAGAGTGACGGAGTTCGGGATTGACCACCAGACGATGTCCAATTATCCAGGCAAACCGGGACTCTGGACGCGATTTTCTTAATCACAATTTGCGCGTATCGTATATGATTTGTCTCTTTTGATATAAATCCACCGGGACCCTTTTTGTACTTCAATATTAACGATTAAATACAGAGAACATCACAGTCTAAGCTTTATACTCAAGGTGCACAATTTGAATTTACCCCGGAATTACAGATTACAGAGACGATCCTAACTTTGTTTTCTAACTGAAAACTAGATCGTATTTACGGAGCGATTTCTCCCGGTTGAGATTGGTAGAAAGACTGACGTATGAGGGTGATGCATCCCTTATGGTGCATTTCGCCTACGTGACTAAAATCGTGTACGCCGGATTTTATTGGCGTTCCCACGCCGCCTTGGGGGTCTAACAATACCCATTTTTATTGCTAGCTCGTCGAAGTGCTTTGCTTGCTCCGACTAAGTGCTTTGTAACCTTGAACAACAAAATATTATTTTGGGTGATTTTGCATTTTAACAAAGAATTTATGACTCGAATGATAATAAAATTACCTGACATAAAGTTAATGATAAATCGTTAGATTTTTTTTAAATGAATAAGACAGAATCCCAAAAATTGGAGTAACATTCCAGTTTGATTTTTTTCATTCCATCCCGGATGCCCCCTTTTATAAATACGTTATTATTATATAAAATGTATGCACTGGACTCTCTTTTTACGTGGTTTCGAAATAACACAGTGCTTCATCCCTTACATGTAGTCAGTACTATGTGTAGAGAGATATGCGGAAGGGGGCTAGGATAAAGCGGGGCGACCAATTTGGCCAAAATGTGTCAAAACTAACCATATTAGACCGAACACAACTGAACTGCATTCAAATATCATAACTGTGGCACATGTTATTAATTGAGACTACTTTGAAGAGCTTACGATTGAACATATCGCTGAATTGACTGCTGATGAAGTTCTCAACGAGGAATAAATATTCGAAACTATTTTAAAGAAGCACACCAGCCCTAAGGAAAGTAGTGACGTTGACGAAGGAGACCCAATAACAGGGTAATCAATCCTTGAAGATCTGCAACTGGCTAATAAACCATTTTATTATCAAATAAATATAAGATATCTCGTAGAGACGAAGCTATTTTATTATATTTTAAAGGAATGACATATAGAAATATGGGATCACTCAAGCCAACCGAAGACAGATCGTAAGCTTTGTAATTACCCCCAACATTTCTATATATCATTTCTTTAAAATATAATAAAATAGCTTCATTTTTATGAGATATCTGATATTTATTTAATAACAGTGACTTTATAGGTGAAAATCCAGAAATTGTGTGTCCTTGAACATATTCAAATATTGCACTTTATTATCAATCATTTTATAACAGATGATCATAACATAGAATTTCAAGTTGATTTGATCGCTTGAATGGGTTTTTACCGCGAGTTATACAAGGAACTCACATAAAAACAGTGATAAATAACAGAATTTTTGTTTAAACTCAGTAAACTCGAAAATAATTATTACACAGGCTCTGGATATCTCAAGTGATGAAAGCGACGTCGTACCATATTTGCGTAAACGGATTCGTCTATTGTCTGATAGAATATTATATGTTACGATTTTTTTAAAGTTTTTTTTTAAATAAAATTAAAATATAATAAACAATAATGAATTTTATTTTTTAATATCCTAAATTAATTTTTATAAAAGTAAACCTATCCACGTTTATTTTTTATTTTAATATTTTTTTTCACACGGTATTGTAACTGTATAAAAAGAGAGTCCAGTGTACCTAAATTTTATATAATTATAAAGTGTTAAATACTTTATTATATTTAAATATAAAATAATTATTACAAATTAAGGGGTACACTTTAACATAATTGTTGTTTAGTATTACAATTGAATTTAAATATACTGTTAAAAATAAATAAATAATTTTAAGAAAAAATCTGTGTAAATTAATTTAACTTTTGAACATTAGAGGCGTTTTTTTTATAATTAATGGTAGATGAAAAATTATTCAGGCAAAGAATACAAATTAAAACATGATATTGCCTATCTATATAGTTATTGATTAAACTACAAATCATGTTCAGTGGTGGTAAATATATAAAAGTTGACAAATATAATTTATACAGTAAATTCTCGATTATCTGGGTTAAAAAATGATTAGAATTTTTCTAAAAAAAATTATAATATTAAATATAGTAAATAACCTTAAACTTAATATTTACGACTGAAAGAAGTTTGCTTTTTATTTTTGGATATTTTTTGGCAAACGACCTTAAAAAGGTCAATAATAAATCAACCACTACGCACTCGAAATTAAAATTTAAAATTAAGTGCGATACGCCTGCTCGTTTTGCTTCAAAAGTAAACACTGAATAAGTGCTGTCAAAATAACCCCCGCTTCCCAAATAATAATGAGTCAATTTTGATGACGTGTCCGGAATTTCGCCAGTTTTATTTTTTGTTATCATATACAGTCGATTGCAAAATTGTCGTTTTTGAGTACAGGTATTTTGGGTTATATTATACTTAACGGACCTTTGGATAAGTAACTCAAATTTGTACCGTGTAATTTTACGGACAATTGTACCATAGAGGGTGGGGCTGGCCTTAAAAATACATATATTTTTTTTTAAATATGTTCAAATGTTATTACAAAAAATCAGTTTTCGTAGTTTAGTTATTGCTGTGATACATGCATTCCATATTAATAATATGTTATCAATATATTTGTAAAAATACTACTATATTATATTGTAGATAGAGAATTATTAAATGTTATCTTCTATAAACATACAGCAGAATTAATACAAAATACAATATAATAGGTTGGAAGCGGAACAAACTCATTCATTATTAAGGAGAACACATTCTCACTGTGAAGATATAATTATTCAGAACATAGGTTTGTGATATTTTAAATACTAATTAAATGTATTATTAATTATAAAGATATACATATAAAATCAATTTTATCGACAAATATTGTTGTTGCGTTGCCGGGATTCGAACCTGGATCTCTTTCCAATCCGGAGAAGGTGCATTATCCATAGTTGGATAGATTGATGTATTCATTTGAAAAGTGTGACATGTGGGTTTCGAAAATTTGACATCAAAAGTACTATCGCTGTAGCATAGTTGGATAGTGCACCATACCGGGATTGGAAAGAGATCCAGATTCGAATCCCGCTAGCGCAACAACAATATTTTTAGACAAAATTGATTCTATATGCATATCTTTCTAATTAATACATTTCATTAGTATTTAAACTCATTCATATTTTTCAGCACCTTAAATGATTAAAAAAAAAATGTAATGTAATGATTTATGTAATTCTCTAAAGTACTATTTAATACATATTTAAAATTGGAATACCTTAAAAGTATCGATAGTACAACCTCAACAACAGTTTTTATATATGTACGAGGATTTTACTAATTGTGGATGTTGCATATTTTAGATTAAACTAAAGTATTATACACGACAAGTTTTATACGACTTTTATTGATTCCTTTGATGTACCAAATTAAAGATGAGGTGTTTTATAAAACTAACATGGTATTTTAATTATATATAAATTATTATAGATTTGAACATCTAAACAGTGTTTTACATCAATATTTATAATCTTTGCAAAGTTCTGCTTATAAGAAAATGGACTGGACTAAATAATATTTTTTAAATTCTACTTAAAAAAAACTAAATTTTTCACGTATTTCTTTCTCTCTCGCACTTCTTCTTTGGTGGTACCTCGTTGCGTGGATAACATCTGCTGTGGTATATATATATTATGCGCCCTCATATACCTGAGACCTATACTCGAACCCCATACCTTTTCACATCTGCCAGTACATACATCCACTGAGCAAGAGGATTCTAGGGGATGGGTTTTTCTTTTTACATTTTTTTTTTCATTTTCTCAATTAGTGGGGCAGCCTTTTTCCATTCGCTAGTTTCCCTGGCGTAACATACTCTTGAAGCTGTAGCACTCGATTATTGGTCGCGTCTTCTTAGTGCTCAGATTCCTCTTTTACTATTGATAGAATAAAATATGCATGTAAGAATGTTGTTTTAACATGTTCATTCATGAACTGATTTCAAATTATTCAGAAAAGTGAATGTGTATTTTTTTATTAACAAAAAAAAGTCTTCCTATTATGCTTCGTATAATACATAATGTTTATAAGAAATTGACATAAAGATATCTTACACAGTATATATAAATATTTTATAAATTGATTATGATTAGTATTGGCCACACACACAAAGACTTAATCCTCGTGGAAAATCTACTTTATCTGATTTGTAAGGAATCGTTGTGTGTATTATTTAATATTATGGATAATGAATTCTTTACGTACAGAAAAAATAATAAATATAAAATATATATAAATTAATGATAAATTAATATCTATTTAGGTGATTCATTATTTAGAAGTAAATTTTAATCTATTAAATTATGTTAAATAGCTAATCACGCTGATTCCCTGTGGAGTCAGAGGAGAGGATAGAGCATCACCCTCTTCCGTTCTGACACCCAACTCTCGCCTTATTCACGTTCATACATCTTCTCACGCCTTATCCGCATTCATACATATTTTCACGCCTCATTCACAACTCTTGCCTTATCCACATTTATACATCTTCTCACACCTTATCCACAACTCTTGCTTTATTCACATTCATACATCTTCTCACACCTTATCCACAACTCTCGCCTTATCGACATTCATAGATCTTCTCACGCATGATTGTGCAAGACCATCTTCCAGTATTTAATTTACTTGGTTACTCCAAGACTTCTTCTATTTCTGGTGTCATTCGCATTGGCTTCTTTACCTTTCTTAGCATCCTTTTCGAATTCATTCATTATCCTAAGATCAGCTTTACATTTTCTATAAATTTGTTCACTTTTTATTCATTTATAAATGCATTACATAACGGAATAAATTAATTTTTCTAATTAATTGTGTCGTGGCTATACACCAAGACTTAATTTACTATTAAAAATTAATAATTAAAATTCTCCACATCTTGGCCCTTGAATTGGTAATTAAGGGTGTCCATTTTCAATACGCCCGTTAATATGTTACCGTGATTCGTAAGTCCATTAACCGTAAGCCATTTCACGTACCATGGGACATAGAGAGTATTTAGATTTCAGCGCCATTTACCCGACGCCTGGCGCCGACCGACCGCCCATATACTGACTAATTCGTTAACATCCATTAATGTTTAAGATCCCAAAACAGCATCGCAACGGAGCTTAACAAATAGCTTTGCTGAGTTAGTTGACAAATCGTAATAGCCACGTGAAATCTCCTTTTCCACAATCCTAAATCTTAGAATCGACTCGTCTCACAGAATCACAGCACAATGGTTCCCAACCGATGTATGGCAAATCAGTGCGCCGCATGGTAGGTGAGTGTAGTAAATTCCAAGCGTCTATTGAGTAGACTATACTTTTCGTTATGTTATATATTTTTTGATTCTAAAATGAAATATTATCCCCACAACACTAAAATATTATGGAACATGCTTTAAATTATGCAATGTCTAAAAACTACCTATGTTTATTTTTTTCAAATAAATACGCAAAATATGCAAATTTAAAAGTAAAAATGTGGAGGTAAATCACCTCCATAATCACTATCACCGCCAATGTCCCCTGAGCGTAAAACTAGACTCATCAACCACAAAAACACGCTCACTACCGACGCAAATAACATGTGCCAATAACCTGCATTCCAAGAAATTGGCTCTTGAACGCCACTCTACTCGTTGCCGTCTTCCGATTACTACGTGCGCGTATCATTATTATACAGTCTAATTTCTTCACATTATTGTAAACTGTGCTCAATAAACTTTTCATAACTATAAGTAGTCTTTCTTGTCTCTAACTTGCTCCAGTATGGCCACATTACACACATACTCCGCGATTAAAATCAAACGAATATGTGAACGCTGGGTGAAATATATGAGGCATCATGCACTTACACACGTATTCATGACATTCAGTTTTAACCGCATTCTTATACTCTTGTAACCCTGAGGTTACATTAGAATGCGGAATATCTTTGTAATAATGTAAAATTGTGTAATTTTAATAGTCCCATGACTTGAAAAAAGTTGAAAGCTGCGGGTTTAACAGATAAGATCGATTAGCATATTTCAAAAATAAAGATATAAAACATAAAATGTATGTGTGTACATATTATGTACAATTGAATTCACACGAACGTTCACACATGTTTTTCTTTACACGAAATCTTATTCCTATACATCAATTCAATTTTTCTTTTTCACAGACTTTGCTCGCTTGGGTGAGTCTTTGGAATACGGAATTCATTTGTAGAACGGTGCAAAAAATGCGTTCAAATAACAGGACATCATTTTAAGGGTTTAATTTAGGTATTTGTTGTAACTAGCAGGTATTTATTGTTACTGATAGGCCCTGCGGGTGGCTAATGTCATGAAATAAAATCATATTCTTGTAAAATTCTATGGAAATAAATACTGAAAATTTTGTGTTAAAAAAAATAGTCGAGGCATAATAAACTAGATATAGAATATATTTCTGGAAAAAAATATTTTTGTTAAAATCATATATATTATGTACAAAGCTCAATGCAGGTGCCACCGCCATCCGTATTCGATTTATTTCCATACAATACGGTTGCAGTCAAAAGAGGTAAGATTTGGCCGACGCCCAAAATTGTAGCAAAACAATTTTATTTCCACTTTCAAGTAATTTATCGTCCACATCACAAATTCACTTTTCGTAGTGCAGCTTAGTTCAGTCTGACAATAACAATGTGATTGACTGCCGTCAAATATTTCGAATGTGTTCTGTTTAAAAAAAATGTTGGAATATTTTTTCAAAATATACAATAAATATGGTTATGTTTAGAGCATATATTATAATATAATATAGTACACCTGCAAAATTATAATATTACCTCTCATTTAGTGGTGAAATATTATCTATATACACGAAATAAATAATTCGTTCATAATGACGAGACATTGATAATTGTTATTATTTTAATTTATTTATTAAAAAATCAACGAAAATACGATAACAAAAAAATTATTTTATTTTTCGCGATAACGTGATGGAATTACCGTTTGTTCTATATTGCCATGTAATAACTGCACACTTTCATGTGATAGAATGCGCTACGAACAGCTGTCGTTAAATTTTTGTTTTATTTTGCTAAGCGAAACAAGTTTAACCTAATACTGTGTTTTCTTTATAATATTCTCACACATAAAAATCTCATTAATGGTGATAAAAATTGCGGTACCATTAAATACATTTCTGTACCCACCTTGTATATAGCAGTCTACGTCAAGCGCTTGTTCCGAGTGATAAAGCCTGGAGCGTGTGATGCGTTATCATCTCCGGTCTAGTAAATCGCTTTTGTAATATCTAACGCCTTTAGCTTTTTTCGGATTTGACAAAAACATTGTATAAACTCCAGATAAAAATATGCTCTTATAAGTATTTCATATAATAAAATCTAAATACAAAATGATGAAACGCTAAGAACATTCACTTAGAATATGCGCACTTGGCTCACGTCCCATTTTAAATGAGTTTGATGTGTAATCCGTCAGTTTATTTCTCATGTACCAAATATTTTTTCCGTCATATATTCCCTCCAAAATATTAATGTAAGCCTATATCCTGCCTAACCACAGCCTCGATTTTACCATCAACTTCCGTCCAATTCGACTTTCCGTGTGTTTGGGGCTTAGTACTCCAACTTTAAATTGTCTACCAGCCATCCATCCCCTAGCGGTGATCCTGCTAAGCTTAATTGTAAAGTGTCTAACAATAAATTTGAATTCGGGAAGGCTTCAAACTATACATTATACCATTTTGTGAGCTACGTGAAGTTTATTTGAAAAGTTAATTAAAAACCAAATTTTTTGGCATCAAATAAAAGTTCTGTCTGATTACTAAATAATGTTACACACCGTTTTCTTTTTTTTTTTTTAAGTATTTGATACTTATAAGTATTATACAGAGTGGGCCAACTTGGATTGACTGATGTAAAATGCATATAACTTTTATAATTTTAATATTTATTAAAAAAATATTATTACATGAAAGCGTACCTTGTTAACTTTTTTTAAATCTATATGTGGAAAATAACACCATTTTAATGACATCCATTTTGTTGTTGACAAATAATTGCTCTTTCTAAAGTATTTTGCATTACATAACGCAACGTTTCTGTCTCCAAATTTGTTAACTCTGCACGAATATTTTGCTTAAGCCTCCTGAATTGTTGCTGGTTTGTTCATGTAAACTCGGCCTTTTAAGCAGCCCCACAAAAAGAAATCAGGCGCCGTCAAATCTGGGGAACGGGGAGGCCAAGCAAACTCTGCATTTTTTGAAATTAGCCTGTCACCGAAAATAGATCGTCGCAAAACATAATAAAATTCAATAATTTTAACGCGTTCTTGCACTGGGTATGTAACCATTATAAACTTTCATAAATTCTTTATTATCTACAAAAAAATATACAATTAAAAATAAACCCCATTAAAGTTATACATTTTTAAAAACAGTCAGCCCAAGTTGGCCCACCTTTTATTTACTGTTTTCGAGGTAAGTTTATATATAGAACTCTATAATCATATATGTGAAAATAAAACACCTGTTTTTTATTCTACTCGTTTAATTTAATTGAGACGCGTTTCGCATTATCAATCTAACAATTAAACTTAACAACTTGTATAGCTGCCCTCCATTATAATTATTAATGTTATAAATACAAGTTGTTGAGTTAAATTGTTAGATTGATAAAAAAAAAACAAGTTTTTTATTTTCACATATAAGTATTATACTTAGAAAGGTAACTGTGGTTTGTGATGATCTATGGCAAAGGATTGTCGATGGTGCGACATCATCCATGGATAACGCGGCAACAATCAGTGAAAAAGCGCGCGCGAAGGAGTGTTGACGTTGTGTGAAAAAAGGTATTTGTTAACGGTGAAAAAGGTGACAATAACAAGCTATTTCGGCATGTAACGATGGCGACAGTAAAAATTGGTGATTTGGTGAGATGTTTTGACGGTGAAGGAGACGTCATTCAGTGGTTGGAGAAATTGGAATTGGTGGCGAGATTGAAGGATATCGGAGATCTCGCAACCGTCATACCGCTATTCTTGGAAGGGTCCGCGTTTGCCGTCTACAGCGAATTGAGAGACGAGGACAAGAAAGATGCTGAGTGCATCAAAAAAGCCCTGCGCGATTCATTCGCTATGAACCCGTTTCAGGCGTACGAGCAGTTGGCCCAGCGAAGGTGGAAAGATGAGCCTGTCGACGTGTATCTCACTGAGCTGAGAAAGTTGGCCAAATTGGCGGGTGTGGTGACGGACCAGTTTCTCAGACGAGCATTTGTTGTGGGATTGCCGGCCACGATATCACGTGAGCTCAGGGCGTTGCCAGGCGTAGAGACGATTGCGCTGTCATCCCTGCTCGAACGGGCGCGGGCGTTGATGGCTGAACTGCACGATCCGGGCGTCGCGGCTGCGGTCGTTAGACAATCAAGTGGGACACCGAGGCAATGTTTCAAGTGTGGTGGGCCACACCTTATGAGATATTGTACTCAAAAAGCTCTGTCGTGTTGGACATGTGGTGAAACAGGACACGTGTCACGTGAATGCCCCACGAAGGAGGGAAACGGGAAAGGAAGAGCTGGTGCGCCGGTAGTTCTTCCTCGTCAACATTAACGGCGCTACCGATTGTGAAGATTTGTGTGGGAGGAAAGTTGGTGCGAGCATTGGTGGATACGGGGTGTTCGAGAACAGTGCTGTCCAGTTCCATTAGGTGTGACGTTCGCAGTGGCGGGAACCGATGCAGGTTGATTAGTGTTGATGGGAGTCAAGTGCCGTGTGTGGGCGAAGCTGTAGTCAGCATTGACGTGATGTGTGGGGCGAAAAATGGTGAGCGAAGGGCCCAATCTAGTGGAGTGTGGGTTAGTTGTGTGGTGGTGAACAAGTTGTTTGATGGCGTGGATGCGATTATTGGGATGGATTTCATAAAAATGTGCGGAGGAGTGACGGTGAATGATGACCAAGTAATTTTTTCGAGTGTACAAACAAATCTTGATTGCCATGTTATAAATGCGGCGGCTGAACCTGAAACTATCTGTATCGAAGATCAGGACTTTCAAGCACGGTTTGATGGTCAGAAGTGGTGGGTTAGATGGGCGTGGAAAGAAGGACCGGTAGCTTTAATGAATGACATTGCATCATATTCCAGTCTTCACAAGCACGATGTGAAGGATGCGATCAAGGACGAACTGGAGAGGTGGATGAAGGAAGGCTGGTTAAAGCCGTGGACCGGGGAGTGCACGGGTGTTGTACCACTACTGGGAGTCATTCAGAAGAACAAGGGAAAGGTCAGGCCAGTGCTAGATTATAGAGAGCTAAACAACCATGTGCAAAGTCACACGGGGGAAGAGGTTGCAGTATGTGATGAAACTCTCAGGAGATGGAGAAGACATGGTGAGCTACTTAAACTCCTGGATTTAAGGTCGGCGTACCTTCAAATCCGCGTTGACGAAGATCTGTGGAAATATCAACTTGTGAGATTTGAAGACAGAGTGTATTGCTTGACGAGATTGGGTTTCGGGTTAAACAGCGCTCCCAAAATCATGACAAGAATAGTTAGAGAGGTCTTGTCAAGAAACGAGAGAGTTAAGCGAGGCACTGACAGCTACATTGACGACATCATAGTGGACGAGACAGTGGTTTCAGCTGAGGAGGTAGCGGCTCACCTAAGGAGGTATGGATTGGAAGCAAAGCCACCATTAGATCTGGAGGGCGGACGCGTTCTCGGGCTTCGAATTGAGCGAGAAAATGGAGTTCTGGTGTTCAGGCGTGGGAATACTATTCCTGAACTGGAATCAGCTACAAAGCTCACGAAGAGGCAATTGTTTTCTGTCTGTGGGCAGTTGGTTGGCCATTACCCGGTGTGTGGGTGGCTTCGGGTTGCTTGTAGTTTTGTGAAAAGAGCATGTTCTGGGGATACATGGGACTCACATGTAGGAGAAAATGCCCAGAGAATTCTCAGTGAGGTGATCCAAAAAGTGAAATGCGATGATCCCGTAAAGGGTTTTTGGAATGTTCCTGCAGATCTTACGACGGGAAGAGTGTGGTGCGACGCAAGTTCATTAGCGTTCGGAGCTATGGTGGAAATTGATGGGAAAGTTGTGGAAGATATGTCATGGTTAAGAAAGACCACGGACGTTGGTCATATCAATGTGGCAGAACTTGACTCTGTTGTTAAGGGAATAACGTTGGCATTGAAATGGGGACTAAGAGCTATGGAGTTGATGTCAGATTCCGCAACAGTGGTGGGATGGGTCACGTCTGTTTTGACGAAGGATCACCGGATCAGAGTTTCTGGTATGTCTGAAATGTTAGTCAAAAGGAGGCTTGGACTGATAAAAGAGCTGGTGGACGAATATGGTCTCGAGTTGACCATCACTCTTGTTAAGTCAATCGAAAACAAGGCAGATCCTTTGACAAGAGTTGATCGCAGATGGCACAGAAGTGATGTGGCGGCTGTGGGAGTGGTTGAAAACTCTGATGTGAAACGCTTGCATGAGCAACATCATTTTGGTGTAGACAGGACTCTTCATCTAAACCGACTGGTGAACCCGGACGTTCGGAGAGAGGAAGTGGTGGAATGCGTAAGAAACTGCATACAGTGCCGGACCATAGATCCAGCGCCTGATAGGCACAACTCTGGAGTGTTGAACGTGGAGCGCAATTGGAGTAGGATCGCAGTTGACGCGACGCACTTTGGGAGTAAGTGCTACCTCACTGTCATCGATTGTGGGCCGAGTAGGTTTGCCTTGTGGAAAGAAATTAGAGCCGAGAGCAGTGAAGATGTGGTCCGTAATTTAAAGGAAGTCTTTAGAGAAAGAAGTCCCCCGGACGAAATTCTACTCGATAATAGTAGAGCATTCCGTTCTCTGGCGCTACGAGAATTGTGTAGGGAGTGGGGTGTTCGCCAGAGGTTCAGAGCCGCTTATCGTCCGTCAGGGAATGGAATAGTCGAAAGGCATCACCGCACGATAAAGAGGACTGCGGCACGGAGCAAGATCGATCCCCTGCAAGCTGTATTCTGGTACAACTTAGCATCTGCCCACCCGGGTCAAGAAGAGACGTCGCCTGCCAACATTGTGCATGCTTACATGTGGCGGCACCCACTCGTACCACCTGCTGAACTAGAAGAAACTAAGGAATCCTCGTACCGCCCAGGCGATGTTGTAGTTTTGAAGCCGCCCAATGCAAGGTGTACCACAAGGTGGCAGCCTGGTATTGTCACTCGGGTTGTGAGTGACAACAACGTAGAGATAGACGGTGTGCCGAGGCATGTGCTGGACATTAGACGACTGTTTGACGACAGTGGAGAAAGCGAATCAGAAGATGCAGACGATGAGGAGCTCAGTGAGGCTGTGGAGCTGGATGAAGGTATAGCAGCAGAAGATGATGTGCCAAACAAATCCGAAGGACAAAGACGGGGAACCAGGGTTCGGCGGCCCCCGCAGTGGCTCAATGATTATGAGTGTTGATTGGTGATGAGGACATCAGGAGGGCGTGTGGTTTGTGATGATCTATGGCAAAGGATTGTCGATGGTGCGACATCATCCATGGATAACGCGGCAACAATCAGTGAAAAAGCGCGCGCGAAGGAGTGTTGACGTTGTGTGAAAAAAGGTATTTGTTAACGGTGAACAGTAACAAAAGATTTATTTAACATTTTTATTAGTATTTTAACGAAACCTAATATTATTTTGCCAACGCCATATTGTTGCGTCCGTACACTTATTAAGTAGCTACCTAAGAAGGCTATAAATTAAAGGCTTTTCTCTTATATCATGTTTTACGCTTTCTAACAGATGAACATAATTTTCTTAACTAAACAAGTAACAAGTGCTTTAAACAAAGGATTACGCAATATAAAATGTAATACAGTAATTTAACATTTTCAACAATTATTATTTGATCCCGTCTCTGCAATGTCAAAACGTGCGCATAGTTAAGCTTATGGCTTAGCGTGACGTGCAAAATACGACACATTAACTCGCTCATGGTATTCAAATGATTTTTATAAAAATAAATAAGCAATATTCATTTGTATACTTTTGTAGTATATGAGGTAAGTATTATTAAATAATCTTATGTCTAAATCATTCTTATAAAATATATATTTGTAGTGATGAGAAGGTTTGAGTATTCCAGATGTTGTAATTACTGAAAAAGCTTGTCAAGCCAGCCTGATCGAAGAAGAAGAATCGGATGGTGACCTCAATTATTAAGATATTTCTAAATTATAGAGCTTTATGCGAAAAGTCTCCCGAGCGTCAAGACGCTCGGTCATTTAATGCCACTTCTGCTACTCACCTAATATATCCCTGGCTCCTGTCATGAAAACATTTATTTATGAACAAATGTGTGAATAATGATATATCTCAATTAATCATAAAAATTTCTATACTGCATACTGTCTACATGATAGCTGTCAAGTATCAACATTCAAAAAGCGCTGCTAGAAAAATGACGGCAATCTCAAATCGGTTATCTCGTGTTGATATTATAATGTATTTTATGAACGCATCTCTATATTTTTTTTTTCTTAGAGACACATGTTCACAATCATACGTTATATTTTGATAAAATTTCTAGATATCTTACCAATAACATACTTTTAAAATTTTTTTACAAATAAATAAATGCCAGTCGCCTTCATCTAGGTTAGTGTACATATTTAAAAAAAATGTTTTATCATAAATGAATTTGAACTGGATTCATGTAAAAACCACCCTTTTAAATTGTAAATTCAAACATATTATTTTCTGGCACTTTCCCCTTTCACAATAATCACAAATGATAAAGGCGGGGTGGGGTGTCCGCGTTAATGAAGAAATGATTAAGCTGTCAAAAAGCGATGCTTTGTAAATAGTGTTGTTATAGTGAGGTACAAATGCACCATCACGCAAGGGTGGATTCGGGCTGGTGCTACATGCCGATGGATAGGGCAGTGAATTTCAACTAAAAATCTTATACATTTGTATTATACCTACTCGTATGTACCTAAATAGACATATCGGCATATTTTAGAGAATTTTATACATATTTTCTATTTTTTTATTTTATTCTGCCATTCATTTAATAAGATCCATTTCAGTACATGAACATCTATATTTTACAATTAATAAGGTCTATTTCAATATACGTACATAAAGGACCAAAAATGTAGCAGAATGGATAAGTTATCGGGGTGTACATTGTTCGAATATATGATATATTACAATTATTGATATTCTTTCAGATATCGACAAACAAACAAACCAAACGTGAATAAAACCCCAAGTATGGTCAAAATTGAGTTTCGCATTGCCATTAAATTTCTCGGAAAATAAGGAAGAACACCTCAAACCATTATGTAAGACATGTTAGGAATTTGCGGGGACTTTTTTGTAATAAATTTCAAGAAACGAAAAGAGTCAATAGAAGACTCCATCCGGGACAGACACTTTTTCAGATATCTTTAAAATATTAAAAATCTGTAGTGAAAAATGCGCGAATGAATAAAAATTATATTTCAAATATTGTTGTAGTATCACTTACAACCATTTGGTATATTCTCTACCAGCATTTAGGGATATTACAAGACTTTGAAAGGTGGGTGTCGAGAATGCTCACACCATTTCGAAAGCGCCCACAAGAGCAATGTTGCGTTGGGTGCTCTTCACGATCGTGACTTCCAAACCTCCCTACAGTCCAGATACGGCTCCGTTCGACTATTATTTACTCACGAACATCAAAAAAAAATGTCGAGATAAGAAGTTTAGGGACGATGAAGATATTAAAGCTGTAATTTTGACCTATTTTAAGTACAAAAACAAAATATTTTTTTGAGGATATATATAAACTAATAATAGAAAGATGAAAAAAAAATGTCTGGCTGAAAGTCAATATATTGAAAAGGAAATATAATATTTTTTTTTACCATTCATCTACTTCATTTGGCGAATTTCTCGTAAATCTGTCGTTTTCTATTTATCCATGTGATATATATTTTTCGGATTAAATTCTAAAAGATAGTAATGAAATTGATCCCCATCACTACTGGACCTACAATTTCTGGTGGGTCTTAGCATTCTAAATAATTTTCTTCTATTGATCCCATTTACGAGCTGATTTGGATTATTTTTGTCTTTGAAGACATCGTCGCTCCATTTTAACTCTACAAACTCCTGTTGACTTTGTGTTCAGCAACGTCTTCGGTGATTACTGTTTGGTTGTTCCCAACACATGACCTAACCACAAAGTCTTCGTGTTTTAATAAACCTTGAGATGTTTATCTCATTATTCAAAGTGTTGTTGCACATTGTTGCTGCATCTAAGCCAACATTTATTTTTTAAAACTGACCTAAAGATGTGCCTCTAAATTTTTCTTTGAAAAATATACAGTGCTCGCTCGTTTTGTTTTGTATCCATGCTTCAGACATAATTTTATATTATCTATTATCCATGTTGTTACATTGAGAAAACATAATTTTGTCCGAATCAATTACAACAAATTCATTATTAGTTACTGAGGGCTGCTCCAGGAGGAAAATGTCAACGATTTGTTTTAATCAATCTCAATTGATATGCACTGAGAGTTTTTTAGATTTCCTGATGTACACAGCAGTATTTCAATTCATGATTCTGAACTTTCCTGCTCACTCAACAACTGCAAATTTCCGGATTAAATAGCATAAAAACAAATTATGATCTCACAAACTCACAACTGCCTAAATACGAACTGATAAAATATTTACCCAGACACTATAACGGCCGGTTGTGAAATCAGTAGTAACTTTTTACTAACGCCCGTAGTAAAAATCGTTTGCAAGTTGATGATACACCAAATTTACTATTGTTAAAGCATAGATGGAGATATCTATATGTGTGACAAATAATCAGTAGGCGTTCGATAATTCACTTTGGTGATGAAATTTTTTCGTATTATGTGTAATAATGTATATCAAACAAAGATATCATGATCGGACGAACTCTCATCACTAAAATAACGTAATATTGAATAAGTAATTGTCATAAACTGCAACTTTCAAAATATCAATGCGATAGATAACTTTTGAAACAACTGTGAAAAGTCCGCCATATTTAATTATCGATTCTCGTTTTTACTATCGGATATTGCAGAGTAAAATGAGTTTACTACGGGATATACTTTAGAGAAGTAAATATTTTTTCACTAACGATCAAACAACCCGTTTTCGCAAAAAATTTTACTTTAGTTACTTTTTTGCTCAGTTAAAAGTTATTACTGATCACACAACTGGCCATTACTCTGTAGTTAAACAAATTTATTAATTTTTAAAAAATACCTCTTTAATTTAATCACGTTGATTACATTTACGTCGACCGGTTTCAATACGTTAGATATATTTTCATCAGGACGGATGTACACTAATCCATAAAATATTTATATGAGCTATTTCATGAGGGGTATGGTTGGAGTCTCACCGGAGGGGGAGAAGATAAAGATATGAAAATGTAGATTGTGTTAAATATGTAAAGGTTTGATTAGCTTTGATTTAACGTACCTATTTTTTTAAATATCTAATCTTACACGCAATCCTACAAATTTTATATGGAAAAGAGGCAATCGATATCGATCAAAATAACTTTTAAACTGAAATAAATTCTTTTCTTCAATATGAGCAAAATTACTTTGTGGCTTCATTTTATATAAAAATAAAACAAAATACTTTGTTTAAATCACTATTTATCGATTATTCAACGTGTTTTGATGTTACGGTATCTTCTTCATATATTGTTTCCTGAAGAAGATACCGAATTGAAGAAGAAGAAATAAATTGTTTTTTTTCTTGCTTAGTTTAGTTCATGCGTTTTGATGAAAACAAAAACCAAGTTGTAACATTTTGTCAAAAATGAGTTAAGTGCATTTTCAGTCTGCTATATTGAAAAATGTACCTACTTAAAATCATACACTTTTTCATGCCTCGACCATTAAATTCATTAATTTGATTACATTTGATTTTAGAGAGCGTCAGATGTTTGTAAGTGGAAAACAAACAAAATATTCTAAATGTATTGTTAATAAAATAAAAACTAAAATATAAAAATATTGGACAAGCTAATTTAGTCTAGCGGAAAGACATTCGTTTAGTTATCAAGTAATCTAGTATACTATAGTAATTAAGTAAGTGATTACTATATAGTATAAGCGTTTATATTGTGAAATGTATTCCTTGTAAGCGTTTATATATATATATATATATATATATATATTCCTTTTTTAAAACTGTTACTGTCAAACTGTTATGGATATTATTAATAGGTATAATATATCTAATCATTAATATTTGCCATTTTCTACAGACACTTTTGCCTATTATTATTTTTTAAGTTTTTAAAACTATTGCTCCATATTATAAAATTAATTAAAGGGTCGTAAACTTCAAGTAGTTTAAATTAATCGAAAATGTTTGGTATGAACACAAGTGGAAAGATAATAATTTAATAATACAATCTTGATGAAGTTTCGCTACGATGAAAAGACGCGTTACCTGGCTCAGTTACATGTATCATACCACCCATGCGCATAAAATGTTTTTTGATTGGTAAAAATAAATAATTAAACATTCATGAATACAGTTAAATAAATCATATAAAAATGGAGAACAGACTTCGATCACCCTCATTAGTGGGAATACTCACCATTACACTGCGGAGATATGAAAATAACAGTTTATTGGTGTATTTTAAACTCTTTAGCTACTTACAATCATATGTAACTATTTTTTTTTATTTCTTTAACAAGGGTAACATTTTTTATATAAATTAAATTTATTATTAAAAATTTATGAAGAAAGCATAATTTTAATAATAATTTGTATGAAAAATTCAATTTCTACTAAATTTTAATACATAATAAAAAAATCAGTATACATACGAGTATTTAGAAAATTATTTTGACAATATATTCTATAAAGTCAATAGCACGATGGTAAAACGCTCACTTAGCATGTCAAAGGCAGTGAAATTGATACTCGACACCTTCTAAAATCTTTTTGATTTCAAACGGTAAATGTGAATGTAAAACATATGATAAAAGTGTTACTTAATTTTCGAATGCGCTTAATCCCAGTAGCAACAAAAATATTTTTTCGATAAACTGATTTCATATGTATATCATTCTAATTGATAAATTTAATCTGTAATAAAAATATCACAGACCTATGTTCTGAAAAATTATAACTTCACAATGCGAATGTGATCCCCTTAAAAATATAGTTTTCGTTACAAATTTTACTGGACAAACCCCCGCTGAACAAAATGATTAAATTCATGACCTAGTATCAAGAGTATTTGTAATTACTGCATGATACGATCACTCGAACTTTGAGTAGCTTGTTGGTGTAGTAGTCAAGACGTTGGCCTAGTGATGTAGTGGTCGGGGGTTCGCGCCTCGTTCCAGGACACCAGCAAGTTAGTCCAATTTTCATAGCACAAGCGTTTAGTTTAGTTTGAAAATAGTAAGAATATTGATGTGACATGTATTCCGTGTACGCATCTCTATATTTAAAAAAAAAAAATAAAGTGAAAAAATATCTATGAAATTTTATTCTTTTTTTTTTTTTTTTTTTTTTTTTTTTTTTTTTTTTTTTTATTCGTTTGAATACTGTCATATCAAATAAATACAATACGATTAGTTTCGGCAAGATTATTTTCAAACATAATTACAGATACAATATTTATGAAGAGATAAACTGTGATTGTAATTATGATTCTGACTGCGATTGGTGTTCGATTGTAACTGTAACTCTTCTTAATTTGGGGAGTAATCGCTGGTATATTAGAACTTAATCACATTTATCAATTATCCTTACAATTGAAAACCAATCACAATCATGATCGCTGTCTATCTTTTGACGACTATACGTGACTATCTTAATAATATCGCATTGTACTTACAGGTCGATTTTTTACTTACGGCACTATACAGTCGGCCACTGACGAATCTGTTGCTAGTATATTTTTTTTATTATTACAATATTTGTAATAATAAAAGATACACAGATTTGTTCAATGTTTAATTATTTTATGGATAGAGAATTGAAAATTATTAATCACATCTTAATAATAATAATTACTCTGTAGATCCCTTTCATCAACTGAAACAAGTAGATGAGGAAAAGAAATTTTGGTTCAAAGTGAACAGTATATTTTTAGGGTATTCAAAATTGCTCGTAAACCACCAGGGTGAGGTAAGTGAGAGGAATATTATTCGACGTGCGTGATTTGAGGGATTGCCAGTCGCAATGAGTCACTGGTTGAACAATATTTAAAGTGCTGTGATTCATTGGTTCGTGCGCGTCGCTCTTTTTGTACTCAATTCAATATTCAATAAGTAAGTGATGGGCCGAGCACGCAACTTATCCGGTGTTGGGTTCAAAAGTTCAGACAAGAAGGGAGAGTGGTTAACCAAACTTCTCCGGGACCAATAACGTCAGCAGCGACGCCAGAACATGTGGCTCAAGTTCGACGTGAAATTATGCGCAATTAGCGACCATCGATAAGGAAAATTGCAACCTGTACTAAAATAAAAAAATCAACAGTACACGTTATTTTAGAAAAAAAAACTAAACTTTCACCCATACAAACTGTTAATCGTGCAGTTTCTTATCGAAAATGACTATTCTTTACGTGAAACCTTAACGAGAACGATACTGAAACTTTTTGGAACAGCACAGCTTGGAAACATATTGTTTGCTGACGAAGAATATTTTCATATTGATGGCCATGTTAATAGATAGAACATGAAATACTGGTTCCCCGACAACCCGAGGAAACGCCATAAAAAACGTTTACATTGTCCAAAAACGACAGTGTGGTGTGCGATTTCTGCCCGAGGGAAAATTGGGCCTTATTTTTTTAACCAGCGAGAGACAGTCACTGCTGACGTGTATTGCCGAATGATTGACGAGTTTTAGGTACCGCAACTGCAGCTGTTTCCCGGGTTTAACAATGGAACTCAATTTCAGCAAGACGGGGCTACTCCACATACAGCTAGAGTTTCAATGGAGAAATTGAGAGGAATTTTTCCCAATAAATTAATCAGCACGTATGGAGACATACCCTGCGCATCTCGGTTACTGACTTTTTTTATGAGGATACCTTAAGTCAAGGGTTTATAGTAACAATCCTCAAACAATTGAGGTCCTACAAGAAAATATCCGCCGTGAAGTCGCTGCCATTGAATCAAGTGTATGGTCTCGCGTGTTGGCAAATTTCCGATTGCAAAAGTGTCTTGAGAGAATGGACTACATTTAGACGATATTGTTTATAAAACATAAAATCCGCATCGTTAAACTCCATTTTGTATAAATAAAATATGAGAATAACATTATAATTTTTTTATTTATTTAATATTGAACTTGATAAATTTCCGCTGGACTCCCTTTATTAGCATTATGGATAACCACCAAGAAATTAATCAAATTACCCAAATAAAACAAATTCAACTAAAGTACAACATAAAATAACAACATATTGCGCACGGTATACACAACCGATACCATGCATCAACTGACGTCAAGTGCGTTGTTGCATTACTATTTAGCGTGAAGCGGTCATGAAACTTTGTCTCTTTCTAGTTTAGATAGCGCTCACGCACACGTTGATGTGTATCGGTACACAACACATTCTTGAAGTGCCATGACCAAAAAATCGACACGTACCTCACAATATTTAATATATCACAGTACTACTATTAATCATACACTCAATCCTTCAATTGTGTTAATTTGTATAGCCTAGTGTAGGTAGGTACTTAATAATATTTGTCTATTTCTGATATTCTCCACTGCGAGAATTACGCCGAAGAAATTTGTTAATAGATTTAATTAATACTAGCATGCCCGCACAGCTACCGCACGGTAGCAGACGTATCCTGCAGAGACGCAGTACTCTGTTTTCAATCTCACCCAACAAAAAAAAAAACACTTTTCTCGGTATCCCAGAATTGGAAGAAACAGAACCGACGTACATAGCCAACAACCTAAGGGGTGGTGAAGCAATTGTGCAGGAGCTACACAGACTCACCCCGTGCACCTAAAAAAAATACCACTTCTCGGTATCCCAAAATTGTAAAAAATAGACCCGACGTACACAACTAACAACCCAAAAGGGTCAAAGGCCTGTTGATCTTTGAGAAGCGTTAGGTAAGATTACTAACCACGTAAAAAAAAAACACCACTATTCTCGGCATCCTAAAATTGTAAAAAACAGGGCTGACATATACAACCATCAACCCATCTCTCCAGGTTTTAATAAAAACAAACATTTTGTTAATACTCATTGATAAAACCATAAAAAGTGATTTGACAGAAAAAGAAGAAGAAAAATAAAAAAGAAGAATAATAATCCATCATTCATGGAGCTTGTATGAGAAGATGTATGAATGTGGTTGAGGCGAGAATTATGTGTCAGGACAGAAGAGTGTGGCGCTCTATCCTCTCTGCCTACCCCGGAAACGGTGTGATGGTAAGTAAGTTACGGGTTTATCTATCACCAGAACTGTTCTATTTAAATATTGAATAACAGACGCGTAAAAGAACTAACTCCTTCGACCGGTCTGTAGTAAGACAGGCATATTTAAGTCACGTGTACAACTGCGAAATAATAATTAATTCAATTACGCTTTTAAAAAATCATCATTGTGTCATTCTAGACATAACCTATAAAAATCCAAAAAAACGTACAGAAAATTTTTCTAAGTATAATGTATGACTTCACCATAATTAACCAAATTCCTATTAACCACGTGTACAATTTTTACACATTTCCCAAAAATCATTTCGACATCTTACTAACCTCTATCGAATTCATTTCATGGCTCAAAAAAAACATGGCTGACCAGAAACGTCAAAGTCATAGCTTAAGGTTAAATTGAATGACATAAAACAGATGTTTATTCAGCGACCATTTTGTGAAAATTTAAAACGTCAAAAAAGCGCGCTAAAATTATGGCACAGGTAAAACAGCTGATCATTCACAGTTTTCAGGCGGCCATTTTTTAAATCAACGAATCAGAGCTCCTCCAATAAGAATCTTCGATTATCGCTTGAAATATAGACGGTTGCGTTTGATTAATAAGTCTGAAAAAAATGTTCTACATTTTATTCGTATGTAGGTAGGTACGTCGATTTTTCAAAAGCGACAGAGCCGACGTACACAACTAACAACCCAAGATGGTCAAAGGCGTGTTGATCTTTGAGAAAGGTTAGGTTAGATTACTTACCACGTAAAAAAATACCACTATTCTCGGCATCCTAAAATTGTAAAAAACAGAGCCGATATACACAACCAACCCATCATTCCAGGTTTTAAAAAAAACAAACATTTTGTTAATACTCATTGATAAAATCATAAAAAGTGATTTGAAAGGAAAAGAAGAAGAAAAATAAAAGAGAAGAATAATAATCCATCACTCATCGAGCTTGTATGAGAAGATGTATGAATGTGGATGAGCGAGAATTATGTGTCAGGACAGAAGAGTATGGCGCTCTATCCTCTGCCTACCCCCGCGAGGAAACGGCGCGATGATAGGTAAGTAAGTAAGTTACAGGTTTATCTATCACCAGAAGTATTCAATTTAAATATTGAATAACAGACGCGTAAAAGAACTAACTCCTTCGACCGGTCTGTAGTAAGGCAGACGTACTTAAGTCACGTGTACAACTGCGAAATAATAATTAATTCAATGACGCATTTAAAAAATCATCATTGTGTCATTCTAGACCTAACCTATAAAAATCGAAAAAAACGTATAGAAAAATTGTATGTATTTCACCACAATTAACCGAATTCCGGAGTGAAAACATCAATTTTATCTTGTGCGGGAAAATATAAAATATCTATGACTATTGCAAGCTGTGAAATCTGGATGTCGATACCTGACATAAAAAAATGCGCGAAAATCAACAGCTGTTTATTACAATGCCGAGTCGAAATAAAGTCATACATTTGAAACGTCAAAAAAAAAATTGCGCGAAAATTACGCACTGCAATAATGACAGGTAAAACAGCTGTTTATTTAATTTTCAGGCAGCCATGTATGAAATGTAACCAATGAGGGTATTGACCAATTACAGCCCACGGTTGCTGCTTGAAAATATGAAGTGTTGCGTTTATTAAGAAAATATCAAGGTTTTTCTTTTTTTTCATTTTCTTTCATTTGTATGTAGGTAGGTACGTCGATTTTTCATATAAAAATTACGCGTTTTTTAGATTTTAAAGGTGAATTTTAAACGATAGAAGCTAACAAATACGAAAATAAATTATATTCCATTGTGATGTATGCACAGATGTAATAAAATTATATTTTGGTCGTAAATTCGCAGAGAAAAGCTGAAAAATACGAAATTTCACTAAATCAGGTTTCATAAGAAAATTAGAAGACAAAGAATTTAAAAAAAATGGAGTAACGATACTACTCATCGGTGGCAATTGCCAAAAAATATTAAAATGATTTTAGCTCTTAAACTCGCAGAGTTATAAGCGAATGAAAAAAAAGTTAGGCTAATTAAAAAGTTAAAATTTCCAAAAATCACCAAACTAAAACAGTTGTAACAAATAGAGGAGAAAAAGAAGAATAAAAAGAAAAAGATGTAAAGACTCAGTCAACCTTCGGACGTCTGGGAAAAATATCAGAATGCGGATAGAACGCCTAATAAGCGAGATATTAACCAAAACGTGTGTGACAAAATCGGTTACATATAAACATATAAACATCGCGAAATAGGGTCTATTATTTTAATATATATGACTAGCTTACCCGCTCAGCTGCCGCCCGGCAGCAGACGTATCAGAGACGCAGTACTCTGTTGTCAATTTTCAGAAGGAAAAAAAAATCTTAACACACTTAATAAAACTATAAAAAGTGTTTTGATAGGAAAATAAGAAGAATAAGAAGGAATAATTCATGTTTTTAAATACATTACGTATTCACCTATTTGTAGAATTTTTCAAAATTAAAATCGTACAAAAACTAACTAATATAATCAAGTGTTGTGGCACCAGAAATAGAAGACGTCCGTGGAAGACTTGGCACGATCAGGTAAACCAGTTAACGGAGGATGGTTCTGTTCGAAGGCTCAAGAATCAGCGAGCTTGTATGAGAAGATGTATGAATGTAAGTGAGGCGAGAATTGTGTGTCAAGACAGAAGAGTATGGCGCTCTATCCTCTCTGCCTACCCCCGCGGAGAAACGGCGTTATGGTAATTAATAATAAGATAAATAAGTATCGAACGTCTAAAAACAATATTCATACTATTTTGAATTTAAAAATAATAATAGACATACTCATACATAATAATAATAGAGAAAATTAAGTAAATTAAAAAAAAATCGCACTTAAACTAACCAATATAATAAAAAAAAGTGTTCATATAAATACATTAATAGAGCTATAATAATATATAAACTCCTGTTGTATACTAAAACTAACGCCAATGCTATTTCGATTGCAGTCAACCAGGCGTCTCTTTAATATATACACATATCTCTTTAATTCAAATTATTAGCTGTGCGTTACACCAATTGCCAACTCTCAGGCATATTATACTTATATCCAACACGATATGTTTAATAAGACTTGAATGACGCAAAACACTCTTTTCAAAATATTCATACTAATTTGAATTTAAAAATAATAATAGGCAGCATTCCAATTATCTGCACTGTGCGGCGTACTATCCTCTACGACGTTTGTGAAAATCAAAGAAGAAGGTGGTAATTTAAATGATGATAATGGCGGATTAACCGGTGTCGGATTAACCGATGTCAGATTAACCGGTGTGAATTAACCGGTGTCAGATTAACCATTGTCGAATTAACCGGTGACGGATTAACCGGTGTCTGATTAACCGATGTCGGATTAACCACGGTCAGATTAACCTGGATCGGATAAACCAGAATCAGATTAACCGGGTTCGGAATAACCGGGGTGCCACAGTTTGTATTTATACTTTTGTTAAAAATAATACTTTTGGACCATAGTACTTATTTAAAGTTACATAAACACCGGGTAGTCGATTAATAATTTAAGTTTTATTTCATTTAAATGAAACTGATAATCACTATCAAACTGATAAAAAGCAAATGCAAACGAACAATGTTGTTATAATTAAGTAAAAATATATAATCATATTAAAAATAATATTATATATAATTAATTACAATGCGAACGAAATTAATGTTATGGTAAAGTACCTACTACATATACTTATTAATTTACTCGTAATTGTTTTAAATTGTTACTTGTTTACGTTAAGTTTCATAAAAAAATCGTTTTACAAATACTTGGACGCCGTAATTAAATAGTATTTGTAAAATACCGAGATAGAAGCAAAGTGATGATGGCTTACAAATTGGATAACTAATATAAATGATTATTTAAAATAAAATATAATAACGTATGTAATATAATAATGTATATTTAAATAATTAATCTTCAAACTCTTATTGTTCTATTTAGATATTTTAATGTTATTCGTATTAGTATCCACAGTAATGAATACTTTCCTCTTAAACGACGCATATTGCCATCTTTCGTTGTTTTTTGGAAGTTGAAATTAAGCCTTACCAAATATTTTTAACATAAAAAGATCGATTGAAAATTCCATGTCGTTAAATAATATTAATACATAATTAAACAAAACTAATGCTTATAATTATATTTTACTGCATGGTGTCCTAGCATAAATTCCTGTTGTATACTAAAACTAACGCCAATGCTATTTCAATTGCAGTCAACCAGGCGTCTCTTTAATATATACACATATCTCTTTAATTCAAATTATTAGCTGCGCGTTACACCATTTGCCAACCAAAAGGCATATTATATTTATATCCAACACGATATGTTTAATAAGACTTGAATGACGCAAAACACTCTTTTCAGAATATTCATACTATTTTGAATTTAAAAATAATAATAGGCAGCATTCCAATTATCTGCACTATGCGGCGTACTATCCTCTACGTCGTTTGTGAAAATCAAAGAAGGTGGCGATTTAAACGATGATGATGATGATGATGATGTTGATTTTTATCGTGTAAATAGATAAAAAATATAATTATTGAACCTAATTTATTAAAGAATAAGACGACTATTAACTATTTATCTAAAGCTACATTTCTTTTAACATTATTTTTAAAAACATATAATTTATTGTAAAAATTCATTAATTGTTGTTCGTCGTTTGAATATATTAATCCCTGAATGTAATCCTCAAATTCATAGTGTTTTTCAAAGTTTATTGCCTCTCTCTGCCTATCCTTGCGGGGAAACGGCGTGATGGTAAGTAAGTAAGTAAGCAGTTGATACTGTTGGATTAATCGAGTGTTTATGACACCTGAAATAGAGGACGTCCGTGGAAGACTTGGCACGATCAGGTAAACCAGTTAACGGAGGATGGTTCTGTTAGAAGCCTCGACAATCGGTTAGCTCGTATAAGAAGATGTATGAGTGTGAATGAAGCGAGAATTTTGTGTCAGGATAGAAGAGTATGGCGCTCTATCCTTCTGCCTACCTCCGCGGGGAAACGGCGTGATGGTAAATAAGTAAGCAGTTTATATTAATTTACTATGAAAATTAGATTAATAAAAATTAAAATTGCACCTTAATTAACCAATATAATAAAAAAAAACCAGTGTTCATATAAATACATTAATCGAGCGATAATAATATATTAATTCCTGTTGTATACTAAAACTAACGCCAATGCTATTTCAATTGCAGTCAACCAGGCGTCTCTTTAATATATACACATATCTCTTTAATTCAAATTATTAACTGCGCGTTACACCATTTGCCAACCAAAAGGCATATTATATTTATATCCAACACGATATGTTTAATAAGACTTGAATGACGCAAAACACTCTTTTCAGAATATTCATACTATTTTGAATTTAAAAATAATAATAGGCAGCATTCCAATTATCTGCACTGTGCGGCGCACTATCCTCTACGTCGTTTGTGAAAATCAAAGAAGAAGGTGTTACTAAATGGCACTCTTATCGATAAAAGTTTAAAAAACAAAAAAAACATCGCGAAAAATTTCAATTTGTAAATGAAATTTTTTATCCGTATTAAATTTCTATATATTTAAAACGCATCTCGCGCTCTTTACTTAAAAAAATTGTTTACATAAAAAAAAAAACATTTAAAATTCATAAATATTTTATCGTGTATTTTTTAACATTAAAAAATATTCTCCACCTTTTTGAGGAAACTAAATTATATTTATTAAGAAATATTAACGGTAGAGAATCTGCAAACAAACGGTATGTATGGCGACATCTATGTAAAATAAGTTTTACTAAAAAAATCTAATACTTAAAAAAAATTGTTTACATAAAAAAAAAACATTTAAAATATTCCTCACCCTTTTGTGGAAAATAAATTATATTTATTAGAAAAATATTAATAGTAGAAAATCTCATAATCTGTAAACATATTTTCCATACCAAAATTATTTAATATATTTATTTTTCTAAAACCGCATGTATAGCGACATCTGTATGTCAAATTTGTAAAAAATGCACACGTTTACCGCGGCAAATTAATTATTAAATTAGATTTTCATTTAAAACATTTATTAATATTCTGAAAAGGCTATAAGACGCCGTAAATTTAAAAAAGTAGTTTTCTTTAATAATATAAATACATTTCTACCGAAAAATCGTTCTATTCGGCGGTAAAGATAAAGAGAGAAAAAAAATGTCAATGTACATATTTAAATAAAAATACTCTTTTTAATTCGGATTCGTCACATATTTCGCTTCAAGGTGGTCGAATGAACCGTTACCTGTATTATTACAATATTTATTTAATAAGCTCAATGTTACATAGAGTGTAGAAATAATTTTCAAATGTTTCATTTCTCACGTGAAAATGGACATTTTTACATGGACATAATGTAATATTTAAACATTATTTATTAAAAATACTATTTTTAATTCGTATCGGGTATATATTATCCTTCAGGGAGCATAAACGCAAAGATTTTTACATAAATAAGGGGTTTTCTCATGTACCGCTAGTACCGAATAGTGTATAGAGACGCTTTTCTAATAAAAAAATGTACATTTTTTCATGTGAAAATCGACATTTTTTATAAATCGCAAAGTTTGTCAATGTTTCGCTGTCATTCTGGAAAAAAACGTATTTCATTTGTTTTGCGCGGTCGTGATATTTCAGTTAACGGGGCATAAAGTGTCAGTTTTTTCGCATTTTCGGCGCATCTAGGTAGGTCCGTGCGTTTTTCAAAAAAAAAAAATGTTTTTTTACATTTTAAAGATTCAAATGAAGAGATGGGAGTCTGCATACTCGCTAATAAATTCCGGGCGATCGTTTTCCGCAAATAGAGTGGTAAAAAAAAAATATATCTCTCTGAACGGCGGAGAAATAGTGAAAAAAACGAAATTCACTTTTTCGAGTTTTGCGAAAAAACTAAAAGCGGGAAAAATTTATAAAGTACGCCCGGCGATGCGGTCGGCCGCGGGCCGTCGCCGAAATGTATAAAAATAATTTTGGCTCTCAAAATGGCGGAGCGGCGAGCGAAAACGCGCGATTTAGGCTAAATAAAAATGAAAAACAGCTAGAAATCGGCCGAACGGAAACGGTCGCCGTAAATCGAGGAGTGGCGGTAGACGAAAAGTGTCTATGGCGAAAAGTTTACGTCGGCCTTCGGCCGTCTGGCAAAAAAAAAAAATTTCCAAATATCTGGCGGGAAAGCCCCTAAAAAGCGATCGCGCGGTGTGACGGAGTTGGCCGCGTGATTTTTTGCAAACACCACGAAATAGGGCTTATAACTTTAATATATATGACTAGCTTACCCGCACAGCTGCCGCCCGGCAGCAGACGTATCAGAGACGCAGTACTCTGTTGTCAATTTTCAGAAGAAAAAAAAAATCTTAACACACTTAATAAAACTATAATAAGTGTTTTGGTTGGAAAATAAGAAGAATAAGAAGGAATAATTCATGTTTTTAAATACATTACGTATTCACCTACTTGTAGAATTTTTCAAAATTAAAATCGTACAAAAACTAACCAATATAATCAAGTGTTGTGGCACCAGAAATAGAAGACGTCCGTGGAAGACTTGGCACGATCAGGTAAACCAGTTAACGGAGGATGGTTCTGTTCGAAGGCTCAACAATCAGCGAGCTTGTATGAGAAGATGTATGAATGTAAGTGAGGCGAGAATTGTGTGTCAAGACAGAAGAGTATGGCGCTCTATCCTCTCTGCCTACCCCCGCGGAGAAACGGCGTTATGGTAATTAATAATAAGATAAATAAGTATCGAACGTCTAAAAACAATATTCATACTATTTTGAATTTAAAAATAATAATAGACATACTCATACATAATAATAATAGAGAAAATTAAGTAAATTAAAAAAAAATCGCACTTAAACTAACCAATATAATAAAAAAAAGTGTTCATATAAATACAATAATAGAGCTATAATAATATATAAACTCCTGTTGTATACTAAAACTAACGCCAATGCTATTTCGATTGCAGTCAACCAGGCGTCTCTTTAATATATACACATATCTCTTTAATTCAAATTATTAGCTGTGCGTTACACCAATTGCCAACTCTCAGGCATATTATACTTATATCCAACACGATATGTTTAATAAGACTTGAATGACGCAAAACACTCTTTTCAAAATATTCATACTAATTTGAATTTAAAAATAATAATAGGCAGCATTCCAATTATCTGCACTGTGCGGCGCACTATCCTCTACGACGTTTGTGAAAATCAAAGAAGAAGGTGGTAATTTAAACGATGATAATGACGGATTAACCGGTGTCGGATTAACCGGTGTCGGATTAACCGGTGACGGATTAACCGGTGTCGGATTAACCGACGTCGGATTAACCGGTGTCGGATTAACCGGTGTCGGATTAACCGGTGTCGGATTAACCATTGTCGAATTAACCGGTGTCGGATTAACCATTGTCGAATTAACCGGTGTCGGATTAACCGGTGTCGGTTTAACCGGTGTCGGATTAACCATTGTCGAATTAACCGGTGACGGATTAACCGGTGTCGGATTAACCGGTGACGGATTAACCGGTGTCCGATCAACCGACGTCGGATTAACCGGTGTCGGATTAACCGGTGTCGGTTTAACCGGTGACGGATTAACCATTGTCGAATTAACCGGTGTCGGATTAACCGGTGTCGGATTAACCGGTGTCGGATTAACCATTGTCGAATTAACCGGTGTCGGATTAACCATTGTCGAATTAACCGGTGTCGGATTAACCGGTGTCGGATTAACCGGTGACGGATTAACCGGTGTCCGATCAACCGACGTCGGATTAACCGGTGTCGGATTAACCGGTGTCGGATTAACCGGTGTCGGTTTAACCGGTGTCGGATTAACCATTGTCGAATTAACCGGTGTCGGATTAACCGGTGTCGGATTAACCGGTGTCGGATTAACCGGTGTCGGTTTAACCGGTGTCGGATTAACCGGTGTCGGATTAACCGGTGTCGGATTAACCATTGTCGAATTAACCGGTGACGGATTAACCGGTGTCGAATTAACCAGTGACGGATTAACCGGTGTCCGATCAACCGAAGTCGGATTAACCGGTGTCGGATTAACCGGTGTCGGATTAACCGGTGTCGGTTTAACCGGTGTCGGATTAACCATTGTCGAATTAACTGGTGTCGGATTAACCGGTGTCGGATTAACCGGTGTCGGATTAACCATTGTCGAATTAACCGGTGTCGGATTAACCATTGTCGAATTAACCGGTGTCGGATTAACCGGTGTCGGATTAACCGGTGTCGGATTAACCGGTGTCGGATTAACCGGTGTCGGATTAACCATTGTCGAATTAACCGGTGTCGGATTAACCGGTGTCGGATTAACCGGTGTCGGATTAACCATTGTCGAATTAACCATTGTCGAATTAACCGGTGACGGATTAACCGGTGTCCGATCAACCGACGTCGGATTAACCGGTGTCGGATTAACCGGTGTCGGTTTAACCGGTGTCGGATTAACCATTGTCGAATTAACCGGTGTCGGATTAACCGGTGACGGATTAACCGGTGTCGGATTAACCGATGTCGGATTAACCACGGTCAGATTAACCTGGATCGGATTAACCAGAATCAGATTAACCGGGTTCGGAATAACCGGGGTGCCACAGTTTGTATTTATACTTTTGTTATAAATAATATTTTTGTTAAAAATAATATTTTTAATCATCAATATATTTAATAAAACAATAAAGTGTGTTTAAATAATAAATTAATTTTTATTAAATAAATTAATATAAATTTAGCTATCAATAGCATTTAAAAAAATTAAAATCGCACTTAACGCACCTATAATACCAATTTTTAATTTTTTTTTATATGAAACAGCTGTTATCAATAATATAATTAGCGGCCATCTTGCATGAATATTATTATAACCAATGCATGAATATTACTATATCTTTAAACCAATCAATGCCTTCCGCCAATAAACGGCCAGGGTTATGGACGAATCGGATCACTCGTCCAATGAACGGCACTGAAAATACCACTCTTATCGATAAAAGTTTAAAAAACATATTTTTACAAAACATTGGCCGGCCATAAAAAAAAACATCGCGAAAAAATTTCAATTTTAAAATGGACTTTCTTATTCTTAAGAAATTTCAACGTATTTCAACGACTTTTCAAGCGCTGTATTTCAAAAATTTAAAATTAATTCATAAATATTTTATTTATTTTGTGGAAGACTTGGCACGATCAGGTAAACCAGTTAACGGAGGATGGTTCTGTTAGAAGCCTCGACAATCGGTTAGCTTGTATGAGAAGATGTATGAATGTAAATGAGACGAAAATTGTGTGTCAGGAGAGAAGAGTATGGCGCTCTATCCTCTCTGCCTATCTTTGCGGGGAAACGGCATGATGGTAAGTAAGTAAGTAAGTAGAAGTTGATACTGTTGGATTAATCGAGTGTTTATGACTCCTGAAATAGAGGACGTCTGTGGAAGACTTGGCACGATCAGGTAAACCAGTTAACGGAGGATGGTTCTGTTAGAAGCCTCGACAATCGGTTAGCTTGTATGAGAATATGTATGAGTGTGAATGAGGCGAAAATTTTGTGTCAGGACAGAAGAGTATGGCGCTCTATCCTCTCTGCCTACCCCTGCGGAGAAACGGCGTGATGGTAAGTAAGTAAGTGTTGTTGGCACCTGAAATAGAGGACGTCCGTAGAAGACTTGGCACGATCAGGTAAACCAGTTAACGGAGGATGGTTCCGTTAGAAGCCTCGACAATCGGCGATGCTTCTAACGGCAAGCATAGCCAGCATAGCCGGCAACCCAAGAGAAAAAATACAATTTTTCTCGGTATAATTCTTTTCCGTAAAAAAATTAATTAACTCTAAAAAATAATTAAAATCATCAATACATTTAGTAGTGTGTTTAAATAATAAATTAATTTTTATTAAATAAATTAATATAAATTTAGCTATCAATAGCATTTAAAAAAATTAAAATCGCTCTTAAACTAACTAATATATTCAAAAAACCTATAATACAAATTCCACATATTACTGCCCTCTATCGAATTCATTTCGTAAGTCAAAACGTCAGCATGGCCGTCTTGACACTACTGTCAAACTATATTTTAGGTTAAAAAAATTTGACATAAACAGCTGTTATCAATAATATAATTAGCGCCCATTTTGCGTGAATATTATTATAACCAATAAAAAAATACCAACGCCCAATAAATTTTTTCGGCGAATGAACTGCAAGCTTGAGGACCAATCAATTTGTCCAGCCAATGGAAGGCCGAATTTCGTCGACGAATCAAATTGTCCGGCGAATAAGAATTCGTTACGGCCTTCGAGTTATGGCCATAGACTTGAGAAAAATTTCGACAACCGGTATTTGGGGTAAGTCGTGTTAATAATTTTACAATTTTAGGTACTCTGATAAAATTTTCACATTTTTTTTCGCGTTTTTTACATTTAAAAGACGTCGGTTAAATTATAGGAGTTTGTTATCTTTGAAATAAATTCTGGAGCGTCTCGATCTATCTCCTAAAATATAAAAATAATTAATTCATCCAAAGGTTACGGAGAAAACGTGAAAAAAATGAAATTCACTTTTTCGAGTTTTGCGAAAAAACTAAAAGCGGGAAAAATTTATAAAGTACGCCCGGCGATGCGGTCGGCCGCGGGCCGTCGCCCGAATATTTAAAAATAATTATCGCTTTTAAATTCCCAGAGTTGTGAGCGAAAATGTAAAAGTTAGGCTAAATAAAAATATAAAATAGCTAGAATTTGGCCAAACCGAAACGGTCGCGATAAATCGAGGAGCGGCGGTGGAGAAAAAGTGTCTATGGCGAAAAGTTTACGTCGGCCTTCGGCCGTCTGGCAAAAATAAAAAATACCCAGATATCTGGCGGGAAAGCCCCTAAAAAGCGATCGCGCGGTGTGACTACCTAGCCGGTTGTGACATATAAACAACACGAAATAGGGCCTATAACTTTAATATATATGACTAGCTTACCCGCACAGCTGCCGCCCGGCAGCAGACGTATCAGAGACGCAGTACTCTGTTGTCAATTTGCAGAAAAAAAAATCCTAACACACTTAATAAAACTATAATAAGTGTTTTGGTAGGAAAATAAGAAGAAGAAGAATGAATAATTCATGTTTTTAAATACATTACGTATTCACCTACTTGTAGAATTTTTCAAAATTAAAATCGTACAAAAACTAACCAATATAATCAAGTGTTGTGGCACCAGAAATAGAAGTCGTCCGTGGAAGACTTGGCACGATCAGGTAAACCAGTTAACGGAGGATGGTTCTGTTCGAAGGCTCAACAATCAGCGAGCTTGTATGAGAAGATGTATGAATGTAAGTGAGGCGAGAATTGTGTGTCAAGACAGAAGAGTATGGCGCTCTATCCTCTCTGCCTACCCCCGCGGAGAAACGGCGTTATGGTAGTTAATAATAAGATAAATAAGTATCGAACGTCTAAAAACAATATTCATACTAATTTGAATTTAAAAATAATAATAGGCAGCATTCCAATTATCTGCACTGTGCGGCGTACTATCCTCTACGACGTTTGTGAAAATCAAAGAAGAAGGTGGTAATTTAAACGATGATAATGACGGATTAACCGGTGTCGGATTAACCGGTGTCGGATTAACCGATGTCAGATTAACCGGTGTGAATTAACCGGTGTCAGATTAACCGGTGTCGGATTAACCATTGTCGAATTAACCGGTGACGGATTAACCGGTGTCGGATTAACCGATGTCGGATTAACCACGGTCAGATTAACCTGGATCGGATAAACCAGAATCAGATTAACCGGGTTCGGAATAACTGGGGTGCCACAGTTTGTATTTATACTTTTGTTAAAAATAATACTTTTGGACCATAGTACTTATTTAAAGTTACATAAACACCGGGTTGTCGATTAATAATTTAAGTTTTATTTCATTTAAATGAAACTGATAATCACTATCAAACTGATAAAAAGCAAATGCAAACGAACAATGTTGTTATAATTAAGTAAAAATATATAATCATATTAAAAATAATATATATAATTAATTACAATGCGAACGGAACTAATGTTATGGTAAAGTACCTACTACATATACTTATTAATTTACTCGTAATTGTTTTAAATTGTTACTTGTTTACGTTAAGTTTCATAAAAAAATCGTTTTACAATACTTGGACGCCATAATTAAATAGTATTTGTAAAATACCGAGATAGAAGCAAAGTGATGATGGCTTACAAATTGGATAACTAATATAAATGATTATTTAAAATAAAATATAATAACGTATGTAATATAATAATGTATATTTAAATAATTAATCTTCAAACTCTTATTGTTCTATTTAGATATTTTAATGTTATTCGTATTAGTATCCACAGTAATGAATACTTTCCTCTTAAACAGCGCATATTGCCATCTTTCGTTGTTTTTTGGAAGTTGAAATTAAGCCTTACCAAATGTTTTTAACATAAAAAGATCGATTGAAAAAGTATTTTTTTAATGTAAGAAAATTTTGCCAATCCATTTCGTTTTAATATTTGACAGAAATTCACAGTCCGAATTTCGCTCCAACATAGTTTGTTATAAAGAAAAAATGTATTTTTATGTCTATTCTAAAATTGACATAAAATTTTTATTCATTCCATGTCGTTAAATAATATTAATACATAATTAAACAAAACTAATGCTTATAATTATATTTTACTGCATGGTGTCCTAGCATAAATTCCTGTTGTATACTAAAACTAACGCCAATGCTATTTCAATTGCAGTCAACCAGGCGTCTTTTTAATATATACACATATCTCTTTAATTCAAATTATTAGCTGCGCGTTACACCATTTGCCAACCAAAAGGCATATTATATTTATATCCAACACGATATGTTTAATAAGACTTGAATGACGCAAAACACTCTTTTCAGAATATTCATACTATTTTGAATTTAAAAATAATAATAGGCAGCATTCCAATTATCTGCACTATGCGGCGTACTATCCTCTACGTCGTTTGTGAAAATCAAAGAAGGTGGCGATTTAAACGATGATGATGATGATGATGATGTTGATTTTTATCGTGTAAATAGATAAAAAATATAATTATTGAACCTAATTTATTAAAGAATAAGACGACTATTAACTATTTATCTAAAGCTACATTTCTTTTAACATTATTTTTAAAAACATATAATTTATTGTAAAAATTCATTAATTGTTGTTCGTCGTTTGAATATATTAATCCCTGAATGTAATCCTCAAATTCATAGTGTTTTTCAAAGTTTATTGCCTCTCTCTGCCTATCCTTGCGGGGAAACGGCGTGATGGTAAGTAAGTAAGTAAGCAGTTGATACTGTTGGATTAATCGAGTGTTTATGACACCTGAAATAGAGGACGTCCGTGGAAGACTTGGCACGATCAGGTAAACCAGTTAACGGAGGATGGTTCTGTTAGAAGCCTCGACAATCGGTTAGCTCGTATAAGAAGATGTATGAGTGTGAATGAAGCGAGAATTTTGTGTCAGGATAGAAGAGTATGGCGCTCTATCCTTCTGCCTACCTCCGCGGGGAAACGGCGTGATGGTAAATAAGTAAGCAGTTTATATTAATTTACTATGAAAATTAGATTAATAAAAATTAAAATTGCACCTTAATTAACCAATATAATAAAAAAAAACCAGTGTTCATATAAATACATTAATCGAGCGATAATAATATATTAATTCCTGTTGTATACTAAAACTAACGCCAATGCTATTTCAATTGCAGTCAACCAGGCGTCTCTTTAATATATACACATATCTCTTTAATTCAAATTATTAACTGCGCGTTACACCATTTGCCAACCAAAAGGCATATTATATTTATATCCAACACGATATGTTTAATAAGACTTGAATGACGCAAAACACTCTTTTCAGAATATTCATACTATTTTGAATTTAAAAATAATAATAGGCAGCATTCCAATTATCTGCACTGTGCGGCGCACTATCCTCTACGTCGTTTGTGAAAATCAAAGAAGAAGGTGTTACTAAATGGCACTCTTATCGATAAAAGTTTAAAAAACAAAAAAAACATCGCGAAAAATTTCAATTTGTAAATGAAATTTTTTATCCGTATTAAATTTCTATATATTTAAAACGCATCTCGCGCTCTTTACTTAAAAAAATTGTTTACATAAAAAAAAAAACATTTAAAATTCATAAATATTTTATCGTGTATTTTTTAACATTAAAAAATATTCTCCACCTTTTTGAGGAAACTAAATTATATTTATTAAGAAATATTAACGGTAGAGAATCTGCAAACAAACGGTATGTATGGCGACATCTATGTAAAATAAGTTTTACTAAAAAAATCTAATACTTAAAAAAAATTGTTTACATAAAAAAAAAACATTTAAAATATTCCTCACCCTTTTGTGGAAAATAAATTATATTTATTAGAAAAATATTAATAGTAGAAAATCTCATAATCTGTAAACATATTTTCCATACCAAAATTATTTAATATATTTATTTTTCTAAAACCGCATGTATAGCGACATCTGTATGTCAAATTTGTAAAAAATGCACACGTTTACCGCGGCAAATTAATTATTAAATTAGATTTTCATTTAAAACATTTATTAATATTCTGAAAAGGCTATAAGACGCCGTAAATTTAAAAAAGTAGTTTTCTTTAATAATATAAATACATTTCTACCGAAAAATCGTTCTATTCGGCGGTAAAGATAAAGAGAGAAAAAAAATGTCAATGTACATATTTAAATAAAAATACTCTTTTTAATTCGGATTCGTCACATATTTCGCTTCAAGGTGGTCGAATGAACCGTTACCTGTATTATTACAATATTTATTTAATAAGCTCAATGTTACATAGAGTGTAGAAATAATTTTCAAATGTTTCATTTCTCACGTGAAAATGGACATTTTTACATGGACATAATGTAATATTTAAACATTATTTATTAAAAATACTATTTTTAATTCGTATCGGGTATATATTATCCTTCAGGGAGCATAAACGCAAAGATTTTTACATAAATAAGGGGTTTTCTCATGTACCGCTAGTACCGAATAGTGTATAGAGACGCTTTTCTAATAAAAAAATGTACATTTTTTCATGTGAAAATCGACATTTTTTATAAATCGCAAAGTTTGTCAATGTTTCGCTGTCATTCTGGAAAAAAACGTATTTCATTTGTTTTGCGCGGTCGTGATATTTCAGTTAACGGGGCATAAAGTGTCAGTTTTTTCGCATTTTCGGCGCATCTAGGTAGGTCCGTGCGTTTTTCAAAAAAAAAAAATGTTTTTTTACATTTTAAAGATTCAAATGAAGAGATGGGAGTCTGCATACTCGCTAATAAATTCCGGGCGATCGTTTTCCGCAAATAGAGTGGTAAAAAAAAAATATATCTCTCTGAACGGCGGAGAAATAGTGAAAAAAACGAAATTCACTTTTTCGAGTTTTGCGAAAAAACTAAAAGCGGGAAAAATTTATAAAGTACGCCCGGCGATGCGGTCGGCCGCGGGCCGTCGCCGAAATGTATAAAAATAATTTTGGCTCTCAAAATGGCGGAGCGGCGAGCGAAAACGCGCGATTTAGGCTAAATAAAAATGAAAAACAGCTAGAAATCGGCCGAACGGAAACGGTCGCCGTAAATCGAGGAGTGGCGGTAGACGAAAAGTGTCTATGGCGAAAAGTTTACGTCGGCCTTCGGCCGTCTGGCAAAAAAAAAAAATTTCCAAATATCTGGCGGGAAAGCCCCTAAAAAGCGATCGCGCGGTGTGACGGAGTTGGCCGCGTGATTTTTTGCAAACACCACGAAATAGGGCTTATAACTTTAATATATATGACTAGCTTACCCGCACAGCTGCCGCCCGGCAGCAGACGTATCAGAGACGCAGTACTCTGTTGTCAATTTTCAGAAGAAAAAAAAAATCTTAACACACTTAATAAAACTATAATAAGTGTTTTGGTTGGAAAATAAGAAGAATAAGAAGGAATAATTCATGTTTTTAAATACATTACGTATTCACCTACTTGTAGAATTTTTCAAAATTAAAATCGTACAAAAACTAACCAATATAATCAAGTGTTGTGGCACCAGAAATAGAAGACGTCCGTGGAAGACTTGGCACGATCAGGTAAACCAGTTAACGGAGGATGGTTCTGTTCGAAGGCTCAACAATCAGCGAGCTTGTATGAGAAGATGTATGAATGTAAGTGAGGCGAGAATTGTGTGTCAAGACAGAAGAGTATGGCGCTCTATCCTCTCTGCCTACCCCCGCGGAGAAACGGCGTTATGGTAATTAATAATAAGATAAATAAGTATCGAACGTCTAAAAACAATATTCATACTATTTTGAATTTAAAAATAATAATAGACATACTCATACATAATAATAATAGAGAAAATTAAGTAAATTAAAAAAAAATCGCACTTAAACTAACCAATATAATAAAAAAAAGTGTTCATATAAATACAATAATAGAGCTATAATAATATATAAACTCCTGTTGTATACTAAAACTAACGCCAATGCTATTTCGATTGCAGTCAACCAGGCGTCTCTTTAATATATACACATATCTCTTTAATTCAAATTATTAGCTGTGCGTTACACCAATTGCCAACTCTCAGGCATATTATACTTATATCCAACACGATATGTTTAATAAGACTTGAATGACGCAAAACACTCTTTTCAAAATATTCATACTAATTTGAATTTAAAAATAATAATAGGCAGCATTCCAATTATCTGCACTGTGCGGCGCACTATCCTCTACGACGTTTGTGAAAATCAAAGAAGAAGGTGGTAATTTAAACGATGATAATGACGGATTAACCGGTGTCGGATTAACCGGTGTCGGATTAACCGGTGACGGATTAACCGGTGTCGGATTAACCGACGTCGGATTAACCGGTGTCGGATTAACCGGTGTCGGATTAACCGGTGTCGGATTAACCATTGTCGAATTAACCGGTGTCGGATTAACCATTGTCGAATTAACCGGTGTCGGATTAACCGGTGTCGGTTTAACCGGTGTCGGATTAACCATTGTCGAATTAACCGGTGACGGATTAACCGGTGTCGGATTAACCGGTGACGGATTAACCGGTGTCCGATCAACCGACGTCGGATTAACCGGTGTCGGATTAACCGGTGTCGGTTTAACCGGTGACGGATTAACCATTGTCGAATTAACCGGTGTCGGATTAACCGGTGTCGGATTAACCGGTGTCGGATTAACCATTGTCGAATTAACCGGTGTCGGATTAACCATTGTCGAATTAACCGGTGTCGGATTAACCGGTGTCGGATTAACCGGTGACGGATTAACCGGTGTCCGATCAACCGACGTCGGATTAACCGGTGTCGGATTAACCGGTGTCGGATTAACCGGTGTCGGTTTAACCGGTGTCGGATTAACCATTGTCGAATTAACCGGTGTCGGATTAACCGGTGTCGGATTAACCGGTGTCGGATTAACCGGTGTCGGTTTAACCGGTGTCGGATTAACCGGTGTCGGATTAACCGGTGTCGGATTAACCATTGTCGAATTAACCGGTGACGGATTAACCGGTGTCGAATTAACCAGTGACGGATTAACCGGTGTCCGATCAACCGAAGTCGGATTAACCGGTGTCGGATTAACCGGTGTCGGATTAACCGGTGTCGGTTTAACCGGTGTCGGATTAACCATTGTCGAATTAACTGGTGTCGGATTAACCGGTGTCGGATTAACCGGTGTCGGATTAACCATTGTCGAATTAACCGGTGTCGGATTAACCATTGTCGAATTAACCGGTGTCGGATTAACCGGTGTCGGATTAACCGGTGTCGGATTAACCGGTGTCGGATTAACCGGTGTCGGATTAACCATTGTCGAATTAACCGGTGTCGGATTAACCGGTGTCGGATTAACCGGTGTCGGATTAACCATTGTCGAATTAACCATTGTCGAATTAACCGGTGACGGATTAACCGGTGTCCGATCAACCGACGTCGGATTAACCGGTGTCGGATTAACCGGTGTCGGTTTAACCGGTGTCGGATTAACCATTGTCGAATTAACCGGTGTCGGATTAACCGGTGACGGATTAACCGGTGTCGGATTAACCGATGTCGGATTAACCACGGTCAGATTAACCTGGATCGGATTAACCAGAATCAGATTAACCGGGTTCGGAATAACCGGGGTGCCACAGTTTGTATTTATACTTTTGTTATAAATAATATTTTTGTTAAAAATAATATTTTTAATCATCAATATATTTAATAAAACAATAAAGTGTGTTTAAATAATAAATTAATTTTTATTAAATAAATTAATATAAATTTAGCTATCAATAGCATTTAAAAAAATTAAAATCGCACTTAACGCACCTATAATACCAATTTTTAATTTTTTTTTATATGAAACAGCTGTTATCAATAATATAATTAGCGGCCATCTTGCATGAATATTATTATAACCAATGCATGAATATTACTATATCTTTAAACCAATCAATGCCTTCCGCCAATAAACGGCCAGGGTTATGGACGAATCGGATCACTCGTCCAATGAACGGCACTGAAAATACCACTCTTATCGATAAAAGTTTAAAAAACATATTTTTACAAAACATTGGCCGGCCATAAAAAAAAACATCGCGAAAAAATTTCAATTTTAAAATGGACTTTCTTATTCTTAAGAAATTTCAACGTATTTCAACGACTTTTCAAGCGCTGTATTTCAAAAATTTAAAATTAATTCATAAATATTTTATTTATTTTGTGGAAGACTTGGCACGATCAGGTAAACCAGTTAACGGAGGATGGTTCTGTTAGAAGCCTCGACAATCGGTTAGCTTGTATGAGAAGATGTATGAATGTAAATGAGACGAAAATTGTGTGTCAGGAGAGAAGAGTATGGCGCTCTATCCTCTCTGCCTATCTTTGCGGGGAAACGGCATGATGGTAAGTAAGTAAGTAAGTAGAAGTTGATACTGTTGGATTAATCGAGTGTTTATGACTCCTGAAATAGAGGACGTCTGTGGAAGACTTGGCACGATCAGGTAAACCAGTTAACGGAGGATGGTTCTGTTAGAAGCCTCGACAATCGGTTAGCTTGTATGAGAATATGTATGAGTGTGAATGAGGCGAAAATTTTGTGTCAGGACAGAAGAGTATGGCGCTCTATCCTCTCTGCCTACCCCTGCGGAGAAACGGCGTGATGGTAAGTAAGTAAGTGTTGTTGGCACCTGAAATAGAGGACGTCCGTAGAAGACTTGGCACGATCAGGTAAACCAGTTAACGGAGGATGGTTCCGTTAGAAGCCTCGACAATCGGCGATGCTTCTAACGGCAAGCATAGCCAGCATAGCCGGCAACCCAAGAGAAAAAATACAATTTTTCTCGGTATAATTCTTTTCCGTAAAAAAATTAATTAACTCTAAAAAATAATTAAAATCATCAATACATTTAGTAGTGTGTTTAAATAATAAATTAATTTTTATTAAATAAATTAATATAAATTTAGCTATCAATAGCATTTAAAAAAATTAAAATCGCTCTTAAACTAACTAATATATTCAAAAAACCTATAATACAAATTCCACATATTACTGCCCTCTATCGAATTCATTTCGTAAGTCAAAACGTCAGCATGGCCGTCTTGACACTACTGTCAAACTATATTTTAGGTTAAAAAAATTTGACATAAACAGCTGTTATCAATAATATAATTAGCGCCCATTTTGCGTGAATATTATTATAACCAATAAAAAAATACCAACGCCCAATAAATTTTTTCGGCGAATGAACTGCAAGCTTGAGGACCAATCAATTTGTCCAGCCAATGGAAGGCCGAATTTCGTCGACGAATCAAATTGTCCGGCGAATAAGAATTCGTTACGGCCTTCGAGTTATGGCCATAGACTTGAGAAAAATTTCGACAACCGGTATTTGGGGTAAGTCGTGTTAATAATTTTACAATTTTAGGTACTCTGATAAAATTTTCACATTTTTTTTCGCGTTTTTTACATTTAAAAGACGTCGGTTAAATTATAGGAGTTTGTTATCTTTGAAATAAATTCTGGAGCGTCTCGATCTATCTCCTAAAATATAAAAATAATTAATTCATCCAAAGGTTACGGAGAAAACGTGAAAAAAATGAAATTCACTTTTTCGAGTTTTGCGAAAAAACTAAAAGCGGGAAAAATTTATAAAGTACGCCCGGCGATGCGGTCGGCCGCGGGCCGTCGCCCGAATATTTAAAAATAATTATCGCTTTTAAATTCCCAGAGTTGTGAGCGAAAATGTAAAAGTTAGGCTAAATAAAAATATAAAATAGCTAGAATTTGGCCAAACCGAAACGGTCGCGATAAATCGAGGAGCGGCGGTGGAGAAAAAGTGTCTATGGCGAAAAGTTTACGTCGGCCTTCGGCCGTCTGGCAAAAATAAAAAATACCCAGATATCTGGCGGGAAAGCCCCTAAAAAGCGATCGCGCGGTGTGACTACCTAGCCGGTTGTGACATATAAACAACACGAAATAGGGCCTATAACTTTAATATATATGACTAGCTTACCCGCACAGCTGCCGCCCGGCAGCAGACGTATCAGAGACGCAGTACTCTGTTGTCAATTTGCAGAAAAAAAAATCCTAACACACTTAATAAAACTATAATAAGTGTTTTGGTAGGAAAATAAGAAGAAGAAGAATGAATAATTCATGTTTTTAAATACATTACGTATTCACCTACTTGTAGAATTTTTCAAAATTAAAATCGTACAAAAACTAACCAATATAATCAAGTGTTGTGGCACCAGAAATAGAAGTCGTCCGTGGAAGACTTGGCACGATCAGGTAAACCAGTTAACGGAGGATGGTTCTGTTCGAAGGCTCAACAATCAGCGAGCTTGTATGAGAAGATGTATGAATGTAAGTGAGGCGAGAATTGTGTGTCAAGACAGAAGAGTATGGCGCTCTATCCTCTCTGCCTACCCCCGCGGAGAAACGGCGTTATGGTAGTTAATAATAAGATAAATAAGTATCGAACGTCTAAAAACAATATTCATACTAATTTGAATTTAAAAATAATAATAGGCAGCATTCCAATTATCTGCACTGTGCGGCGTACTATCCTCTACGACGTTTGTGAAAATCAAAGAAGAAGGTGGTAATTTAAACGATGATAATGACGGATTAACCGGTGTCGGATTAACCGGTGTCGGATTAACCGATGTCAGATTAACCGGTGTGAATTAACCGGTGTCAGATTAACCGGTGTCGGATTAACCATTGTCGAATTAACCGGTGACGGATTAACCGGTGTCGGATTAACCGATGTCGGATTAACCACGGTCAGATTAACCTGGATCGGATAAACCAGAATCAGATTAACCGGGTTCGGAATAACTGGGGTGCCACAGTTTGTATTTATACTTTTGTTAAAAATAATACTTTTGGACCATAGTACTTATTTAAAGTTACATAAACACCGGGTTGTCGATTAATAATTTAAGTTTTATTTCATTTAAATGAAACTGATAATCACTATCAAACTGATAAAAAGCAAATGCAAACGAACAATGTTGTTATAATTAAGTAAAAATATATAATCATATTAAAAATAATATATATAATTAATTACAATGCGAACGGAACTAATGTTATGGTAAAGTACCTACTACATATACTTATTAATTTACTCGTAATTGTTTTAAATTGTTACTTGTTTACGTTAAGTTTCATAAAAAAATCGTTTTACAATACTTGGACGCCATAATTAAATAGTATTTGTAAAATACCGAGATAGAAGCAAAGTGATGATGGCTTACAAATTGGATAACTAATATAAATGATTATTTAAAATAAAATATAATAACGTATGTAATATAATAATGTATATTTAAATAATTAATCTTCAAACTCTTATTGTTCTATTTAGATATTTTAATGTTATTCGTATTAGTATCCACAGTAATGAATACTTTCCTCTTAAACAGCGCATATTGCCATCTTTCGTTGTTTTTTGGAAGTTGAAATTAAGCCTTACCAAATGTTTTTAACATAAAAAGATCGATTGAAAAAGTATTTTTTTAATGTAAGAAAATTTTGCCAATCCATTTCGTTTTAATATTTGACAGAAATTCACAGTCCGAATTTCGCTCCAACATAGTTTGTTATAAAGAAAAAATGTATTTTTATGTCTATTCTAAAATTGACATAAAATTTTTATTCATTCCATGTCGTTAAATAATATTAATACATAATTAAACAAAACTAATGCTTATAATTATATTTTACTGCATGGTGTCCTAGCATAAATTCCTGTTGTATACTAAAACTAACGCCAATGCTATTTCAATTGCAGTCAACCAGGCGTCTTTTTAATATATACACATATCTCTTTAATTCAAATTATTAGCTGCGCGTTACACCATTTGCCAACCAAAAGGCATATTATATTTATATCCAACACGATATGTTTAATAAGACTTGAATGACGCAAAACACTCTTTTCAGAATATTCATACTATTTTGAATTTAAAAATAATAATAGGCAGCATTCCAATTATCTGCACTATGCGGCGTACTATCCTCTACGTCGTTTGTGAAAATCAAAGAAGGTGGCGATTTAAACGATGATGATGATGATGATGATGTTGATTTTTATCGTGTAAATAGATAAAAAATATAATTATTGAACCTAATTTATTAAAGAATAAGACGACTATTAACTATTTATCTAAAGCTACATTTCTTTTAACATTATTTTTAAAAACATATAATTTATTGTAAAAATTCATTAATTGTTGTTCGTCGTTTGAATATATTAATCCCTGAATGTAATCCTCAAATTCATAGTGTTTTTCAAAGTTTATTGCCTCTCTCTGCCTATCCTTGCGGGGAAACGGCGTGATGGTAAGTAAGTAAGTAAGCAGTTGATACTGTTGGATTAATCGAGTGTTTATGACACCTGAAATAGAGGACGTCCGTGGAAGACTTGGCACGATCAGGTAAACCAGTTAACGGAGGATGGTTCTGTTAGAAGCCTCGACAATCGGTTAGCTCGTATAAGAAGATGTATGAGTGTGAATGAAGCGAGAATTTTGTGTCAGGATAGAAGAGTATGGCGCTCTATCCTTCTGCCTACCTCCGCGGGGAAACGGCGTGATGGTAAATAAGTAAGCAGTTTATATTAATTTACTATGAAAATTAGATTAATAAAAATTAAAATTGCACCTTAATTAACCAATATAATAAAAAAAAACCAGTGTTCATATAAATACATTAATCGAGCGATAATAATATATAAATTCCTGTTGTATACTAAAACTAACGCCAATGCTATTTCAATTGCAGTCAACCAGGCGTCTCTTTAATATATACACATATCTCTTTAATTCAAATTATTAACTGCGCGTTACACCATTTGCCAACCAAAAGGCATATTATATTTATATCCAACACGATATGTTTAATAAAACTTGAATGACGCAAAACACTCTTTTCAGAATATTCATACTATTTTGAATTTAAAAATAATAATAGGCAGCATTCCAATTATCTGCACTGTGCGGCGCACTATCCTCTACGTCGTTTGTGAAAATCAAAGAAGAAGGTGTTACTAAATGGCACTCTTATCGATAAAAGTTTAAAAAACAAAAAAAACATCGCGAAAAATTTCAATTTGTAAATGAAATTTTTTATCCGTATTAAATTTCTATATATTTAAAACGCATCTCGCGCTCTTTACTTAAAAAAATTGTTTACATAAAAAAAAAAAACATTTAAAATTCATAAATATTTTATCGTGTATTTTTTAACATTAAAAAATATTCTCCACCTTTTTGAGGAAACTAAATTATATTTATTAAGAAATATTAACGGTAGAGAATCTGCAAACAAACGGTATGTATGGCGACATCTATGTAAAATAAGTTTTACTAAAAAAATCTAATACTTAAAAAAAATTGTTTACATAAAAAAAAAACATTTAAAATATTCCTCACCCTTTTGTGGAAAATAAATTATATTTATTAGAAAAATATTAATAGTAGAAAATCTCATAATCTGTAAACATATTTTCCATACCAAAATTATTTAATATATTTATTTTTCTAAAACCGCATGTATAGCGACATCTGTATGTCAAATTTGTAAAAAATGCACACGTTTACCGCGGCAAATTAATTATTAAATTAGATTTTCATTTAAAACATTTATTAATATTCTGAAAAGGCTATAAGACGCCGTAAATTTAAAAAAGTAGTTTTCTTTAATAATATAAATACATTTCTACCGAAAAATCGTTCTATTCGGCGGTAAAGATAAAGAGAGAAAAAAAATGTCAATGTACATATTTAAATAAAAATACTCTTTTTAATTCGGATTCGTCACATATTTCGCCTCAAGGTGGTCGAATGAACCGTTACCTGTATTATTACAATATTTATTTAATAAGCTCAATGTTACATAGAGTGTAGAAATAATTTTCAAATGTTTCATTTCTCACGTGAAAATGGACATTTTTACATGGACATGATATAATATTTAAACATTATTTATTAAAAATACTATTTTTAATTCGTATCGGGTATATATTATCCTTCAGGGAGCATAAACGCAAAGATTGTTACATAAATAAGGGGTTTTCTCATGTACCGCTAGTACCGAATAGTGTATAGAGACGCTTTTCTAATAAAAAAATGTACATTTTTTCATGTGAAAATCGACATTTTTTATAAATCGCAAAGTTTGTCAATGTTTCGCTGTCATTCTGGAAAAAACCGTGTTTCATTTGTTTTGCGCGGCCGGGAGATTTCAGTTAACGGGGCATAAAGTGTCAGTTTTTTCGCATTTTCGGCGCATCTAGGTAGGTCCGTGCGTTTTTCAAAAAAAAAAAAATGTTTTTTTACATTTTAAAGATCCAAATGAAGAGATGGGAGTCTGCATACTCGCTAATAAATTCCGGGCGATCGTTTCCCGCAAATTGAGTGGTAAAAAAAAAATATATCTCTCCGAGCGGCGTAGGAAAAGTGAAAAAAACGAAATTCACTTTTTCGAGTTTTGCGAAAAAACTAAAAGCGGGAAAAATTTATAAAGTACGCCCGGCGATGCGGTCGACCGCGGGCCGTCGCCGAAATGTATAAAAATAATTTTGGCTCTCAAAATGGCGGAGCGGCGAGCGAAAACGCGCGATTTAGGCTAAATAAAAATGAAAAACAGCTAGAAATCGGCCGAACGGAAACGGTCGCCGTAAATCGAGGAGTGGCGGTAGACGAAAAGTGTCTATGGCGAAAAGTTTACGTCGGCCTTCGGCCGTCTGGCAAAAAAAAAAAAATTCCAAATATCTGGCGGGAAAGCCCCTAAAAAGCGATCGCGCGGTGTGACGGAGTTGGCCGCGTGATTTTTTGCAAACACCACGAAATAGGGCTTATAACTTTAATATATATGATGATGATACTACGAATATATCTGTGTGTGAGAAACATTACATACCACGTTTAGTGATGTTATCTTCTTAACTATTTATTTTTTGACATTCGGCGGTCACAATCAGATGCATCATAATGCAGATGGCAACTTCACAAGTCATCCTCATAGAGTCTCTCCAACCAGATGCAACGCCGATGCAAATTATGCCTAGGATTATTAATTTTTTTATACTTTAACGGAATTATCACGTTTATTACTTTACTTACTTACCATAGGCCGTTTCCTCGCGCGCTAGGCAGAGAGGATAGAGCGTCACGCTTTTCTGTCCTGAAACACAATTCTCGCCTCATACACATTCATACATCTTCTCATACAAGCTCGTCGATTATTGAGGCTTCTAACAGAATCATCTTCAAGTATTTGGTTTACCTGGTCGTGCCAAGTCTTTCGCGGACGTCCTCTATTTCTAATGCAGTCAACACTAGCGTTATATATATATATTTCTTATTATTCTTTTCTAATCCATTCGTTCGACATGAATAAACCACCTAAGCGATTCTTTTATTTTATTTTTTAAAATAAAATAACAATATCTTTGTATGAAACCACGAAATTTATTATACGTTAACCGGTTTCGCTTATCTCAAGCTTCATCAGGACGTATTTAAAACTGATCATAAATTCAAAAAGAGTGCATTTAAATATATATATATACATAAGGAGGGAGATTGTATATAAAATTATATCTGAAAGAGAGAGACAGAATATAAAATTATATGCGAAAGATAGAGACAAAATACGTATATAGATAAACGTAATATTAAGAGATGGGAAAATACAGTGTTGATGGATATTAAATTGATTTTATTAAAGGAAACATACCTAATATGGGGCTAATGGATAAATTAATTTGATTATTAAGAATTGGTGTATCACTATTTATTGCCTTTTTTATTTCAAGGACTTCTAAAATGTCCAATCGGAGGCCAAACCCGTTTTTATGAAGGATATTAAAAGAATGTCTTTTTCAATAATGTGGTTGTGCTAATTCTGAGAAACTATTACTGTTTAAACATTTAAGATGTTCTTTGACACGAATATTGATATTACGAGCAGTTTTGCCTATATAGAATGAGGGACAATTATTGCAAGTTAATTTATATATACCCGAATGGCTAAATTTATTATCTTTATCTTTTGACTTTTTTTTAAATTTTCCTTTTTTATTTCCTTTTTTTTTCTTTCTTTCTCAAATCTTAATTCTTAATACTTTTTTTGATCTAATTCACTAATTTCTTCATGTGAATCTGGCACACATACGCTTAATTGATCTACTATAGATACAGTATTTTGTGTCAGCATTCGCAATGAATTCAAGTAGTCCAATATAAAATAAAAGATAATTGCGTTTTCATACAATCTAGTCACACAATCATTATAAAATGTAATTTAAAAAAGCATTTAAAAGACCTGGAATAACAAACTATGGTGTATTGGGTTTGACTCGTGACTTCCTGTTGTGTTTCAACTTTTAATTACTTTTCCAGCCCTGGTTAGGAAACGGTCAGGCCGGAACTTTACGGCGGTCGGAAGGAATAACCGGAAGCAAAAAATTTCATCCCAGTAGTTACATTTAAAACTGTAGAAGACAAAAACGAGGCTGTCTCTTTTTTATGCTTTCTTCAGCCCCTTTAAAGGGTTGTTTCTATAATGGCAGCCAATAACATAAATTGAATATGTGCGTTGAAGAGTTTAAAGTGAAATGTATTGAAAAATTTATGGAGTAGATATTAGCCCGTGTCGATGGATGAGATTTTCAACATGAGACAATCTCAAGGCGATGCTCCCATGAGATTCGTAGGAGACAACCCTTGTAATTCTTCATAGGTTTCGTCTTAGTTTCTGAGATTTTCTATTTTGCGCCTAACTTCTCGCTTGTTATCCATTGATCATTGGGTGAAATTGAATCTCCCCATTAGTAGTTAATTTAAATAATAATTTACAATAATAAGTAGTTGTTATTTAATAATAAGAAAGGAGATGGCATGGCCGGTATTTCGATGTTTATTATTTTATTTTTGTTATTCTTATTATTAAAAGTTTCCAAATTCTCTAAGATATCTAACTTTCGTCTAATTTACAAAATAATAATAAAGTAGTATAAAAATAATGATTTAAAATATATATATATTTTAAGGAGACAGATCATCAACAGGTCGTTTATAATCCCAATAGAAAATCCTATTAAAATATAATATAGTACGATGTGAAGATAAATATTGCCATTGACAATTTTTCATTAATAGTTCAAAACATATCGAAACAATAAGATAATGAAATGTTACAGTTTACTCTATTGTTCGTAAGTTTATCGTACAGTGTACAATGCAAAAGCATGGATTCCAAGATCAACGATTATTTGCTTTGCACTCCAAGTTCCTGTAAGAGCACATTGACCCATAAAATTCATTGCTATGGATCAACAACTGTGATGAGATCAAGATTTTATTATTTTATTGACAGATAATCTGACAAGATTGTCAATTGAGTGTTAGTTCAAAAGTAACTAACAAGAAATTTATTTCTATCTGAATTTTTGTGACCATTGTATTAAATTTACCTATTATTAATGATTGATTTTATGAATATGAATAAATCATCAATCAGAAGTAAAATATAAAAATTATACAGATACATACAAAGCATATGTTATATGATTAGGTGCTAGTATAAAAGTTTAGTGATATGTACAAGGTAAGATGAATATCACAGGTGTAATTTACTGTCGAAATAGGTCATCATTTTCTAACTTAAAATTTAAAATAAGCTTAAACGTCATTATATCACATTATAGATTCGTCATCACATAATCAAGTTGTACGAAAATTAATTCATTTCAAATGGGTTTCAATCAGCTTTACGCTACCAGAATCTTCAGCAAGTAAGCAAACAAGGGGGTATTTTTTTCGAATTGGGAACACTTTTTCCAGCGACAGCCAATTTGACAGTTTGGTTTGCCATTTCACCATGAATGGACTTACGTCAGAACAACACTTGCAAATTGTACAAATTTATTTCGAAAATCGTGGTTCGGTTCGCGAAACTTACCATCCGCTACATTCATTTTACGGTCAATATAATTGTTTATCCAAATACTACGCATCTTCTAATTAATAATAAGCATCCGCAGAGACGTCGTACAGTGCGCACCGAAGAAGCTGTTTCTGTCGATTCGCCATCTAGAGCGCTACAGATTCATGATTCCTGACTTTTTCGTTCCCCAACTGAATGGCATTGATGTGGAAGGGCTGTAGTTTCAACAAGACTGCACAATATATCATATAGCGCGCGCCATAATCAATTTATTGAAGGAAACATTTGATGAGCGCATAATTTCGCGTAATGAACCTGTGAATTAACCTCGAAGATGCTGTGATTTAAGACTTTTGGATTATTTTCTGTAGGAATATATGAAGTCACTAGTCTATGCCAATAAACCAGAAATGATAAACAACTTGAAAGCCAACATTCGTCACGTTATTGTCGATATACGACCCCAGCTGCTCTAAAAAGTGATCGAAAATTGGACTTCCAGATTCAAACCAGCATTAACTTATATTTCCAATAAAGCCAATACCATGGCCATTACCATGATTTACATGTATTCTATTTCATTTTAAAGTTCAATACCTCTAAAAAAAATACCTTTAGTAAGGGAAGCAAATTGTTTGACAGGTTCTAAATTTAATTAAAATACTAGTTTACTGCGTAATATTTATATATATATATATATATATATATATATATATATATATATATATATATATATATAAAATAATCGATAATATTTAGGTTGCATTTGCTTAATCTCCACCACGTCAGAGATAAAAGAATTTTTTTTAAAGTCGTAGTAATACGATTATTTTAATTAATTGAAATATTTTACTGATTCCAAATTGTACATTAAATCTCCTTCATTTAATCACTTAAGTATAAAATATTTTATATTACATAATATACTTACTAATAAATAATTATAGAATTTATTATATTAACTAATTAGCGATACTTGTAAATTTACCGTTATAGTTTCATTAATACTTTGAAGTCTTTTATAATATCCAACTTTGTAATACTTATCGTTATATCGAGATTTTATTTAATAATGGACTCAGAATTGAATTCAGCGTACGAAACTCGAAAATAACACCTGCAAGATCCGAATGCACTTAGTTGAAGACTTTTCCATCTGGAAACTCTAAAGTTTCGCGGGAAAACACTTCATATTGAAAACTGAAAAGCTTTCGGCGAAAACCGGAACAGAAAGCGGCCGGCGTAATAACTGTCATATAATCTTGCATTTTCCCACATAAAGTGGATTCAAATGGGATTTCCCTCAGAAAAACGTCTTATTTTAAGCTAAAGGCGGGCTTCCGGAAACGGCAGCCGTGGATACCACATACAGGGCCACCCGAAGGGATGCGTATTTATTGTTTGAAACATTTCATTGTTTATTATTTATTATTACTGCTAGAATTGAGGTAAATACAGAAGCAAAGGCAGCAGTTTGAGAAAATGTCCAGAATAACGTTTGAAAGCGGAATTTAGAGCAAGTCATTCTACAGTTTATAAATAAAGCTTTTATTCGAAAATTCATCATTATATAATAGAAAAAGCTTTTTTAAATTTCACATTAGAAACATAGATGGCAATGTTTAGGCATTATGCATGGTTCGGTCAGTAGTTTTGATTTTCAAAAATTACATTAGTATGTATATTGCTGTTATGTAGGTAATGCTATAAACTTGCGGCGGGTCTCTGTTACGCATCTATTACTGCGGTGAACGCGAGATACAGATTGCGTATTGTTATCAAGAGTCGAAAGCTGGTCAGACAGAAATCCACGTATGACCATAAAGAAGATTGCAGGCCAGATTAACCAAGTACCTCAGTAGTTATTATCAAAAAATCAAAATAAAATAGCCGCTTAGTACATTTGTACAGATTGTTGCGTAATTTTCAATTCCGTTTTAAAACGTGATTAAAATTTTAAGCCGAACATTTTAAACCAAGAGTTGAGAAAAAGTATAAACATCTAAGGCTCGAAAAAGTACGCGATGCTCTGAAAAAATGAGTCGAAAACAGCAATCTTGTATTTTAACATTTATAAATCAAAAACATTAATAAATATAAATATATTAATGGATGGATATAAATGAAACAACGTTATAACTCTACTTGAGTTTATTAGCACTACTCGAGTTTCGAGAGAAATAGTAACTCTCATCGCCAGGTGAAGTATTAAATATTTTATTACTATAGTAAATAGTTTAATACTTAACTTGTTTATCACTCCCCACTTCGTATTATAATAAACTAACTAACAAAATTATGAAATAAAAATGAAATCAGATCATATTGATTTTTTGTTTACGGGCCAATAATTATGCAAGATCCCGAAGTTTCCCAAAGCATTTGAAAGATCGTATCAGCAAGGATTAAAAAAATAAAAATTACTTCGTATTCAGATAAATTCGCTATAAGATTCTTGAATGTCATATTCATTAGGCATTTCGTGCAGACAACAAAATAGAGACGTGTTAATTTATTTTACATATATGAAAAAAAATCGAATGGTCTGGGCATAACGGCTTAATCGTATCTATTTAAAAACCAGGTTAAATTATTAATTTATAATAACCAATGTGTACTTTTCACATATGTGAAAATAAAACACTTATTTTTTTATTCTACTCGTTTAATTTACTTGATACGCATTTCGCCTTGTAAGGGCATTATCAATCTAACAATTTAACTCAACAACAACAGCTATATACAGAAAATAGTATAGCTTTCCGCACTACAGATATGAATGAAGAAAACAAGTTGTTGTTGTGACAGGTTTAATACTTCACCTGTCGATGAGAGTTACTGTTTCTCTCGAAACTCAAGTAGTGCTAATAAACTCAAGTAGAGTTATAACATTGTTTCATTTCTATCCATCCATTATGATGAAACTCTACAAAGTTAACGCCAATTCTGTTAATAATATAAATATTTTTTTAATTTTAGAATCTAAATTGTCTTGGTACTCTTATTTATACAATATAATTATTAAAAATATTCTGAATTAATTTTTAAAGATATTTTATCAGTTTCTAGCTTTTTTTCTCAAAATCAGGATTGTAGTAGAAAAATACCTCCTAAATAATGCGGTAATAATGAAAAATTAATAATTTTTATAATCTAAGTTAATTTTAAAAATCAATGAAACTGCAATAGCAGAAAAAAACACATTTTATTTGACGCAATTACCATATAAGTGATAATATTAATTATATATAACTAACAGCAGATCTAGTTTATTTTATGTTTTTATTGGTGGATATTTAATCATGCTGAATCTATAATTAATATTGGTTGATAACTATTTTTTATTTTATTTTTTATATACTTAATACACAGATCACTTAATGACCCTGAAAGACAGTCCTAGTGGGATATTAAGACATAATGTAAATTTATGTTTAAGTTTAAGATAATTAGAGGAATAATTTGTTATAGAATACACTTTTATATGGTAATAAAATATAAAAACATTAAAAATATATAAAAGTTAGTTATTTCCAAGGTCAACGGAGTCTAATCACGTGACACACGACGTTCCTCGGCATGCATTTGTTATAGAATACACTTTTATATGATGGAAAAAATAGAAACATTAAAAATATATAAAAGTTAGTTAGTTCCAAGGTCAACGGAGTCTAATCACGTGACACACAACGTTCCTTGGCATGCATTACATGTATACAATCTATTTTTTGAAGCGAGCCTGTGCCGTGAAGAATGTATCCAGGTTAGCATTAATGGAAGAGATCATTATGACACATCACTGTCACACTTCACCATCTCACATATTCCTTCAAAATTTCAATAATTTTCAAACCAAAATGTTATTTTTTGGGCCACCCTGTAGATTAAGAAACGTTTTGCGCGGAACACTGCATTTAGACAAAACGGAATAATCATTTTCTGGAAGATTTGAACGTTCTTCGAAATGTTAGCAAATTTTTTTACGACACAATATTGTCGAAACTGGTGATGTAACTTCCAACATAAAGAAAAAAGAATTTAACTGTTAAGTCTTAAATCTTTTAAGTGATTAAAAATGAATTGTGTGACAGATAAACAACACCAAAATTATTGAATCAACAATATTGTATGCAAATTAAAAAAATATTTTATTCTATTGTTTAACCGTTTTAGTGCTAAGCAATTTTGGATACAAACGATCGCAGCGCTTTTGCGACGCGTAGCATTCAAACGGTTAAAAAAATGTACACTGATTAAAATACATATAACAATAATTTACCAAAACTAAATAGAGAAAAAATAATAATTAACAAAATTTCTGTAATTTATTTTTTAAATTTGAATAACTTTTATTGCTGATACGCATTAGCTTATAAACGTAAGGAACTCCTTGAATCTAATTGTTCATAAGATTTTTAGGCCCAAATTATACAAAACTAGAATAGTACCTACGCGAGCCAGCGGGAAACATTGCTCTTTGGACCGCATCGCGCCCAAAGAAGTTGAATTTAATTCAATATTAAGATCACAAAACACATTTAATATATGATGTTGCCAGTAGAGAAAAAAATGTCGCAGAATGCTTTCGATACATCATCATCATCACTGGCTCGACAATTCCGTACGAATCCTGGCTTTCTCAAGAATACATCTCCACCGGTTTCTGCTTCTGAATAGATAAATCTTACATTCGTATTTGATCTATCATCTTTCTTCAAACATTTTCATATACTAGAAATCCTATTTCCCCCTGCGAAGCTCATCATGCCATCTATAATAAATATTACTTTATCTCTTTTCGGGTATTTCGTTTCCTGTGCGTCTTATTACTTCGAGTCAAGTAATTACTAAGTTGGCCTATCAGCTTTTGATGAGCGTCCAATTGGTAGAAGGTCAATGTATTCCTAGATCTATCGATTGCAAATCGTTGTCTGTTTTTGATTTCTCTGGACATTTTAAAGGTATAGTAGTATCTTAAGAATATATTATTTTAAATTTATAACAATACAATATGTAATATTGACACATCATAAGCAAAATTGTAATCTATTGAAATACCGATTTATGTCGGAGTAGTGTATGTTCAAAGAGCTTGAAAATCATATATTGAATTGTTAAAACAAAATATTATAATTAGGATTATATATTGTATCTTACAAATGAATAATAATATTAAGGTTATTCAGAATTAATCAGATTGATAATTAAAAGCAGAAGAATTTTATTTTTATTTTATGGAGGGAAAAGGAGTACGTGTCTATATAATTATATGCATACTAGCGAGATAAATTATTTTAATACAATAATTAAAATGAAGACTGATTGATAAAACTTTTCATCGTGAACCAATACATTACTTTATTAAAAACATATTAAAAAAGCATTATTGTTTCAAAAAAAGTATTTTTAATATGGAGTATTGATGTAACATGGAATATTATCATATCATATGGTCATATTAATACTCTTACGGTGTTTCTAAACTAGGTGCTTGCTATGTTCAACCCAACAACATTCTAACCCTTGAACGCTTACTACGCCACCACACCAAGGAAACGAAACGACAATGGGCAGATCACATCTCTCAGAGGACGGACAATCGTTGGACAAACATAGTCACCCACCGAGAGAAATTAAGAGGCTGAAAACATGCTGGACTGATAAAACTATCAAAGAGGGGAAATACGTGGCAGTGAATAACAATGGACAGAGAAAAATGAGAGAGATTTGGGGAGGCCTTCATCCAGCAGTGGATAGAAAACGACTGATGATGATGACATTATACAAAATACACCAGAAAACCTCAGATTGAATGATTCTTAATCAATATTTGCTAAAAATATATACTTTTAAACATTGTATCTTTATTATCTTGTAATTAGTGTGGGTACTTCATATTAATTAGTATTATCAAGGAAGCAGTGTAGGTGCTTCCATCTCCGTCATAATTTATTAAAAAGGAGCAAACATATGTTCATCTGAAAATGGTTTTATTATTCCATTACGGAGAACAACGGCGAGTACCGACGATCATAAAAATGGTGATTTAAGGCGAGCAGCTACCCACTGACAGCGGACGAGGAAACAGTTTTGTAATGTATCATTGTATTAAATGTGACAAATTGCCCCGCTGCAGGATGTTCGTCCATTCCTACAACGCCACTGGATTTTAGTCTTACAATAAATCAAAGTATAATTTATAACATACATAGATGGCGTCAGCTCGCATGGTGTGTTGAAACAGTAACATTGTTTTATGAACGCAGAATCAAGATGCAGTAAGTTAGATAATATTTGTTTCTGTACAATATTTTTTCTGAATTTCTTCTTCTTCTTCAGCCTATACCTATCTACTATTGGGCCTATCTTAATGATCGCCATTCCTCGCTGTTTTATACATCTAGCTGCTTCCTGTGTTCTTTCTTAAAATCCGTGTCCACGATGATCTCTCAATGAGACTTTGATTTCTGAATGTCGGTAAAGATACGCGTGTACTAAATGCGTCATTCTAAACTACGAGCAAAACATATGGAGTAATGATTTATAGATTACTTCGTGCTGAACTCTACTTTGGAGAAATTAATTAATTTATATATTCGACAATAAAAGAATAATAGTAGAGTTATGCACCCCCAAATAAGAAAGATCTTGAATTATGGGGGTAGCTTTCAACATTTATATAATACAAGATCAATGTAGATAGATGTAAGAATTTTTTTACAACAAATGAAAAAAAGATATAAAAATATATATACATGTATAATAATACAATACAAAAATTAACAATATATAAAAATGTTAGGAAATTGATCAGATTATAAATAGGGAAGATGTTTATTTTAAAACCTTTAATCCATTTTATAACTTATTTTTTGTAAACATTTATATTTGTTGCTAATTTAATTGATATTGGCAGTTTAGGAGCAATGGATGTTGCATGTCTCTGTCTTATTTTTAATTTGAACATTTTTAAAATAACATGTTCATTAGTTTTGCTCTCTGTCTGATAGTGAATTTTTATTTTATCCTCTTTAAAAAAATGAAATAAGACAGTTTTTTTTATTTAGGTTGGGTAATTCTAGCCTTTTTAAAATTTATTTTTATTAATATCTTTTGAGTTGCAATTATTGGTTTGAGATGTATGCGGCAAGTTTCGCCCCCACCTAGTATTCCGTATTGTAATATTGATTCAACCAATGAATGGTATATCATTTTAAGAGTTTGCAAATTACAATATTGTCTAAGTATATAAAAATAGAATAAAAATTTACGTAATTTATTATTTAAGAAGGTTAAATATAATATATCATCTGTAGAGCTGTAGACACATGCCACTATGTTTCGGGATCCATTCTAATACTTTTTTTATTTCAACGTCATTAATTGTCATTAGTTCGATTGACGTGCCCAGCCTATTATATTTGTTCTGTTCATGTTCTTAATATACGTACATATTATATATTATAAACATTCCTATAAATATACAAAAAAAAGCGAACAAGCTTCATAATGTAAGAGATGTTCAGTGTCTCCTTAGACCGAAAGGAGACAGGTTCATCCGTTTTCTATCATACAAATATGAAAACCATTATTATAATTAATATTTTTTTTTTATCTAAACCAAAAATATTAGGAATGAAGTAAACAGGGTTCTAAAAGAATTCTAATAATATAATAAATGAGTAAAATGCTCTCGCTATCCTATTATTGAAACACTATGCAAAATTGATTAATGACTATAAAGAAATGATGTTCTGTTCTTGTGATCATTTCCATGAATCTTTGCTCAGTTTCCTTTCTGCCAACACCCAATAACCAGCTCCTGAGATTTATATAAGATTTGTTATTCGACAAAATACATCATCTACTTTAGTCCTATTGCAAATATCTTAATTTCTTATTTTATCTCGTAAAGAAATCGAGCATATACCGTTCCATAGCTCGTTGGGCTATCTTAAATTTGTGAATGAGGCCTATTATAAGTAGGTCAAGCAGGCGCTTTGATTGAATAATTTTGTTTAGAGTCCGTGTAGAATTTCTTTCACAATCTTTTTAATTTTATTTTATATTTCTAGTTTTTATTAAATTTATTTGAATCCTGAACCAATCTTAACATCCAATTATCTCAGTCTACCGGAGCAAGCTAATTTTTGTTCCAACTCTTTTTTATAAGTTTATTCAATCAACTATTTAAACTTTTCTTTACACGTCCAGGAGCTCTTCCTGAGTATACATTTGCTCTGAAAATTACCTCTAGAATCCTTTCATGGAGGCATTTTCATAATACAACCCCAACCCAGTTGAGACTTCTCAATCGTAATGATGCGTATCAGCGGAGTGCCAGACAAGACGAGAGTGGCAACATATTTCAGAATACAGTTATCCATAACGTTATCTATTCCATTTTTTATGAAGAGAAGATTGGACCGAACGTTTATTATTAACTTTTATCCCATATGTACTACACATTAAAAAAGAATAATTTATTAACGTATACTAAAGTTTTTCCTACAATTTATTTCAAGCTATTTGAGATGGTTTTTCTCAGATAGTTTCACTCATCATACATCGCGCACCGTATCGGACCTCTAAATAAGGTAGCCGCGTGCAATCATCTCAGAGCAAAAATAAACAATCCTAAGATGTACAAATCGTCAACCACATTTTGAGTTCATTCATTTAGAAATTGTAAAATATTTTTTAAGGTTTTTTAAATTAAATTTGTTAAAATTGAATAACAGATGTATCAATCTGAAAGACCTGCAGTATTTTTATTTATTTATTTCTTAACATAGTGCATATATAAGCACTCCTATATACGCTCTAATATAAACAAGATTAAAGTATTTTCTTTTTTTACTAAAACTATCTTTTACATATTTGGTCAGTTTCATTTTAAATTTATTTCATATCTCCTCCATTTTTATGTTTTCTTGCATTTTATTAAAAATCTTCATCGTACTATACATCATCGATTTCTGAGATTTAGCCTTCTTCCTGAATGGCAGTCTATTCCTTCCTCTTATAGGATGCTCGTGCTCATGTTGATTTGCATCAATATTTCTTATAAATTCTGCCGATATTTTTATTGACGAGGATTTTATAAATAAATACCATTACAAATTCTTCTTTCAAATTGAAACATCCGTTTTCCCATTTTTAAAAACCTTTATCAATTTTTCGTGTAAATTCTGCCTATATTTTCTTATTGAGGATTTTGTAAATAAATGTTAATAATATCATATTCAGATCTTTCAGCATTGCACTAATCCGAGGATATCTATTTTTTCTGAGTATTATTCTCAAATCTTTATTTTGTAACACGAAAATTTGTAGTTAACTTATTATTTGATGTGGTGTAATGGTTAGCACTTTTTCTTTGGTTAAGAAAAGTTCCTGGTTCGAATCCCGGTGGTCATATTTTTTCAATTAATTGATTTTATTTATGTCTTTCTAATTGATACATTTAATTTGTTTTATTTTTAAGGTTTTAAAATTGTTTCTGGAGGTAACTAAACTATTAATTAAAAACACTACGTGTGCAGGTTTGTCTCAGTTAAATACAATACATTAATATTTTTAAATAATCGAGGCAAACTATTTACATTGTTAGGATCCCATTTTAGAACAGAAAACCATTTTTAGCATGGGAAATGGTGTAAAAATGTGAAGACGAATCGAGGATGTTAGGCAGAGTAAGGCTTGGAAGAGTTTGGTGAATTGATTATCGATACCTGGTAGTGTGCTCAGGTTAATTAACTTTTTTTTGATTTACCAAAAAAGTAGACTCGAGTTAATATAAAAGTTTACGGGTATGCAAGCATCTCGAGTGACAAAAAAATGAACCTACCTAAGTTTACCTCGGTTTTGGCTCGCTGTTTATTCTCTTACAGTTAGAGTTGTAAATTCACAAATTCAGCTAAATAAAACACAATACTAACTTTACAAGTGATTACCAATATTTTACACTATGAGAGAGTTCAATAGTAACGCCGTTAGTCAGGTTCGCTCGTCCGCCAGAGCTATCTACCATGCGACCGAACCATGAAGCTCTGTCGGTGAAGCTCTCAAGCTCGCTCACGACAAGCTGTTACCGGTGTGCGTCACGACTAAAGTAGTTTCGCCGCCTGAACCCGCAGGTGTCGTTATCTACCCGTCACAAACGTACGTGTATGTAATGTAAGCAATGAAGAAACTATTTAAAAGATTTAGACATATCGAGCATGTACTCAAGACGATTGTCAAATGTGTGAAACATTTGAATAAACTCGACAAAGTAAGATACATTTACATACAGAACAATGGAGTTTTAAAAAATTTGATATTCTTTGAAGATGAAGTCTGGACGAAAAAAAAACCACCTTTAATACTTACTGCCCGGTGAGTCAAAACAAAACACGTCCCGGCGGTGGTGGGTCTTTTTAGACCCACCACAAGTTTTCCATTTTTGAACCGTTTTTTGGGAGATTTTTTATAGATATATCATTATATATATGATTTAGTAACGTGGTATGATGTGCCGCAAAATTTCTCTCAACGAATTAAAGTTTTTATAAAAAATATTAGGAATAATGTAGGTAAGTGTATTTGCGCATCAATTAACATTCGACACGGACCAAGAATAAATATCCACTGAACTGTCGGTACGTCGTCGGCTACCTGCCGGTTTGTAAAAATGATTATAAACATTTTACATTCTCTGAATTAATTTATTATATTTTATTTTTGCACATAAATATGTTGGCTATAAATAGAATAAATAAAATAAGAACTAAATACACACAGAAGTAAAATAAAAATATTATAAACTAATATTAAAAACACTTACATCCTTTTTATATGAAACCAACAATATTATAAGCAGAAACAAATGTAAAAATAAGAAAAATAATAAACTACTTTTATTCAAAATAGATATAATGTCGATTGTGTTCTATGAACTCTGGTCAGTAAATTGCTATTCTCAGAATTTAATTGTTAAAAATATAAAGAACAATTGACATAATTTAAAAAATAAGTAGGTAAAATAAGCCGCCTTTTAACATTTAAAAATTTTTAACCATAATGTATTTTTAAATAACATTTATAATTATAATTCAAACAACAATAATACTGGAAAGCCGACTCTATCGTCATCAGGTAGCATCATAAAACCTTATTGGTGACCGTTTCTGGGAGACTCAGACAACACGCCTTAAATACGTATATTACCGTCAGACGAAAATAAGTCAAAACAAATACACAGTCAAATATCTGGAATCCTTTTTATACCCTCTACACGAAACGTTAGGAAGGAGAGTAATAAAGGCATTCTAAAATATGGTCGAAAGATCGACAATATATGATTTTAGCGTGAGCGGTGAGAGGTAATCCTATAAAAGCGACCACCTTAGGTCAGTTTTTGTGCGTTTTTTCACATTTTTAACAATAACTTATTTGAATCTGGTACAATAATATTTAATTTGTATCTCAAATTATTTATGAATCTTCAATAAAAGATTAACTAGAAGAAAAACAGTATTAAACAAATATCCGTAGCGCAATTCATATTTTTACCAACACCTGGGTCAAATTTAACCCACCACCGCAGAGGTTATGTTAAAAGGCTGGAAACATTTGAGATATCACTGCATCGACGTGTGATAAAAATATACTGGGTTAACAACACTACCAATAAAGATGTACTAAGATATGTAAATAAGTTAAGAAAACTTGTAACTATTAAAAAAAGCCATATACTTCAGACTCGTTCTCCGCAGTAATAAATATTAGGTATCTCTTACAACGTATTATGTAAGGGAATACAAAAAGAGATTATTATAGCTGCGTAATGTCAGAAAATGGCCCAATGAATTATGTCCCTCCGCTTACCCAGGACCGTTCTATGAGCAGAAACTCCCACATCGCGTGTAATCTGCCACCAGGTTAACATTTTTACTTTACAAGGCAACAGTTTAAACAAGGGGTTAGGAATACGGGATATAAGAAGAGTAAAAAGAATTTGAGAAAGGAACAGAGGAGCTGAAGGATCAACCAGAACCAGGAAGAAATACGATCTACCTGATAGATGGTCTTTAAGGTATCTGGATTTTCTTCTTCCACTGAATCCATAGGTCAGAAAACCACACTTCGCACTATGCACAACAGCAAGATAAAAGCAGTAATCGGTTCGCACGGTAGCGAGAAACCAATTACACACAAATAGTATATTAACAGCTCCACACAGCAGGACGATGACTTGACAAGCCAACAATTCGTTCCCATACAGCAGAAAGAACTTGTCGGCAGTCAACGCATCCAATGGTAAATGATTACTGTTAAACTTTAACATTAACTTTCAACTAGTCCAAAATCATAGATAATAAAACCAGAGAAAAGGTTGTGTTCTGAGTATAGTGGAGGGCAATAGGTAACAGAAAGGAACCCTTCTATGTATCGCGTTCACGTGCGTGTGAGACGGCGATCGACGATTCATAAAGATCGAACAGCAACCATGCACAAAAATGACTCAGAAATCAGTCTCATAATACTGGAGGTCCTATAACATGATACACGATAAATCAACGTACCGTATCTCAATCGCCAACTAATAGTCAAGGTGACATACAAAAAAAGAAGGAAGAAATATAAAAAAGGAGCAATATAAAATGTGTAAATTTAAAAAAAAATATGATCGTACTTAAACTTTTTTTTTCTACAAAATCTAACTAATGACAGAGTAATTAATATACAATTTAGTATGTACATATTTATTATAAAAAAAACTGTTTTACATTTTTAAATAAATTTAAATCTTTCACTTTATTTTTTTATAACGTTAATCTACTCAACTAATTTGAATACCTAAGATTAAGAACGAACAAGAAGTTAAGATATTACAATATTATAATGTTCATAAATATAAAACACAAATCATTCCTACTATTCAGCAATTTCACAAGCCATAAAATAGGAGGAAGAATTTGACAAATATCTGGATGTGGCCATAGACAAGATTTGTTTGCGGTTTCATACCCTAAATCAAATCCAGAATAGTTGAGTTCGCTTTAAATGGGGTGCACTTGTTAAATTGTAATACAATAATAATGTTTTGCTATGAACAGAAGATTGTATAAAAAAAAAAATGTAGTAAAGAATCAATTTCATTAAACTATATATATTTGTAATACAAATTAAATCAATCAATTAGAAATATATACAGAAAAAATATTTTAGTTGCTACCGGGATTCGAACCTACATCTTTTCCTATACAAAAAAATACGTTACCAGATATACATCACGCCAATCGAGTAAGTTGACGAGAAATTTTCGAACTTATATTTATTTTAATTATATATTTATACTTAATATAGTGCATACATAAATATATTTTTATAAGCTCTAGTATAAACAAGATCAAAATTCCTTTTTAGTATAACTTATTTTTCATCGTTCATTATTTATCATCGATATCTAATATGTAGCCTTCTTCCTGAAAGGCAGTCTCGGTTTATGTTTTCCTCTTGTATAATGTTCGTGCTCATGTTGATTTGCATCAATATTTATTATAAATTTTCTTGTATATGTGAAATAATTAATTTAACATTTATACTTATAATATATATATAATTAAATGTCTTATATGTATATATATATATATATATATACATATAAGACATTTAATTAGTATTCAACATATTATATTTATGTAATCAATATGGAAAAAATGCCCCCTATATACGTATCGTAATTAAGAAATATGAATATTAAGTACTGTGTAGTAATAATTGTGGAATAAAATTAGACTCTTGTATCATTTAATATTCATCTTTCTTGAAAAAAATCAACAATATATTTTAAGTATTTATAATAAACGCACTTGCAAATGAAAAAATCAATGAGAAAAGTGAAAACAGACACCCACAAACAACTTTCTAGCATTACATCGTCAAGAACACGATTCTTTAATATTATGAAGATGTTAGAAGAAGACATACATAAAGAATAAATGTTAAATTAATTATTTCACATATACATATGTTGAATACTAATTAAATGTCTTATATGTATATATATATGCATATAACACATTTAATTAGTATTCAACATATTATATTTATGTAATCATATTATTTATGTAATATATTTATGTATTATATTTATGTAATCATATATATATATAGATTGCGCTACCAGGATTCGAACCTGAATCTCTTCCTAAACCGGGGAAGGTGCATTTTCCAACTCTGCTACAGCGACAGTACTTTTGACGACAAATTTTCGAACCCATATGTTACACTTTTTCAAATTAATACATCTACCGTTCCATTATTTGAATTTACTTATATATATATATATATATATATATATATATATATATATATATATATATATATATATATATATATATATATATATATATATATATATATATATATATATATATTTCTAATTAATACATTTAATTAGTGTTTAAAATATCATAGACCGTCTGTTCTGAATAATTACAACTTCACAATAAGAATGTGTTCTCCTTTATAACATAATATGTAATTACTTCTGAATCAGGGTGATTTAAAATAATAAATAATCTAATAATAATAAAATAAAAATAATAATAAATAAATCTAGTGTAGGTATTAAAGCTTTTCAAACCTGTTTATAAAAAAACCGATGACACTTTTTTTTCTTAATTAAATATTTTTATCATATATGAGCTAGTTGATATTTATTCTGGTAATATATTAAATTTTTTGCTTTTTCCTCTTTAAATTTATCGTAAATGACCTAAGCTCGTAAGGTCAATTCCAACTAAGGATAGTAATCCGGGACTCCATGGATTATTTAATTATTTTTAGTATAAGAGATAATAATAATTTTACTATAATATAATAATTCTATTGATTTCTGATAAAACAGTTTAAATTTTAAAACCTTTAATTCAGTTTAGATGAAAGCTCATCATAATCGACTCCACTATACAAAGGATTCAGAACAAACTCGTATATCTGAGCAATTTTTGTGACAATATTTTCTTGTATTTTAACATTCCCAACCAAAATAAGGGAACCACCCAACCCCTTCTCCCCTCAACCTCAGCTTCAACCCCCTCCCACGAGGCCCTGAAAGGGGGGTCGCGACAGTTTCTACTGTAGAAGTATCACCCAGCGTATTCCTGATTTATAGCGTCCCGTACATTCATTTAATAATGACCTCATGAATATTTCGCCAACGCAAAATAACAGAAAAAATCTGCCTATGGGGATCTAACTGGAAGGAAGCGTACGTCAGTTCTCTCATAATGTTTATTTTTTTATTTAATTCTGTACATTTCATCTTGCCGGGGTTAAATAAGCCGTATTTCAGATTCTGAACGAACTTTTTAAGGATTCATCCTAAGGTATCCTTTTTCATTTCAAAATACTTATTTTTTCTGAGATAACCTTCTGACGACGTAATAATTTATTATGTTGGCTTAAAAACAACTACTACTAAACAATACTATGACTTCACATACTCTTCTTTAAAGTTCGAATCCCCCGTGGAAGTTGAAAATAAACACTATTATTTAAACTTGAGAAGTTATTAAACGATTTGCCATTTAAATACTGGGTTAGCAAGAAAAAACAACTATCTAATGTATTAATTATATTTTTTTTTATTTATTTTTTATTTTTATTTTTTATTTATTTTTTTTTTTTTTTAAATTTATTATCTTAGTTTAATAACCACAATTGAGTTTAAAAAACATCTACCGGTTCCTGAAGAAGGAAAAGGTGTTTTCCGAAACCGGTAGATGTTTTTTAAACTCAATTGTGGTTATTAAACTAAGATAATAAATAAAAAAAATATGAATCTTAACCACCAAGTTAATATTGCTAATTTTAAAAGTATTATTAATTATAAATATAAAATCAATTTTGTCGAAAAATATTGTTTTTGCGCTACCGGGATTCGAACCTGGATCTCTATTTCCAATCCGGGGAAGTACACGATCAATTGTGTTATAGCGTGAGTATTTTTTATGACAAATTTAAAACATCACAGACCTATGTTCTGAATAATTACAACTTCACAATGAAAATGTGTTTTCCTTAATAACTATTAAATCATTTGGACATCATATCATGTTTTTGTCGGCAGTGCAAAAATGTTAGGCTCAATACCTGGTCAACAAACAAACTAAATTTTAACATCTAAACACGTTTTTAGTCAGCATAAAATAAATTTTATAGCCTGCCAAAATTTTATTAAATCTGACGTACGATTTGCCTCTTTATTTATGAAAATGGTCATTCGGTTATTCTATAAATATTACGGTTTTTTTTATTTTTCAAAGTTGAGTTACACAAAATTATTTTTTAATCTAGAATATATTCTCCTTCATTTTTTGCAATACTCTTTTATCTTTTTGGTAGACTTACAAGGCCCCTCTTCAAAAATTCACATGTCCGAGGCGAAATATACTCCTCTAGTACTGTTCTGACCTCGTCTACAGAATTCATATTTTTTCCGTCCAAATTATTTTGAAGACTGCGGAATCAGTGATAATCAGATGTGGCAATGTCCGGTGAATATGGGACATCGGTTTTTAAAAAAGTTCATTTCTGAGACGTGACAGCAAAGAAGAGCGCACATTCATGCTCTGCTCGCGATGAGATGCTGAAAGTTTGTGAATAACCCATAGACCCAATTTGCTGACTTTTCCAATGGCACGCAGGTGTCAATGAATGGTTGAGTGACAAAATCCAAGCTTCTCTGCTAGTTCTTCCTATGATAAATAAGAGTGTTATAGTAAATACCATTTAAATATTGTTTAACCCTAGGATCTTGTGTAAAATATAGTCTACCACCACTGCATATTATTTAGGGCCTGTATGTAACAAAATCACTGACCAACATTCCAATTATCCATTAGTTGGCTATATAATAAGCTATAAAAAACGTTTGCCGTTTAAACTTAAATCAATAATCACAAATAGCCACATGAAGATATTAACGTATATTTTTAATGGAGTTATTTACCTGGATCTCTAAAATTTGCAAAGATTTTACCTGCCTACATAAAACATAACAATTTTACCTTTCTTTTCTTTTTTTTCTGAATATATTCAAGACACGGGTTCATATATTCCTTTCCCTTCACACACAGCAGCTGCCTGTCAGAAAAATTAGGCCTGCTTTAATCAGTGTCCTCTAAATTGTGCAAGTCATAAAACGTTTTTAACATTTATATGCATAAATTATACCCTACAAATTATATTGTATTTTTTGTTGTTTTATAAAGCCAATCAAATTTTATCTCGACTAAAACCATATAAAAGTATTCTGATCGCGAGTTTGTAAGTCATATTTTATACAATCAAATATTTTACTAGTGGAAATGCTCTCAAGTTAATAAAATGATTAATCAATATTTGTTCCTCAGGAAATTCGCCTGCAATACCTTTCAACTGAATAAAATACCAATGTTTCTTATTTGTATAAGCAGATTTCTCCACCAATCTACATTTACGTAATAAAGTCCGGGGATTAACATCTTAATGTTACATTTATAGCCTCATTAAATGGGCTCGATTTTAAATTGAACAAAGATATTTTTATTCGAGGAAATTGAAAGTTTCCCGTTTCATTTTGTCACATCTGGGACCTGGGATGCACTTACTATTCACGCTTATATTTCCCAAGGGTTTTTTATTTCTTTTTCACATAATATACTTTTCAATAGGTCCTTTACGTAAGAAAATTTTACAGATTTTGAAATATCTATTTGAAACTCAATACAATACGATATTGGGCATATAAATTGTAAAGTTTTATGTACATACCGAGCGGTAAAATTATTGAATATGATTATGAACTTATGTGTGGAAAGTTGTTCATATTCAAAAGTTTATTTGAACACAAAGTTAATCACTAATAATGAGGACTGTCATATAAATTTAATTGTGTCTATTAATTGATATTGCTCCATAATCAACTGGTATTGCTCCATACAAAGTAAATTATTTTCATATTATATTTTTAAAACAAATTAAGATTGTAAAAAATATTAATTATCGATAAATTACTAACTAGTTTTATGCACACTCAAATATATTTTTTATTTAATGGTGTAGAATCGTATATTTTAATTTCACTGAAGTTTTGTCAATCATCTTGGATGGAGGCCTGCATAGCTCTAACTATGCAGGCTTCCATCCAAGCTGTGTACATTGTCTTCGTTGCCAATAAAAAAACGCCAAACTAGCGTTTCTTTCTATCAAATATGTAGTTAGTTTATCGCTGCAATGTAGGTACTATTATAAATAAACCATTGAAAGTATATAATGCTAAATCTGACAAATTGTAGAGTGATTCCAATTCTATGCTTCGTAATTAAAGCTGATTAATTATTTTAAGTTTATCCTAAAAATCAATAAATCGATTTTTTTCCTCTCATTTACATTTACATATTATGAACTTATTTCACTTCAATAATTATGAATCCTAATACATTAGCGCCAAAGAGTCATTACGTATTTTGTAATTTTCTCAAAAATAAATATATTTTGTTTCTATAATTTGTTAACAGTAATTATTGGTTAAGTTACGTCATAGTATCTTAAACCGCTTTTCTTTTTGGTAAAAAAAATATATTTTCAAAATTATAAGAACCGAATAAATAATAGTACAAAATAATTTTTTTAAACCATTTTTTATTGATTATTGCAAATCCTCTTTGGAAATAGTCACCTTTTAAATTTGTTTTTATATTAGTTCTCACATAGTCACCCACCACTTTATAGTTCTGTTTTCATCTATGCTTCTATTATTAATTTCAGTATACATTGTTTCCTGAAGAAGATACCGTAGGTATCGAAACATATTGAATAATCAATAAATAGTGGTTTAAACAAAGTATTTTGTCTAATTATTTATATAAAATGTAATTAAATATAAATGTAAAGTAATTTTGCTAATATTGAAGAAGTTAAAAAGAACTCTTTAACTTGAGAAAGATTTTAAATGAACAGCGCGTATCGGGTTTTTCAGTGCAAATGTTTTCAAGTTTCACGGGCGTTTGGAATCATCTGTTTATAGCAGGTGTCGACAAGCTTTTTTGGCTGCGGGTCAAAATCAACCAAAACGTGACTGCTAAGAAGGCGGTTCGGGTAAATGGGTATTTTCATTTTAAAACAGTTTGTTAGTGAATATGATAAATTTTATTGAGTAAAATACAATATGCTTATAAATTAAGCATAAAAAATGGAATTATAATTATAATTTTTATAAAAACAAATATTATTATCATGTTTTAGTTCATTAATAATTTATGAAATTTATTTATAAGCGTTCATTATTATTGACTCCTCTAATGCTTTTTGTAATGTGATTTTAGTCAAGTCTGGTGTATACTTAGTTACTTTAAGACGATTACAAAAAACTGAATTTTCGGTAATTAACCTGCTCTTGTTCTTACTTAAAATAAATCTCGTGTGTGAAAATATTTTCTTTTAAATAACGGAAAGGATTCAGACGACCTCAAAATCGCTCTTGCTGTACATATGTATGATTCATAATTTATTTTTATATTTTTATTTGTAACTATAGAATACAATGTAAAAAATCTGTTTGGACTGTACCCGTCTCACTAGAGAAATTCTTTGTCAAGACGGGCATAGTTTACAAGCAATTGTACAATTAATTAGAATTACAAGTAGTAGATAGAATTACATTTATTACTATATTAGGTGTATATGAAGAACAATTTTAAAGTGGACTTAATTTTTGGATCACTATGTAGCAATAATTAATATAGCTACGAGTCAATATGTTTGAATGAGTGCACCAATACTAGCTCTACCCATATTACGAATCCAAGTTTTAATATATAGTTTCATGTTCTTGGGACAATTCAATTGGTTTAAATCTTTTAGCATTTTATTAAATAGTTTAGGTCCAAAATATTTGTAGTTCCTTTGGCCATATGTTGTACGTGATCTTGGGGTTTGTAGGTTATTTGTATTTGTCCGTGTTGAATTTATATTTTGAGTTGTTTTAAAATGTGTCTGTTTGTATTTATATATGTATTTAAGAGTAGTATTAGCATATATTTGTCTTATATTAAAGACATCGAATTTATTAAAAATTTCTTCAGTGCTCGTTATGATTGGGGTTTTGAGGATAACTTTTAATATAATTTTCTGAACTGCTATTATTGGATTAATTGCAAACATAGTCGCTCCACCCCAAGCAATTATACCATGCTCTATGGTTGATTGACAAATATACACTATACTTTATTTGCGTATATACTATACTTTATTTGCGAAACTCAAGTGGGTCACTTGAAATTATCAAATGGGTCACTTGGTGAACCGCGGGTCATAGGTTGCCGATGCCTGGTTTAGAGTTTTCTTGGCTATTATGCCATTTAGCTCCAACCTCTCTGGCCGATGTTTCAGATCCCATTACAAGGTCAGAATCTATCCTGTCCATGACGTGAGCTGATGATCGACACTGGTTAAACGGCACCATCTGGTCCGGAAGGTAAATAGGGAATTAGGGGATGATCGGTGAGCGCTGATCCATCGCTTTGGTCCTCAATTTTCAACAATTACATGCTCATATTATACAGAGTTCAGACATAATTTTTATACATATTATATTCTTTAAAAAATGTATGATTTGTATCTAAATTTATCCAGTTTAATTAAAATATGCTGATTTAATTCTGGCATCTCCTAACGTATATTAATTAAAAGCAGTTGAGCAATATAAAGTTGATTGCTTTTAAAAATGAAACAATAGATATATCAATTTTAAAGAAAAACAGCATATAAGTTCAAAAATTTGTCGTCAACCTACTTAGTTGATGTGGAGAAATTGGATAACGCATTTTCTCTGATAGGAAAAGGTCTAGGTTCAAATCCCCATAACAAAAAATATTATTTTTTTTACATCTTTCTAATTGATTAACTTAATTTGTATTAAACATATTATACCACTAAAAAAATAATATGAGTATTACAATACAAAGTATGTACGAAACGAGCAGAAAATTCTTTGTGTATTGTACTTTGTACTCTGAGCAGAATAACCAACTCGTGCACACCAACCTTTACTACAAAATCTCTGAGACTTGAGAGCAATGTTTCACCCCTAGTATTTTCACCCTAAGAATGTTAACAGATGAGTTCTTATTGGTGAAATCTTTCTCTTGAACCGTGCTTTGCTTATGTAAGATATCTAAGGCAAAATAGGAATCACATTGTGTTGTCTTCTGTAAAATATAAGTTCCCAAAACTTAGCTTCCATTGAAGCGTTTACGCCATATTCTTGAAAGCTGTCGACTTCTTAAGTAAAAGTAAAATACGAGTACATCTATTTACCCACGTTACATTGTGGACTTTCGTTTTGTCTTTGAGTCTGAAACAAAAGTCTCGCAGAACAATTCACCTGCAAAACAATCGCTCTTAAACGGATCCCTGGAAAGTTTTAATGACGTTTCTGAATACATTATGTGCTGCTACCTGCGACTCTCAATCTGTTGCTCGTAAAATAAAGTTACATTACAAAGTGACGAGTGATTGTGCCATTTCTAGAGAGATATCCAAGTTGCATCTGTAGTTAGTAGCACCAGTGCACTGTTTAAATTGTACAAATATTTATGTGACATGGACGCTTAAAAAAGTATTCGATTTCTGCTATAATTCAGTACGAAACTTGAGTAGAATAAAACATCGAGAGAAATTTAATTCGTTTAATTTGCTGACAAAAATCTTAGCAACATTACTTTTGATATCGCATATTTTTATGTAAAATCTAATTATTTTAAAAAATTTGATCAAAGCAATACATTATAAAGATTTCGATATAAGTACTACCTGTTGCGGAAGATTACAAAATAGCGCAACTTTTAAATACCTTCAATGGACTTTCTTCGATCATAACTAGGAGACCCCGAAATAACCTTTCCTTAAAAAAATATTATTAATGTGTAAAAATCTTGGCTATGTTCGTAAAGCATCCCAGTCCGATATTCAAAATGTTCAAAATGACGACTGATAAAATTTTACATATTGGTCAGAAAGAAAAAATAACACATTTTTCACACAGACGAAATCTACCTGATTTTTGTTGTCGGTGCCAGGAGGGATTTATTGTTTTTTTTTATTATTTTTAGAATGTAAAATATTCTTTCTGTATAGATTTAAGTTTTATTTCAACTTTTTTTAAACAGCTATTCTATAATTTGATTTTCATTTCCATAGTTCAAGCATAACTATCAATTATATCCTAGTATTAATAGTAGAATAAATAAAAAAGTAAAGTGTTATTAATTGCTTACCTAAATCACTTGCTTTTATTTACATTATATTTTTAGAAGGTTGTAAACTTTACTAACTGATATAAGTTTATAAAGTTCTTTGTATTTCATTTTTGCGATATTGAGAGTTCAATATCGTCGTCCGTAAAATCGAGATTCTCATAAAAAACTTCGTATTCAACGAGTTTAGATACGACGATTTTATTTGTACAATGAAAAAAACATTTTTCCTTACATAATTAAAATCCTTCATTGCTTCGAATACACTAGACATTTGTTTATATTAATATTTTTATTATATTAAAAAAAATAATAATCGGTACTTATTATTGTTTTAGTGTTTTTTTTAATTATCAGAACAACGAGAAGTTTATCCATACAAATATTATGTTAATTTATATAAATATGTTTATTTTTATAAAAATTTCAAAAATTAGCAAATGTTTCGTTTTTAACTAAAATATACATTATATTGTATAACTTATTTTCTTTATAGTTCAATTTTTATTTAATTTGATCGAAGAAAGCAAGAATCGTTACCGTATGTCAAGTGGGTTGGACACAGGAGGGGTAGTGGGGTTATATAGCCTCCCTAGCAAATTATTAAAACCCAATCTATTTTCAATTGTACGTACTAGGATTTTTACTGTGTGTCAATGTGTTTGCCTGACGTTGGTCAGTTTTAACAGTTTAACACCTGCTTAGCTCATTAAGTTAAATATTAGTTGAATAATCAATTATGAGATATAACTTTAAATATTTTGGCGCTTTTATCACATCTCTGCATTAAATTAAATACTCCCAATTAAAATTGTGATGCATCTATGGGACGAATGCGTGAGCGCGCGATAAGTCGGTACGATTACGCGCGAGAAAGAGATAAATATGTCTCTTGCCTCCGAACTGTAGAACTGTTAACATATTATATTGACCAGTAATGTATTGTATAGAGCCATTAAGAATAAATACTTTTATTACACGAACGGGTATTTTTCTGACGATCCAATCTCCCACACAAAATGAACTGTCATAATCATCAGCATGTTAAAGATATAACAAAAATAATAGTACAATCGTGCCGATATAACTAAAATAATAAATCATGATAATACATAACTAAATTAATCATTAACATCTTCTTAGCACTTCTGTTACATGTATACACTTAATTTAATACTCCCGAATAAAACAAAATTTTCCTTTTTTTTTAATAATTCAGCCAATTTTTTTTTAATGATAATAAAAAAAACTGATCACATTACTTTCGACCTTTAAGTACAGCCCGTATCAAATAAATTGTCAAATTGCGTGTATTATTATAACTAACTGAAAAGAATGTCAGATGCAATAACAATTCTGAGATTCTCAGGGAGGATTTTGAAAAATGTGTTATATTGTTTGACTATAACTAATATGACCTTGGTACATAATAATTTACATTTAGCCATACAACACAAATGTGTTTCTCGTAAAACCAATGTTCTTTATTTATTTGCAGAATGATAACCCGCTTAAACTATAACTTATTCTTGACGCCAATTAGTTTAGATGACAAATACAAATAAACCATGGCTGGATATACCCTTATACCCAATTCTGACATTAACAACATCTGGTTCGGTTCATTTTATCCACTCGTTATTCGGTTCTGCTCGTGGAGTTAATAAAAGCAAATAACTAGTAGAACACTAATAGTTACCCTCTGAGGTCTTCAAAGTTTATTCGTATAAGGTTTTGTCGTGTTCTGTTTTGGGTTGACCTTAATTAACGAGGCTTAGAACATGAGTTAATTATAATTTTATAGTTTTTTTGTTAACAATTTAAAACTGTACTTTCACGTAATCTGGTTTTATTGAATAACATAAATTAAGCAGCTTTTAGCCTGTTTTAGGACGGTTATTTAAACTTTAAATAAATAAGATGCAATGGTCAGATTACATCAGGCAAGTTGTTGGGCAATCAAATCTTACACTTAAATCTTTTCACCTTTTACTCTTCTTCTTTCAGTGTTGAATAAAACCTTTCATGTTTACGATAGTTCCAATTTTTTAACATAAACTATCTAAGTAATGATATGTTTAAATAAATAACATAAAGGTTTCATTTGAAATGTATTTAAATTTAATAACAGTAAAAAATTTGACCAATCTCTTAAAAGACACACAGGAACACTTCTTGAAGGGCGAATCACTAGAGTATCATTTATTCTTAAAGTGTTATTTAATTTTCATGGTTAATAATTATATATGAAACAATAAATATTAAAGAGAACACCTTTTCATTGTGAAGTTACATTTTCAGAACATAGTTCATTGGTATTTTAATACAAATTAAACGAATCAACTAGAAAGATATATACAAAAAAATCTATCTATCGAAAAAATATTTAGTTGCTACCAGGATTCGAATCTGGACGTCTTCCTATCCAGGGAAGCACGTTCTCCATTTTCGCTATAGCAATCGAATGCATTTTCGACAAATGTTTGAACTTGTATTCTGTAAAATTTTCATGTAATACATCTACTATTTCAGTTTCAAAAGAAATCATCTTTGTATTACGGTGAATCTCAAATACCTTTGATTAAAACTCGATAAGAGACGCCAGAATTTAATGAATTAATCCATTTTATTCAATTTGGAAACTTTGTTACAACTTATATATTAAGGACACATTTTTATTGTAAAGTTGCATTTTTAGAACAAAATTTAATACAAATTAAATGAAGAAACTAATTATTTTTTCATTAAGGAGAACACATTCTTAATGTGAAGTTGTAATTATTCAGAACGTGGGTCTGTGATATTTTAAATACTAATTAAATATATTAATTATAAAGATATACATATAAAATCAATTTTATCGAAAAATATTGTTGTTGCGCTACCGGGATTCGAACCTGGATCTCTTTTCCAATCCGTGGATGGTGCATTATCAACTATGCTACAGCGACAGTATTTTTGACGACAAATTTTCGAATCTATATGTTACACTTTTTTAAATTAATACATCTATCGTTCCATTATTTGAAAGTCATCTACATTGTTTTTTACGGAATCCCAAATACCTTTGAGTAAACCATTTACGTATTTCGTGTAACCATCTCTGTTTCTAAAAAATATCGCATACATAGTTAAATGTTATATTTGTTTTTATAGAATATGCACGCACATATATGTCCGATCTCTCCACAAATAAGATGACAATTGCGAAAACGTGTTGCCCATTGACACGAAGGTATCGCAATGTGAAGAGTTAATGGCCAAAAGTTTAAATGACCGGCCACCAACCTAACCCTTTGCCAACTGACCCCGGTCACCCGTACTATAAAATAATAATTAACAAAATATGATTTCTGAATTATACCAATCGGAGAAGTTTGAAGGTTTTAGATTATGATATTAGTCCATAGTATGTTTGGCCAAATTTTTATTTTTTATAGCTCAATTAATATATTATCAAAATTATTGTAAATCAGCATTATCGCAATCGTCAGGTATTATCTATTCACTACTGGTTACAGGCCACTTTTTTCGGCCTCTGCCATTAAATATTGTTAATATAATACAATTTATTTTTTTATCTACATATAATTTCCCAATGTCATGCGTAGGAAAAATAATTAATTTCATTGATGTAAATAAATAGTCTATTTTTTTTTAAATATTATGGATGTATGATTTCTTTGTTCTTAAATATTGTAATAGTAAAAATTGTAATAGTGAACAAACAAGCCTATAGTCAATATTAAAAAAATCGAAACAATGTAATCCTGCTTTATCATAATAGGTAGGTAATTATTACATTTTTGCTTAGAAATTGACATATTTATTAAAATATAAGACAGTACCAATAATTACGTATGTAACCATTTTTATACATTTTTTTATAGTTTATTGTCTGCTGCTGGGAGTAGGGGTCATGAATGTCATTTCACTTTCGTGTCCTTTATTTGTTCTATGATACGTCCATCTTGTAGAGGATCACCGCCTTGCTCTTTGCCTTCCACCAATTTTTCTAGACTATCTTCAAATCACACGCTATAACTATTTCAACATTCGCCACCCATCTTTTATCGTGAGCTCCTGAAGAATAGTATGTATTAAAAGAAATCTTTATTTTTTTTATTTTTTTTTTAATAGAGATGCGTACACAGAATACATGTAACATCAAGATTCTTACTATTTTCAAACTAAGCTAAACGCTTGTACTATGCAAAATAGAACTAACTTGCTGATCTCCCGGAATGAGGCACAAACCTCCGACCACTAGATCACTAGACCAGCGTCTTAACCACTAGACCAACATGCTACTGATTAAACGTTATTTTTAATTTGACTTCGTGTAATCTATTATACAATGAAAGTTTAAAATAACCTGGACATGACCTCACTCTAGAAATAAAAATTAGAACACATGAAGCATGATGAAATACAAAAATGAAATTATCGGCGATTGTTCTCTAATACACACCATTTTTTGATTTATAAAACAGATATTCTTTGAGGACATTACCAATCCACCTTAGATTCGGCCTTCGTAATCTCCTGCTCCTTGTCGGTCACGTATTCGGTGATTACTATTCGGTCATCCTCTCCAGATGGTCCAACCACCGAAGTCTCTAGATTAATAAACCTTGAAACGTTTATCTATTAAGCAAAGAATAAAGCTCATTATTGTAGCGTTTACGCTTAAATTAATTTTCTAAAACCAGCCCAATAATTTCCTTTCTGAAAAGTCCAGTGCACATTAATTCTTATTAGTCATTACCCACGTCTCAGACACATGCGTAAGTACTAGTCTGATAAGAGATAAAACTGATATACCTATATATGTAAGTTATCGTTTTGTTAAAGAAACATCCACCGGGCTCAATATATGTAAATCGTCTGAATATAAGTTGTATGAATAATTCCGCAGTATATTCAAAAATTCCAAAGCCTTTTCATATATGTCGCAGCATAAAGAGGGCCGCGCCTCCCGCCAAGATATCGAGAGAGTTTTCTTTGCATAACTTGTAAGGAAGTACTTTCGAGTAATGAATGGGGAGTACTCTGGCGATATCGAAGTTTCCGGTTCTCACGGGGTAGAGTCTGTCTCTAGAACCACGCCGTTTGTTACCAGCAACAAGTTATTTAAGGCTCTGTTTTTCTTCCTCTCTCATTCTTCTATTGTTCGGGGACGTGTTTTATTCTGTTCCAAAGATCTTGCCAGTCAATTTAATATGAAGTCCTTTTGTGCAGTATATTACTTCAATTGAGCTGAGTTTGTACTCTAATGAATAACTTAGGCAGACTCTTTTATTTAACTTTTTGTAACTTGTTATCGAGTTGGCTTTACTCACGTAAGATTAAAAAACTTTAAAAACTTGTTAGTTATAGTATTTACGGAATTATTTTGGATTTGACAATTTATATTCTAATGTTTATCAGATTTATAACATGTGAGTTTTTATAATAAATGTAACAAGGATAGAAAGGCGTCCACGAAATACTTAGCAAGATCATGATCAGATAAAACAAATAATTAAGGCTTCAATAACCAAAGAGCATATATGAGAAGATATAAAAAAGTAAAGAGTTGCGTTTCAGGATAGAAAAGTATGAGGTTTTATCGATGAAAAGCTAACTGAATTAAGTATCATGGGTTCGATTCCCGACGAGTGCAAACTCAAAATATTTTTCTAAGAAATAAATCTTATTATATAGACGTGGGTATTGACTAATACATCTGGTGTAATTGTTGCAATTTTTTTTGTTATGTTTAAAGTACATCCCGTGAAAAAATGTAATAATTTATATTTTTAAGGTTTATATTCTGGTCGAGAATCTAGGTTGCAGAGATGAGATACACAAGAGAAGTAGGGGCAGTGACGTTAAGAAACCAAATTAAGAATGATATCATCCGAGAGGATCTAAGGATAAACTTATTAAGCTTGGACACATCTTCCGCTTGGGAAACAAAAGACTGCAAAAACAGATTTTCTCTTCAGTGCCAGAGGAAAGAAGACATATAGGGCGACCCAGGAGAGCATTGAAAAGGCAAATGGAGAGACTGCGAAGAAAGATGGAACTGTCAGTGACCTCAAGTAATCGACACAACGCAAGTCAAAGAACGGTGGAAGAGTGCTGCCCCCCGACTCGATTAGAATAAGGGGAATAAAGAAGAAGAAAAAGGAGGGTCTAAAATTTTTAAAAATAATGAAAAACATTAGAAATTGTATCTCTCTGTACATTCAAAAAGTTTATTTTTAACTGATACGTAGATACAAAATAGTACGCTTTCTCCCAATTTGAAAGATAATAAAAAAATGGCTTATCAAAAACAATTTGTCATACTTTTAAGAATGAAATGAATTTTTTAAGCTGTGACAATGATTAGTTGTTATGTTTTGATTATATTAAATGTAATAAAATTGTGGATTTAGTGTTAATAACAAAAAAAAAGATGTCATTATTTTTTTATTTATTTTTCAGGAAGCTAAATGCTTATTTTGTTAAAAATATCTTAGATCTGAGAATTATGAGAAAGGTCCAGTAGACAGGTGATGGTCTTTAAACACAATATGCGACTTAACACTTGCATGTTACCCTGATGTGACATGCAACGTTTGACGGGACGGGAATAAACAGAATATTCAATATTTTATATTTGTCTTCCTCAATAATTGCAGTTACTTTGTGGAAACATATTATATTAATAATAATAAAACGCTTTATTTGTACCAATGTTTATTGATAAATCAACAAGTTTCAAGACCAATGGTCTTTTTTTCAGGACACAATGCATACTAAAATTAAAAATGCATGCATAGACAAAAACAAAACTATAAATGTAAGTGATGTAACTAATTAGGAACTAATGTGAAAACAAATTTAAAGGTAACTATTTGCAAAAAGGATTTGTATTATGTCTTGAAGTAGCAACCGTTTGTCTTGAAATATGTTGATTTATCAATAAACAATGGTAAACACAAGGTGTTTTATTATTATTCATATTTTACATTTGAAATCATTCTGCCACCTGTGGACGACGATTTCAAATTTTTAATAAACATTTCAAGTCAACAACATACTTTAAGCCTACCCTTACCTTATGCGGTGTCCCCCATGTCAAATATGGTTGACTTGTGGGATACCGCACAGGGTTGATGCTATTAAGCTTGTTCTTAAGAGAAACAAATATATATTTTTATGACAAATTAGGTGTATTCATTTTTAAGACAACCTCAAAACAAGCCGCAGATCCTCTCAACATCTTCTATATAATAACATACTTCTCCTGCCCAGCCATGAATACCGTTTATCAGTCAGACTGGTCACGTGTCTGGCATAATCTCATTTCAGCTTGGCGACAGTTCGCATAATGTCGTTATACTCGTTGATCTTTCTGTCCCTCAAGGAGACGTCCAATATAATTATTTCCATGGCTCTTTGCATAGTTGCCAATTTTAACACATATTTCTATGCAACAGTCTATGTTTGTGTTTCATATAATAATACAAGAATATACTTTGACGGCGTTTGATCATTATATGGTGGTTTCGGGTCGTGACAAGTTTTGGGCCAAATTTTTTGACCTGGAATTCGCCGAAAACCCGTGGTGCATCTGTGACTGCGTGAGACAGACGCCGGAGAACATACTCTGAGTGTGTGAGATTATGAGGAACGACATAGAGGATATGCTCGCGAGATTGGATGTGGCAGCTCGGAACGAAAGGAATTTCTGACTTTTTCGGGGTTCGTGGGTGTGTGGGTGTCTTGCTGGGAGATTTTGAGAGAGGTTGAGCGTGAAAAATGGTGAGAGTTATCCACTATTCTGGTTTTTTCTCAAAAAAATCTTAGGCTTAATATCTGACGGTCCTGGCTTCCCTTTGCCGGAAGAAACCTTTTTTTCTTTTTGGTATTGTTCTTCTTTTTCAATTTAAGAGATACGTGAGAAACTACAGAACCGCCATTTACTATACAACTCAATGCCGCTATTTTTGTGTATATATTATCTATTAAATTTGATATATTTATGTTTTACTGAATAAATTTTTGTTACTGCACTGTATGGACGGTGAATGGTCTTGGTTGGCAACCATGCCGTGTTGCATTGCCGCTATGTGGCATCGTAGCGTAGCATGGTTGTCAAGTACCGTTACAAAATGCCAACCTGGCGGTGAATGTGAAGAACCGATGTGGGAGTTTTTGCTCATAAATCGGTTCTAGGAAAGCAGTGGGTCACCATTCACTGGTCGTAGATACCGGAGCTTATCCTCTGGCGATGCGAGAGAGAATGTGCTTGAAGAAAATAAAGATACCGATATGGGAGCATTAGCTCATAGAACGGTCCTAGTGGTGGTGGTTCACCTCTCACTGGTCGTAGACATGTGCTCTGAGGTGCTACGGTATCTTATTTTTCTTGATCATACGGCTAAGTTACGGTATGAGAAACGGTATGTAAAAGGGTGATAGGAATTTGGTATAGGAACAGAATAATAAAGGATCAAGAACCAACCAGGAAGCATGACTTACCTGGATTTTCTCTGCTGTAGTCACAGCTCTTCCGAACTTTAGAAACAACTTCGCCAATTCACACGAAGCACTGTGAACACAATAATAGTTTCGGCACGCGCCGTGAAAACACCGAAACATACAATAGCAACAGTAACTGTATAGTCAGACCAATGGGACGTTTACTTCTTAACAGTTCAAAAAGTAAGTGAAGTAGGGGGAGGACACAGATAGGTATAGAAAACCTAAAGTATAGGTATAGTAATCTGTTCCTGTCATAAATACCTGTTTTCTATTTCACCCTTTTTCGGTTTTTTCTTAACTACCTTTTAATTTGACCTAAGTACATACATATAATAATATTTGGCCTAGCTACAGGTTTCTAAGAGAGACTAAAATAAAATGGCCAACGATCATTTGAGAGTTATCCTGGTAATCTAAACTTTAACACAAAGGTTCACACAATCTTTCTTATTGTTCATTTAAAGAATGGTCCTTTTGTACCATTGGAGGGCACAAAAGGCCCAATCGTCTGAGGCCGTCTCTGACAACAGTCTACCTTCTTCGCCAGTGCCAGAGTGAGTTTTAATTAGCGTCTCTCCTCTGTGATTGGGACGTTCGTTTATTATCCATCTTGGTTGTACGGAGGGGTAATCTCACAATACAGGAAGGTCGGCCCGCCAGAGGCAGCCACGTATTAATTCCAGTAATTACATGTAATTAATACCTTAGAAAAGGAATCATTCGGGTTGAAATCAAAGCATCAACAGCCTACAGAGCGAGAATTGCTTTGGCTGAAGATCTGTAATAATGTCACCTTTAATCAAGTCGCATTGTTATATAAAACTTCAAAACCAAATTTCTTCTTATTTTACTATGTTTAAAAATTCATTAACAAGAAAGTCCAAATGAATAGTGATAAAATTTTTTTTTTCCTTTTCCTTAAGAGCCTACAATACTCTACATATGGCTAAACCGCCTAATCTACTATTCAGGTGCATCAGCGGTACTTGCTATGACACTTGTATTAACTACTGTATTATTACAAACATAATAAGTATTTTATATTGGTATATACATGATTTGGAAGCGCAAATTCCTTGTTTCATTAATATTTTCAATTTGGTATCACCCACTTGATCATTTTGGCACTACGTATGCAATCAAATAGCTCCGCGACTTTTTTTAAATACATAACTCGATTGGAGTGAAAATTTAAAAGCTAATAATATAATATGCATTAATGTAAAAAATACATATTGTTTACACAAAGATTTAATTTTCAAAGAGTAAATACTTTTCATGTTGCATAAATGTGTCATAAACTATCGGACTTATGTTTCTGCAAATAATGTGTGTAGAATGCCCTTCGTTCCGCAACTAATGTTCCAAACCCCTCTTCTTTTTTTCAAGTCTGTGTTTGGAAGGGTTAACAAATCTAATATAAAACCATATAAACGCCGTTACTTTATATACAGTGCTGCCTCATTCTAATATAATATTTAAAGATAACCCTTAAATATATTTGTATTTTTTACAAATCATTTTTTGAAAATTCAGTCCGTTATCTGCTAAGGTGCATCTCAGTTTGGTATTGCAAAATTGCAAACACTTTTTGGTGAAATGAAATCATTTTATTTTGAATATACAGAAAATAAACAGATCATTAAGCTAACCTAACAGCAAGTCCTGGTGCAATCTGAAAACAATTAATTAGGAGAATAAAATATTAAGGAATACACTTTTTAGAAATTAGAAACACTACAAAAAATAAAGATAAAAGTTAAGGTATAAATTAAAGATTGAGAACAGTAAACAAGATTTTTTTTAAATATATTAATATGTTTACACAAGGGGTGGGGAAACGGAATGCCGAAAGGGTGAAAGGAATTTGGTATAGGGACAGGACAATAAAGACTCGTAGATCAACCAAAAAGAACACGACTCACGTAGATTTTCTCTCCTGTAGTCACAGCTCCTGAACTTCAAGAACTTTCTTAGATAATCAGCACAAAGCACTGTTATCCAGAATAGCGGTAATGGCACGCACACGCGAGGAACCGAATACACTACCAACATGAGTTACCATGACCATTAGTGACGACCACATAGCTGGACATCCACTCTCCTCGACAGATCAAAAGTTATTGACAATGCACAGAAAAAGTCGTGCTCTGAGGTATAGGGTATAGAGGAGGTGGATAGATAGGTATAGTAAACATAATCGAGCATCCACAACCCGCAAATATTTTTATGTTATCTTTATTGATACAATAATAATTCATTACATATTTTTACTATCATTCATCGCCGAGTTCACTTCAACGAAAAACAATATATTTTATATATATTTATATTTATAATAAATATATATATATATAACAAATTTATATATAAAATAAATAAATAAATTTATACGAGGTATAGAAGGATTAGTTCATAATATTTTAAAGGGGACATATTATCAAAATGTTTAAATTATATGTACAATGCTTTAGAAATCTAAGAATATCTATATTATCTTTAATCTAAAGTTACATTTTTTTGGTTGGTTTCAAATTGTTTAATAATATATATAATATGTGGAGTCAAATTATGAAAAAGTGAAAACATCAAAAGTATATTCGCCAATGATGATAATTCGGAACATCATTCGTATTCAGATATTCATCTTGGCTTACAATGAGGAATAAAAGGATTCAGACAATTGAGCGGCTTGAGGAAAGGGTATATACATGAAAATACTCAATTTATTCAAAAAATATTACAGTTTTGTCATAATGAAAAAAGAACAAAAGTAGATTGAATGCAGTGGAATCACTTAGGCATATATGGTATGTAGTAGATCCATTTTGATAGAGTAAAGAATGAAGAAATAAGGAAAGAATGTAAAGCTGATGTTAGTATAATGATAAGATTAAGAAAGGGTCACTTAAGTGGTTTGGCCATATGGAACGGATGAATGAGGAGAGAAGGTAAGAAAGATGTATGGCGCAAGTGTTGATGGAACTAGAAGTAGAAGTGAAGAAGAGGACGTCTGTGGAAGACTTGGCACGACCAGGTGAATCAGATACTGGAGGATGGTCCTGTTAAAAGCCTTAATAATTGGTGAGTTTGTTTGAGAAGATGTATGAATGTGAATGAGGCGAGAACTATGTGTCAGGAGAGAAGAGTGTGACTCTCTATCTTCTCTGCCTACTCCCGCGGGGGAATGGATTGATGGAAAGTAAGTAAGTAAGATGGAGCGCTGTGAGTGAAATCTGTCATCTAGCTGGAGTTCCGCAGATAAAGTAACGGGAATGAAGCTACGTCTGCCGCTTAGGCATGATGTGCGCGCCGCTGTGTTGCACTGTGCCACCCACGACCGTCGTCGTGGTTGCTCAGCATCTATAAATGTCGCTCCATATCCAGCTTGCTTTAAATGCTTATATCAGTGGTCGTGAGAGATTACGAATGTTTTTATCTTAATATAATATTAAGGCAGATACCACCCGCAGAATACTGCGGACTAAGTTTATTAGATTATTTGTACGTGTATAGGTAAGTGAAGGAAGTTTTCGTTATGAAATTAATCGTAATTAGGTATTACAAAGTTTTCAAAGAACATAAAATGAAATTACGCGTTCATTGGCTTAATCACATTTAACGTTTACACTTTTTACTCTCCTTGGTGTCGTTTCGTTAAATTAATTGCTTTTAAATCGCAGAGAAACTGAAATGCCACCGATTGCCCACAAAGTTTGTATATAGTATGTTCCTTTATTTTTTTATTTTTTTGTATAGCCGAATATTAAACAGTAATTTAAAAATGGCACCCCGAGACTAATTGAGTAATAATACCATAATATATGTATCTATTAACAATACATTTATATTGTGAATAAATTTATGTTTGAAAAAAATGTATTAATTGCATAGTTAGTGATTATTAAGTTAGTATTTTAAATAGATGGTCAATAGTATTAACAAAATACCTGCGCGTAATAACAATCTAACCCAACCTTATAAATAAAATGTGCTAACCGAAAAAATATTACAACAATTTAATTATATACAAAAAAAATTCTCACTGAAAATTCGGCTACATAATTATTTTTACTTATCAAAATATTATTATAAAGTAACATTTATTTTACAAAATATTTAAAATGTATTAAAAACAAAATACTGAACAAAATAAGTGGAATTGAATTAATGATTTATGAAATATTAATTTTGATGTATTAATTTTTTCCAAAGTGAGACCTTCTGCAATATGCAGTATTTATATCGAAGTCTACCTAAAATGTATCAAATGTGATAGATATATTTGATAAATTAGGTACATACAATTTACACTTAAAGCCACTGCGACTAATTTTCTTCATTTTGCACCTGCAGCGGTGAGTAGAATGCAATATTGGTAAGCAATGAAGTATTCATTTAAACGCTGCATTGCATTTTATTTGTAGATTAGATTCACCCGACCGATGTGTATCATCGAGTTTTACCGCTACTTTGATCCGATACCGACTTATTTCTGATCTTTAATTATTTCTTATTTATGCTAATAATTTTGATTTAAATTATGATATATATATATATAGCCCTGACATCCTGTAATCTTAACCTTGTTAAATTATCGATATTTTTAACAAGGTAAATTGGAGCAGTTTTAATTTATTACAGTTATTTGACAACTTTGTATTGTATAACGTCTCTCTCTCTCTATATATATATATATATATATATATATATAGAGAGAGATCAACTTCATAGCTGAAGAATCTATGGCAATTGTTTGGATAGTCTACTGTGTAGCTATTCCTGGGCACAGTGAACTAACTGATAATAGCCAACATGATGGTCAACGTCCTTTGAATGGATAAGGCATGAGAAGAAGAAGTCTACGTGTTATATTTAAATTTTAATAAATATATTTTAAATAGCAGTAACAAATTTAAAAAAAAAAAACATTGATTGAATAATATTGGTGTTTCAAAACTGATTAAAAGTTTAAAAATTAGCTAAATAAACAAAATTTTGATGAATTAAAATAAGTTTCCTTAACGTATTATGAATAATTAGCTTTTGATTTGTGTAGTTTTCTTCAGAGGTATATTTCTTTTGAGTTTTTCAACGGGTCGGGTTTTTCTTCGAAATTTTTGAGATATCTCCAAACTAAGGCAAAAAGAAAACTTCTGACGTATCAAAAGAAAAATATTGGAGATGATTTCAGAGTGGCCGTGAAGAGTTTCATACGAAGAGGGCGCCTGAATATATTATTTATATGATAAAGCACTCTGATGTATTATGAATTAAGTGTATGAAGCGGTAGTTTCTGTAGCGGCAGTTGCGTACAACTCTTTTGGAAGGTATAAATTATATGGCAGCGTCATTCGCTAGATTGATACTCTTACATGACGTGCAACCGCTCATTAAAACAAAACTCACCACCCAATAAATAAATTATTACCTAATAATTATTAAGCTCTAACTTATGGATAGGATTTATTAAGTGGGGAACGTAAAATTTACAATTACAATTACATTGTTATAATAACAAGTATTAGTTTTATTAATTTCATTATGGGGCTATAATATCTGTAATTGTTTTAACATATTAGTGATCTCAATTTAAAAAAATACATTATAAATACAGGGTTATCGAACAAGCACGGTAGAATTTTAAAATTGAATTAAATTTTAAATAAACCTAATATCACACCAATGATTTTTTTTATTTGTGCGATCATTCGATGCCATTAACAATGGAATATAATTTCAATTAACAATATTTGTTCTTTAAAAAATTTTTGTAAGAACACACTATTAATGGATGTTTACCTACAAAAGTATTGTTATGAAACAAATTATAGATATCTCATACAGACGAAGCAATTTATATTTCATTATACGGGAAAATATAGATGTATGGGTAATTACAGGACTTACGACCTATCTTCGGCTGGCTTAAATGATTACTTTTCACAATGTAACGTTCACCATTCCATCCAAAATCAACCTTCATATATATTAAATTTTTGGAAGTTATATATATGTTGTAGTTAAATACTCGAAGTGTTTCTACATGGTAACATATATATAACCTCCAAAAATTTGATACATATGGAGGCTAATTTTGAGTGGAATGGTGGACGTTACATTGTGTAAAGTGATCACTTAAGCCAGCCGAAGACAGGTCGTAAACCTTGTAATTATCCATAGTTTCATATAATATAATATAAATTATCTTTGTCTCTATGAGATATTTAATTGATAATATGTTTAACCGTTTGAATGCTACGCGTCGCAAAAGCGCTGCGATCGTTTGTATCGAAAATTGCTTAGCACTAAAACGGTTAAATTCCATTTAATTGTGATACAATGCATTCTTCGGATCCAATTTTCAGCCACTTTTTCGTATAAATCTGGTTCAATTTCACCAATAACACGAGTTATGTTGTTTTTTTAATTTTTCAATTACTGTTGGTTAATCAGAATAAATAATTGACTTTACATATTTCCACAGAAAATAATCTAATGGAGAGGGTATCAGGATACAAACCCCCCGAACACAAATCCCCTATCAAAACCCCACTGGACATTAACCCCCCTGCAAAAAAACCCCTGACAATTAACTCCCCGTGCAAAAAACCCCCTGCGACATACAAAAACAAGCATTTTATAAAAAAAATCAGTATTTAATACAAATGGTCAGTATCAATTCTAATTTATGTCACTCAGCACAATACAGATTCTAATTGACATTAGTAATTGAATGTTATTATTTACGTTAGAAAGAAAGATTGTGTGCTATAAGAGTAATGAGTCTGATTATTTTTATATGTGGCGGGGGTTAATGTTCAGGGAGGTTTTGATAGGGGGTTTGTGTCCGGGGGATATGTCTCCAGGGGGTATGTGTTCTAGAACCAACGGAGAGATATCACATGATCAAAGCGGCCAATTGACAGGTCCATTTCTAGAAATGTTGTTTTCGATAAATCGATCGTCTCAGTTGGAGCACGGCACATGGCATCTATCCTATTGGAACCACATTTCACTAAGATCAATGTTATGATCAATGATTATGTCGACCACAAAATTAAAAGTGCACATTGAGTTTGCCGAATCGAAGGCTGATTTTGATAATAAATTTTAATAACTTGCAAACGTTGTTCCAATGTGAAACGCTCCATGATAAACCGGCAGACTACACTTAATAATAATAACGATGACACCTGTCATAATATTAATAACATGTCAACTATTCGTAATTGAAATTCTATCACATTTATTAGATAACTCTGTATATATATATGTTAAGAAAATAGTTGTAATATCAAGTAAAGATTGAATTATAAAAATAATTCAATAATAGTGGCCACATTTGAATAGCTATTTCTTACATTACTCTTCGTTTTTTATACAGTGTTAAAATGCAAAATCACCCAAAACAATATTTTGGTGTTCAAGGTTGTAAAAGCACTTAGCTAAAGTAAGGGACGAACCAGCCATAAAAGTCGGTATTTTTAGACCCCCAAGGCGGCGTGGGAACGCCAATAAATCCGGCGTACACGATTTTCGGCACGTAGTGAAATGCACCATAAGGGATGCATCACCTTCATGTGGCAGTCTTTCCACCAAGCTCAACCGGGAGAGATCGCTCCGTAAATGCGATCTAATTTTCAGTTAGAAAACGAAATTAGGATCGTCTCTGTAATTTGTAATTACGGGGTAAATGTAAACTGTGCACCTCGAGTTAAGCTTAGACTATGATGTTCTCTGCGTTTAATCGTTTGTGTGAAAGCACTCAAGTTTCATGATCCGATCAAGTCAAGGTCCCGTAAAAAGCCAAGACAAATCATATACGGTACGCGCAAATTGTGATTGAGAAAATCGCGTCCAGAGTCCCGGTTTGCCTAGTTAATTGGACATCGTCTGGTGGTCAATCCCGAACTTCGTCACTCTACCCTGGCATCACATCTATTGGCGACAAATTACTTCAAGGACCATCATCAGCACGTGGAAGACATCACCGGAAAGGTAATCCCTTACGTGAGGGACCTGCAGTAAATATTAAACAAGAGTCACACACAAAATTTGGCAATTAACTTCATGTTGGCATGATGGGCTCGCAAATAGTGTTGAATTAATAGTTATCATTTTTTTAAATTTGTATTATTAATAATAAGTAGGTAAAATGTGTTTTATTGTTTTAATTAATACATGCAAGTCACAAATGCAATAAACTTTATTATAAACATAATTTTTTTGTGATTTCTTTTCATAACCAATTGACTTGATAATATTTTTTAAAAAAGAACCATTTAGGCTATATGCCTCCCCCCTGACCATGAAGCCGAGGCGAAGGAAGAAATTCTGTAACAACAGAATTAAGAATTATCCCATCCTAAGATGTAATATATACGAATTAGTTGTCCTAAGTTATTGTGATTAACAAAATATGAGAAAATATATTAATTAAATTAAAATATAATTTATACCCGGTTATACCTAGATATGTTTTGATAATGTTAAATTACATTTCGAACAACTCTTTGAACATAACATTCTGTATAAATTGACGTAAATCTCCCAAAATCTATCCTTTTTTAGGTTCCTTGTTACACAAACTTTCTCGGTCGAATTTCTCGATCGTGTCACTTCAATTAAAATGTTTTATTTTATATATTTTGAAGCTTCGCGATTAATTACTACGATTAAAAATAAGCTTAAAATTTTGAAATGTCAAAATTGAGCAGTATTTTGTTTTTAAAAAGAATTTATTATTTTAGAACGAAAAGATTAGTATCATTAATATTTTAAAGGAAATTGACATTTCCACGCAGTACATAAGTTTCTTTTTAAACTTGCCTACAAAAAAGATTTCGGACAAAGTTAAACTTTTATTTACATACGGCGATTCGATCCAATTAATTCGATTGCTATAGTTAACAAATTAATCGCGCTCCGACATCATGCGTCATCATTTACTAGGATTTTAAATTAAATGGATTCCCAGCGTTATCGAGCCAAAGGTACTTTTTTGTTGTGATCGTTTACATAAATGTCTAAATCCCCATGAAATACGATGACATAAAATTAAAAGAAGGCACAATTTAAAAAGTCTGTATAATGCCAACCTGTATTGAGAACGTTGTTACGCAATCGAAGCCTTTTTAATATTTCAGATAATTTAAAATGCTGAAACTGGTTCAATTTAAAAATGTTCATTCTTTATTTAGATCTGAGAGAGAGTTCTTCAAAACCCCGCTCGCAAAAACATAACATTTCGTTTCTTCTCCGTTATCTTATTTGATACAATTCCCGTATCTCCGAAGTATATGCGCATTTGTGCATTTTCCATTGCAATGCACAAGGGAACGGTTGCACAAGACCGTACATAATTGTATTTTCCTTAGAAACAGTGTGACGTAAAATACCTCTGTTAGAACATTACGTGTAAAATGAATGTTGACCAAGCAAATTGAGCAGATATTGATGTGTTATTAACTATCAATAAATATACAAAGTTTAAGATTACAGTAAATATTTACTATTTCAAACACAAACCAGTAAATGAATAGACATGAAATAAAGTGTACATACAGGAGAGGGGTTTGGAACATTAGTTGCGGGACGACGGGAATTCTACACACATTATTTGAAGAAACATAAATCCGATAGTTTATGACACATTTATGTAGCAGTAAAAGTATTTACTATCTGAAAAATAATTATTTGTATAAAAAAAACGAATTTTTTACATCAATGCATATTATATTATGAAATTTTCATTCTAATCCAATCTAGTCATATATTTAAAAAATAGTTGCGGAGTTATTTAATTAAAGTGGTACCAAAGTGATCACGTGAGTGACACAAAAATTAAAATATTGGGACAAGAAATTTGCGTTAATTCATGTCTATATGTTTGGTGGTCTGTTGTTTTAGATGTAAGTTTGTAGATTTCCATGTTCATATATGTGAAAATAAAACACATGTTTTTTTTAGTCTACTTGTTTAATTTACTTAAAACGATTTTCGCCTTGTAAGAGCATTATCAATATAATAACTTGACTCAATAACTTGTATTTATATTAATGTTAATCTATAGAGTAGGACAATTATATAATTTTATTTACGAGAGATGAAAAAAGACAGAGAGAGTGAACGGACATTTGCGGTGGCAGGCCCAAAGGCGTGGAACTCTTTGCCCTTCGTCACAAGGAACAGTGTATCAGAGACTTAAATAAACTAAAAACGTATTTTTTCATAAAGTAATAATTGAAAGTTCTAATAACAATTTTAAATACAAAAATAGTATGGAACTGAACATTTTACGTGTTAAGATAATAAGCGGCCTTAAGATAATTTTTTTTCGAAAGTGGCACTATAAAAATTATCCAGTGTTATTGTTTTTATTATTATTAAATGAAGGAACGCTGCATACTTCGGATTTATTCTTTGAAATGAAAAATAAGATATCTTGGAACTTATATGGGGGCAGCAGAGGTGTAGGTGGAATGAAGTTATCTTGGCCCTATAACTTAAGAATATGGCTCAATGTCTTGCACAGGATAAATTAGCATAATGCATCTTGGTGGCAAACCTTCGATAGAAGACGAAACATAAAAAAGGAAAATTGTTAATAGTATTACTCACATTCTACAATATCATAAAATTCTATTAAATAAATTGTTTGATATCAGAGTCGCATTTCCCGTGAAATAGATTACGAAAATTCCGGTTGTAAATCGGAATTATCGCAAGGTGGGAGAAAAAATCGGGTGACGGATATAGGAGGAAGTTGATGAGGGGAAAGGGATTTTTTGAAGGACCAGCGATCTCGAGGAATGGGTTTTAGAAGGACTGCTCGCCTTACCTCAAGTGTCCCTGGCGGCGCTACCGAAATCACGTGACAATCTCAGCTCCCTACTGAAGACGGTGGTGTCACTGTTCACCCACGGTATACACAAACAACAAACACTATGATCACACAAAACAGTGCTAGTTTACTGGAGGTAATTGTTCACACCGCAAATGGTATCGCGATGTCGAGATCAAACAAACAATATTGAACAAGTAACACCCGATAGCGTCAGGCTTACAATTTACACTGAAGGCAAGCGAATTTGGACCCGGATATGCGTTAATAATATTAGTCGCAGTCAATATTAAATTGCGCGCCAGAAGTGTTTCTCGAACACGGAACATAAATTTATATATATTTTTTAAGGAAAACACATGGTTTTGGTAAAAAATTGGGATAATAATGATGATAATATTTGAATATTAGATACGAGACTATATGTATCAAAGATATTTTTTTAAATCCCATATATGATATAGCAGAAATTGTGAGAAAAAATATCCTGTAGATATTAAAAAAAAAAAAATAACAGTGATACAATAAAATTAAAAATAATATGGGTTAAACATTGTTTAATCTTGTAAAAACACATAGGTTTAATCCAGTTGGTTCATATTATATAAAAGTTGTTTCGTAATGTGTAAAATTATTATTTTATTTATTGTAATTATTATAACATTTTTTGGTTTAACAATCGAAAATTTATATTAAAAATATTTCAAATGGGTGTGTATTTCACAATGTTTTGAAATACTTCAAATATGGGCAGTTTAGTATAGCATTTTTTATATTAATCTTCCCATTCATTAAAAATATATGTAGGTATAAAAATGTATAGGTATATATATATATTTATTTATTTTTTACATGTGAGAACTTAGTTATCAAGACTACTTTATATAACAAGTGTTACTTAGAAAGGTAGTAATAATAAGACATTGGATATTTTGAACATTGACATTGGAGAACAACATCTATTTGCTCAGAGTATCAATTATCTAAAGCCTACAAATTACAGCTACCGTGTTACACACGACTCCGATTCCGAGGCTTTATCTTCCACGTCTGCTCTTCGCCCCAACTGATGACTGCCTCTAATGACGCGGAAACTATGATAAGTATTGACCACGAGGGGAGGAAGGGCGGCGCCGTATCTCCGCTGATAAATCCGCCCCCAGACCCAAACTGACAGGCGGACGTTCATCAACCAATTCTGAATTAGTCTCACAATAGCAAGAATCGTAGGGTTCTCGATTCGTTTCTAAGAGCTCTTTCGGTGTATTTAAACAACTACATATATTTGTGCAACCAAAAACTAGTTTTTTAATTAAATAAGTTTAAAAATCTATAATTTTTACGATTTTAGCTTAAAATAATAATTTTCGTTTAGATTAGCGCTTGATATTTTTAGTTAAATAAATCAATTGATGAGCAAGTAATACAGGCAGTACTTTTTTGTCATGCAACGCGGTGTTCTGGTAACATTTTTTACCGTATTTTTAATGTTTTAAAATTAATTAGATAAAACAATGTTCGCGCGTACATAATTAAAATTCATGTTTATATAATTCGCATAAATGATAAAAATATAATGTTTTATGAACCAGATGAAATATGGAAGGATTCGAAATTGGGGCTCTCATGGTTTGAGTTCTGACACTTATTTTAAAAAAATATAGCACTGAATATAGGTACACGAGTAATGTGTGATATTTTTCAGTGGTCTAAAATAAAATTTACTTTCAGTAATAATGTGTTTGTTGTGTATCATTTATTCTAATAGTTAACCCGAATTAGAAAGACAAAATAGCACTTACTTGGTAGTCTCCTTGGACGAAACTCGAGTATCTTACTACTAAACAAACAAGTGAGTCTATATGGTATATAATAGTACTTAAAATAAGAGTTCATTATGTGTCAAAGAGTCTTTAATCAGTGCACTCAGCTAACTCAAAAGATATAACGTAATATAGAAAATAATAAGTTTGTATTTAGCTAAAAAATTTAAATGGCAATGGACGGGCAATATTTTAAGACGCAGTTATAACCTATGGACTGAGAGTATTCTTGTATTTTTATTTTTTTTTATTAAGGGATTTTGACAGTGAAAACATAGTGAAATAAACATAATAATTATTTAACATACGATACTAATAAAGAAAATCCACAAAAAATATTTGGATACAAAGTATGTTTAGATAAAAGAAGGAGAAGGGTGGGAAGATTGCAACTAACGTTACGATAAAGGGAGAACAACATGAGTTTTTATAGGTATAGTGAATAGCCAATGTATGAAACAACATGAGACAACAAAGTTTTGATGGATAAATAATATCAGAAGGGATTAACGGTGGACTGTACAGAGTGGCTGAGAGTCACGGAGAGATAGATCAATAATGGCTGAAGACGAAGACGACGATGATATTCTATCTAATAGCATAAATCTCTAAATTACCAATCCTTCTCCAATAATATATATATATTCACATAGTCCATTAAATAATTAATTTAGGGTCTAAAAAAGTAATAAAATCACAAAAACTTTATTTTTTATATATGTAGGCCTCAACCCAGGGCTTATGAATCTTTATAATGAGAGAATAGATTAGAGAAGATGTTTTAAGCATATCTAAATCTTAGAAACAGTTTCAGGTCAGTCTCATTAGAAACACTTTATGAATATACACCGAAATTGTTAAGCCAATAACGTTATTTCTTTTTAATTTTGTATTAAGATTAGAAGCGTTTGTTCTCTGGGTGGTACATAGAGTTCTAGTCGGCCCCTCGCGCTGGTTAACCGAAACACTAAGTGGCCTGACTCCTTGCACTTACCGCAGCGGAACTCTAGTAGCTTAATGGCATCATCATTATATATTAGATTTTTTATTGTAGAATAGATAATATTGCTTTTTGGGTTATCTTATGCTTCTTCAATGGCGCTACAGCCCAAATCGAGCATTGGCTACCTTATTTTTCCACCTTCGTAAAACTCTGTCTTCTGCTGATCATTTCCAATTATTTACCAAAACTCTCCGATCTTTTTTTCTTTTATGGATTTCTTTTGGGCTGCAGGTCAATTGCAGGTGTCCAGCCCACCTTAGTTGGAGCATTTTTATGTGTATTGAGAATCCTCTATTATCCGGGGGTCAGTGTACTTAAAAATATCTTAATTAGATTACAAATCAGTGACATAAATTAATCAATATTAGGAGTACTAAGTAGAAGGGAAAACTTATATTATATGCATTGCTACTTAAGGTAGGTAAGTTTAGTAGTAACTGTAGTCGGGAGTTCGAACCTTATTCCGGAAGATCACCAAAATACTAAATCAGTAGTAAGAACATCGATATATTTCACGTATGCATATCCATTAAATTTCTTTAGATATATAAAAGTTGATATAGATACCTACCATGTTTAGTTATTTTGAAATTCTGATAAGCACAACATAAACATATACGATACAAGTAATTCAAAATAATCTTAAACGTAGATATGAACATATCAGATATACAGATATTTGATAAAGTTATATTATAAATAAAACCACAGTAGATTCATATCAAGGTTTTTTCCTCATCCCTATAAACTCGTATTTACTTAGGAACTTCATAATGTGTGTAGTTAGTTATTCGTGAAAATAAACTTTGGGACTACGGTACCTCTGAGACCATTAAACTTTTAAAAAGTTAATATTTAAAATATGGAGGATTTAAGATATGCAAGTAACTAAGCATATCTTGATACAAGGGTTTCCAACAACTTTCTACAGTTTTTTTTTTTATTATTTAATTTATTTTAATAATAATTTATTTTTTAACGATCGACATCTACATATCGAGCAAAATAACTTCGTTTAACTTCTTACTAATTCTTTTTCTTCTTGTTTTATGAACTCATGACACTCGAAAATCTATGAGCGTGATCTATTACATGACATCTTTGTTGTGGTCGTTTGCTGGGCATTCGCCTGCAGACCCGTGTTGACTTCATCTTTATCTCGGTATTGATTATGCCTATGAAAGAGAGCCTTGAGCGTATTATGGAACTATCTACTCTTGATACATCATTCTCTTAGACGATGTGTTCATATCTGATCGTCGTGGTCTTTTAGTCTGCTTCCACTCTTCATGATCCTGAGTATTGTTCGTTAAATGTAACGAGGCACAGGAATAGGGCATATTTCTTTCTTATACACCATTTTTTTATAACAAAATTTCCGGTTCTATGTTGACTTCATCTATGTGCCCATTCGCCAGCTACATACTATCTCTGTTTTAAGTCAAATCAGAGCAGTAGTCTTATAATAATCATCATCCTAAGCCCGTCAACCGAGGGTAGGTCATGACTTCCACCAAAATTCTTCTCCACCGGTTTCTGTTGTCAACGACATTCTTCTACCAACACAGTTTCGGTTTCTTCTTCTACTACGCTCGTCTAGGCTGCTAGATAAAATTCTGTTGCTTTTGGACTTCCGTGATTTAACCACTATAGTATATCTATTTAGATTGATTGGATCACGCTGACCACATCGTACCACCCGTAGAATGTACGAACAATAGGCACCATCATCATTAATTGGAAAAAATATTTTACGTGGAATATTTCTTTCAAATAATTATATATCTACTTCAAGTTTTAGAAGCGTAAGTAAGTACAGGCTTTATAAGAATATTGTAAAGTTCACAGACTACCAAATACATAAAAACTAACGGAAATTCCTTGTTTCAATATTTTCATTTTGGTGTCACCGACGTGGTACCACTTATGCAATTAAATGCTCCGCGACTATTTTTTAAATATATGACTAGATTGAATATGCATTAATGTAAAAAATACGTCTTGTTTATGCAAATAATTATTTTTCAAAAAGTAAATACTTTTACTTCTACATAAATGTGTCAAACTATCGGATTTATCTTTCCACAAATAATGTGTGTAGAATGCCCCTCGTCCCATGCAACTAATGTTCCGAACTCCTATTCTATTAGAGGGTTGAATTAATTCTCGCCGTTCTAAAAAAATAAAGAAATAATCGTAATCTTAATATTTTTTACTGCCGTTTTTTTGTTTTAGTATTTCTCGCTCTGCGCAAGCTCCACGTGGTACTTTCAACCGCTCAAATTCTTCAAAACGGCGAGATTTTCGACTTGCGACGTGTCAAACTTTGTACCATCAAAACAAAACTTGCGGGAAGCCTTGCTTTTCTTTTTCCACCTCAAGAAAACTGCTGCTGCTGCTCATCTAATGCTTGTGGAGGCTTATGGGGAGCAGGCCAGAGTCTTCCTGCTAACGCAAGTACACCAAAACGCAACATTCATGGGTCAAAAGCAATGCTCTGCATTTGGTGGGATCAACAAGGTGTCATTTTCTTTGAGCTTCTCAAAGCAGGTGAAACAGTTACAGCAGAGCGCTACAAGGAACAACTAATCAAATTAAAGGCAGCGATTGAAGAAAAACGACCAGAATATGCAAGCAGACATGAGTCGATTCTTATTCAGCATGACAACGCAAGGCCCCATGTGGCTAAAGTGGTCAAAGACCAGCTAAATTCTTTTGGTTGGGAAGTTTTACCCCACCCGCCCTACTCCTCTGACGTCGCCCCATCAGATTACCATCTTTTTCGCTCTATGCAACATGGTCTATCTGGCGAACTCTTCCGTAGTTACCATGAAGTTCAATTATGGGTAACAAATTGAATTGCTTCAAAAGAAAAGGTTTTTTTTTACAGAGGCATTAGGCTTTTACCTGAAAGATGGGCAAAAGTAATTGAAAAAGAAGGGCAAAATTTTGAATAAAACTTTAGTTTTAAAAAAAACTTTTTTTTCTGTTTTATTATTATAGAAAAACGGCGAGAATTAATTCAACCCCCTTATATATGTATACTTTATTTCATGTCTATTAATTTACTGTTCTGTGATACATTTAGTGTTTCTAGAGAGAAAACAAAACCGAGTTGGCATATAATACCAAAGTAGCACCAGATAGTGGACACAATCCTTGTGTTGCAATAATCTTGACATCTTCTAATTCTTTAGTTTATTTTGTACATAAATAAGTAGGCAATTTAAAAGGGAAATTAATTTAAACCATGTTACATTAAAGTTGGTTTGTGGTTTTGGTTTATTAGTGGTAACAGGGTGTGTAGGCTGCTGGATTCGAGCTGGTGGATGTTTTGGAAAAGTAGTTAATACAAGGGTACATATTTGAGTAAGTAGATGGATATAAATTCTTAATTTGAGTATATATGTCAGATTTTCTTTCTGAATAATATAATATTTCTAATTATATAATGTTTCCGGCATTACTAGGTACTCAAAATTAGTAAAAAAAAAAGATTTATTATAACAATTATTATACAATTTAATGAACTCAAAAGTCTATGTATTATCTACAATTTTTTTTAACACAACCTGTTTTTATTGCAAGAAACAAGTGGGTTATTTATAATTTAAATATGAATCAAATATATTAATTAGAAAGATATACATATAAAATCAATTTTATCGAAAAATATTGTTGTTGCACCACCGGGATTCGAACCTGGATCTCTTTCCAAACCGGGGAAGGTGTATTATCCAACTATGCTATAGCGACGATATTTTTAGCGGCAAATTTTCGAACCTATGTTAATTTTTTATTTTTTTTGATATTAATACATTTAATCGTTCCAATATTTGAAAGAGCCATCTACCTTATTTTTAAGGAATCTCAAATACCTTTGAGTAATCTGATAGCAGACGCCAGAATTATCAATTCATTTTTATTAAATTTTGGACACATTGATACAACTTTATTATTAGGAGAACACATTCTTATTGCGATGTTGTAATTATTCAGAACATAGGTCTGTGATATTTTAAATATTAATTAAATATTAATTAATCTAATTAAAATATCACAGACCGTCTGTTCTGAATAATTACAACTTCACAATAAGAATGTGTTCTCCTAATATTTATAATTTGTTGTTAGAAAGAGAGAGAGAGAAACATTTTAACAAATTTAAAATAATGATCAACAATATCACCCGATGGCACCTGAAATGGAACTTTTCCTGAAAAATTTTCACAACAGACGACATAATTTTCTTCACAGATAACATATATTTTAAATAACATTCATTCCGTCTGATATTCGCTCTCAAATGATGAAAATATGTATTTACATGATGCTAGATGTACTCCATCAATCATGACAAAAATTAATTATATTCCCTTAGTAACAAAATATACACGTAAAAAATTATTACGTTCGTAGTAACGAAACGTAATAAAAATTACACAAATATTTCAATGCGCCATTTAAATTTGAAAATTGGATACATGTATATATATGTACATGTATCCAATTTCCAATATTCATATGTATGTATGAATATGTTCCAATTCTCTCATCATCCACACATACCAAATATTGCACCAGCTATTTTAAAAAACGATAACATTATTAAATATATTAAGGGCTTTATATAATAGACTAGAAAAATCCACTACCGTTTTACCTCTACCGAAAAAATCATTTTTCAGCTATTAACAGACTGGAATAACAGCAATAGATTTAAATATAAAATAACGTTTCAGAAATGACGTAATATAGCTCAACTTTTATGATTATTTAGTGTGAAAAAAGCAACATGTATATATTTACCTTCTTCTTTAAATACAAGACGTATATAAAAGAGTATATGTAATTATAATGTATGTAATTGTACGAATAAAGTAGCTTGATGGTTTAGTGGTTAAGACGCTGGCCTAGTAATTTAGTGCTCGAGGGTTCGCGCCTCGTTCCAGTAACTAACATTTTGTTTCTAATCATTAACTTTATTTTTAACCACTTTTATGAGTTAAATTTAATAAAACAATCGGTTACGAAAAATACCATTTCCTTCATCAGGATGTCAAATAAACTAACTAAAACCGTGTTTCAAATTGCTCTGTTGTAATTGCAATGTTTTTAAAATCTATTTTTAAAAAATACATCTAGTACCTATCTTAAATTGTTACGAGGATGAAATATGTGAAAATTGATGTTAAATTGAAAATTATTAATAGTTTATAGTAAAATTAATAAAAACCACAATGTACAGTTTGCAATAAATATTTTTATTTGTGTATATAGTTTTTGGTGCACAGTCATATTTTTTATTACTAAACAGCAAGTCAGTCCTATTTTAATACTACAAGCGTTTAGCTTAGGTTGAAAATAGTAAGAATATTGATGTAACATGTATTCCGTATACTCATCTCTATTTTTTTATTCGCATAAATGATTATTTTTAACTATTTATCATTTTTATTAATGGAGCATGTAAATAAAATTTATTGAACGTTTTTGTTTTTCACATAAAATCGTTATTAGAATACTATTATATAAAAGCGTAGGAATGAAAATACAAGCATAGATATATAAATAGTCAGTTGTTTATGATCCTGACACTACTGTCCTTAACTTTTTGTTCATTGGTCATGGAAAGGTCTAACTTCTTGAACCAGCTATACCGCTAATGATTGTTTGCCTGTTAATGTTTGCGTCCAAATCCTATACCATTGTTTCTAACTCAAGCATATTATATTGTCGATTTGAAGTCAATGCCTTACCATATCAAAATTCTGCTGATATTGGCAGATAATTGTCGAAAAAATTATAAGAAAAATTACAAGTTGATAGGTTGGTGGCGAAATGAATCGCGAGTTTTTATATAATTGTGTATATAAAATGTTATAACTGTGGGTAATAATAGAAGCTGTGTATAAAAGGTGAATTGAGTCGGAGCGTGGTGACTGTTGACGGATCGAACGCTGTAGCGAAACTCGTCGGGTCTAGGGATAAAGCGAAACTGGATCTTCGTCGCTGGGTGTAGATGTCGCCTGTAACGATGGAGCAGCGATGATAGCAATAATGGCTATGGCAATAATCGCCGCCGATGTTTTCCACAAAGTACATACAATTATTATTTTTGCGCACTTTATTATAAATACATTACTCGTATATATAAAAGGTATTATGTAACTTGTACTAATTTGACGAAACAGTACTGCTCGAAGGTACTATGAATGATGTACAATTACTGCTGAATCAAGTTGCGAAGACATGCGAGAACATCGGATTGAAGCTCAATGCAAACCAAACGAAGCATATGATCGTCAGTAAATACGATACTTTTCATGACAAGACCTTTTTGTTGCTGAAACTAAATTGAAGAAGTTTAAAAAATTGAGTGCCTGGAATGCAACATAAATGAAGAATGATACATTGGTGTATTGAGCGAACTACTCTACAGCCGTGAGGTTAAACTAAAGCTTCGAATGCTAACGGTCCGATATTATGGTAAGCGTAGATGCTTATCAAAAGCGTGGACACTTGCAAAAGACGATATTTGAGACGATATATGTAAATTTACTGAATAATGTTCAAGTGGATTAACAAAACAAAAAACGACGATAATAGAAACAATCTGACCTAAAAATACAAGGAGTTTACTTAATCAATTAAAATACTAAAACTGCAATATTTCGAACACGTTATGAAGTATTTGATTCTATATCTCATAATTCAAAGAAAAATTGTGGCCCTGAAGAATCTACGATAGATACTGCAGATTATCCGACAGTAAAATAATTATTGCCGACATGGTTGCCAATATCCGGTAACCGGTAATCAGAATTATTAATTATAAATTCCATGCCTTTGCGGCACCGTATCAAAAACAAGATGGTTAACTGACTCGTCAAGAAGGTTATTTCAGATATGGTAAAATAAACATTAAAAATTCAAATAAAATAAATAAAGAGTCAAATAAAATTTAACGTAAACATTATAATAAAGGATATCCTAGGAAGTAAACCTCAGCGCTGAATGAACATTCTCAAAGTACGTGTCGAAAACGGTGGGTAATTTTTTTACAAAAGTTTTATTTGTCTTTACGTGAGCTAAAACGTTATTATTATGAGAAAAGGCTTCTTCGGCAGACAAGATGCACATGTATCACTTTTCGTATGTATGAAAGAGATAAAAGCGAAGGAATATAATTTAATTTTGAATGACTT